>CM070020.1:29054547-29654547 GCA_036247105.1 Cirrhinus mrigala | reverse complement strand
ACTGTGAAAACTGTGATCCTTTGTATGATTCTTTGATGAATAGAAGGCTCAATGAACAACATTATTGGAGATGAAAGTGCCCTTTTCCCCACTATGAATATGTTTTCAAACCATAAAACAGAAAACACAATATCATAATGACCAAATCACAGGTTGCACAATGCACTTTCATTATACTTCCTAAAATAATCTCTTCACTACCCTCTTTTTATATTTTATATTTTGTAGAGCTCGCCTATTTAAATTCTTCTTCAATACAAACTAATTCAATAAGGTTTATTCTCAAGTTTCATGCTGATTAATTTAGCATTTTGCCTTTCTAGAAAAAAAAAAAAAAAAAAAAAAAAAAAAAAAAAAGAGGCAGCTTGCATTAGAAACATCATATGTGTGTGTCACCCAAGGCCTAACATGACCCAGTTTCACAAAGGTACAATAGGGACTCTTCCTAATATATTGCTGTTTCGAAGAACAATCCTGCAGGTCCAAAGGCTAAGGATTTACTCAAAACACTTTCCGCAGTTCATGGTACGGCTTCTGCAAAGAAATAGGAAATCGTTGAAGTGGCTTTGTTACTTTATTTTGGATATTTCTGAACAATAGCACAAAATACAGCCTGTCACAGGAAGACAGATGACAAAAACAAAAGCAAAAGCAACACATTAAAACTATTTCATGTTAGGGTTGTTTAACGATTAAATGTTTTTAATCAAACTAATTAAATGATATGCTGATTAATCAAACTAATAAAATCTAAAAGAACACATCAAAGCCATTAAAATATTATGGCAGTATATTCAGCATAGCATAAACAACAGACATAGAGACTTTTATAATGTTACAAAAGCTTTATATTTCCAAAAAAGAAAGATGTTTGTGTTTGTGTATATATATATATATATATATATATATATATATATATATATATACACACACACACAAACACACACATATCACAGGTTCCACACACAAAAAAAACAAAAAAAAAAACTGTTATCATGTGAAGACTAGATGGGTACTAAATTACATTTAAAATGATATTAAAATAAAAGTTTAAAAGTTTCTCTGTCTACATTTATCAAGAAGCGTTATCAAATACCCCAGTTATTATTTATTAAAAAAAATAAATAAATAAATAAAAGTGCTATATGCTTCAAGTAATGAAATATGCAATAATGGGAGGGATTTCCTCTCCTTCTCGCATACTCGCATCATTAAACAACAATGGCATACCCTGATGTATGACAAGACGTCTAGCATGGAGAAATCAAAACACGGCAAAGAATTATTAATTTAAAGGGTGGATGTCACAGGTTCCTTCCAGGCTCAAGGTGGAGTCACTTCCCCAGACTCCACTCAACATAAATCACAGTCACATAAATCACAGTATAAATAACTCCATAGAAGAGCCAGATCTGCTGCTTGTGTAATGCCTTCAAATTCAGCAGTGTGTTGCATCAGACCGATCTGAAACAAATTTGCTTGGATTTGAAAGCAAAAGCAACACGATGTCTGCGCATATGAACACTTTTGAAATGTAGGTTCTGCACTTTGGAGACTGCCGTAATGTTGTTAGCTTAGTCGATAAAGAGCAGTACCTGCATTGATTGTGTTTTTAATGGAGGTATGCCTCAAGGACTGGTATCAGTCGGTTGGCACGTCTTTCCAATCATCTCATGGTGGATACCATAGCCTCTTCATCTCTAGTGTGACAGGAATCAATAGGAAGGCATGCAAAAGACAATCAACAACAGATTCATGTCTTTCCTGCTAGGCAAATTGTAACGCTAGAGTTTTGTCAATGAATCAGAATGAGCATTTTATTGAAGACACTGAGAAAGATGGAGGCTAATTCTTTCCCAGCACTGATGTTGCATCAGCATACTGCAATAACTTGATAATTCTATGAATAATCCTACTGAAAGTCAGTTGAAAGAAAACCAAAATCCTGTAAAAAGTCCTGTAGGTTTCAAAAGCGTGTTTGTATGCGAAAACTGTAGTTCTCAACTGGTTTTGCTTCAGGATCCAAATTAAGGCAACACATCATAAACCAAATACCTTGAAAGCAGACACTGATAATTCATTAACATATTCACTGATAAATAACTTACAAATACATGTATTATTAATGGTGTATCAACTTTGAATTTGAATGTTTGGTTTGTCTCTTGCAGTGGTTACATGCTCTCAATATTTCACTGCATAAAACACATTGTGGTTGGCACCCCATGTTTATCTGTATTTCAACCCATATTTAATGTAGAATTTATTTTATCTTACTAGGTTTTGTGCATGTTTTTTACACATGACAGCATGCCACTTAACCTTTCTATTTTGGCATATGCCTAATCTCAGTAGAAAGTGACAGATGAGTTTGCAGAAAAAGACTGTTTAATTAGGATGGTTTAGCAAGGATTAGCATGGTTATACAATTTAGGTCAAACGTTTACATCCCCCTCTCAGAATCATTAAAACGGTTAATTATTTGACCAAAACAAGAGGGATCATACACAATGCATGTTGTTGTTTATTAACTTCTGACCTGAGTAAGATATTTCACATAAAATATGTTTACTTATAGTCCACAAGGTAAAACAATAGTTGAATTTATATAAAAAAAAAAAAAAAAAAATCACCCAGTTCAAAAGTTTACATACACTTGATTGTTAATACTGTGTTCTTACCTGAATGATCCACAGCTGTTTATTTTATTTTATTTATTTTTTTCCCTTTAGTTTGTGAGTCCCTTGTCCCTTGCTGTTCTTCAGAACAATCCTTCGGGTCCCACAAAGTCTTTGGTTTTCCAGCATTTTTTGTGTATTTTAACCTTTTCCAACAATGACTGTATGATTTTGAGATTCATCTTTTCACACTGAGGACAACTGAGGGACTCATATGCAACTATTACAGAAGGTTAAAATGCTCACTGATGCTCTAGAAGAAACAAAAAAATGATATTTAGATAGATGATATTTGCCTAAATATCATCTTTTTTTTTTTTTTTTCATTTAGTACTGCCCTTCAGAAGCTACAGAACATACTTACACGTTTCCTAGAAGAAAACATATGTTAAATTTAACCTGATCTTTAAATTCAAAAAGTTTTCACCCCCGGTTCTTGATGAATCATGTTTCCTTCTGGAGCATCAGTGAGCGTTTGAGTCTGAAAGGGGGGTGTAAACTTTTGACCTCAACTGTAGCTACATTTTGTTATTTAAATTCAGAACTGTTTTCTCTCTGCTACAGATTATGATAACATTTTTTATTCACAATTAATCAACAGATGGTGACTGACAATAGAAGTAGTAATGTTAAGTGTTATTAGTAGCTTTTGCTTGTGATCAGTGTACCTTTATTTTTTGTTAATAGCTTGTAGTGTAAAAACCTTTTTACTATATTTTAACAAGCTACAATTTCACAGGAGCTTCACAGCAATATCTTGTCGCTGTGTTGTTTTCATTTCACAGGAAATTTAGAAGATGTGAATGAGAGTTTAGCAGTTAGTCAGGCAATTAACTGTATTTATCTGAATGAAGTTTAGGGTGTAAATTTTATCTAAAACTATTTAGCTGCTGTGGCTTGTCACATCAGAAGCTTTGCTTCCAGCACAATCCACCTTTAAAGTCACCACTGGAGTTAATGATAAAGTCCCCCATTCCCACCACTGAATCGACCATCTGCTTATCTAATTGAGTGTAATTAATGATGCCACCCTAAATTATCAACGCTGTTAGTCATTCAGTAAAAAAATAAACAATCTACTGATAGGGTAAACCAACCTTGAATGGAAGCTATAAATATCGGCACTTAGTTTAAGTCATTTAACACATCGGATAAAGAAATGCATGTACAAGCAGTATGCTTTTGACTGCAGAGACAATTCTTATACATGTGTAATAACTTATTATTACATATTTCTTATATACTATACAACTGTTTTAACCTGGTACATGTATATTTGTAATTGAGAACATATGACGTGAAGGCTTTTAAAACATGATAGTCATGAAATATATCCATTGAAGTGACTGCACATATTATTATACTCACAGTAAACAGCACTCAAGTCCCAGGGTTACACCTTGAAGTTGATGCAATTTGACATGTTCTTTTGCAATGTTGCAATCTTTTAATCATGCCTCCTGAAATATGCACGACAGTGTCAAGCACAAGATTCTGAACAAGGTCACTAACTGAAATTGAATAATTCTGTCCATATCTACTCTGCCTGGCACTTAATACGTAAAACATAACTGTAAGATTACAGTGCTCAAAGGTTAGGTACCTTACAGGATTATAAAACATTGCTTAAAATAGAATATTAATATTAATATTAAAAAAAAATAAAAATAACCCTCATTTTCTTTCGCTTAGGACAGGAAATAAGAAAATTCTCTTTACCAATCAATGCAACATTATAGTAGTCAATATAACGTAAAAAATATAATTACTAATAATCTTCTACATAATAATCTTCTACATCATGCACTGATATGGTTTAACTATTCACTGTGAGTTAAACCATATCAGTCTGATTTGGAAATTAATCAATCACACTGGTTTTGTGACTTCAAAGAATATTTTGTTCCTGAATTTGACTTTGCTATAGTTTTATCATGAACTCTCATGATTTGGACAACACATGTGTTAAGTTATCTTAACTTCACTTATTTATGTATGTATGTATTTATTTATTTATTTATTTGTTTGTTTGTTTGTTTGTTTATTGCCCTCATTTATTTCACTTAGGACAGGAAATAAGAAAATTCTCTTTCCCAATGAATAAAATAAAATAAAATAAAATAAAATAAAATAAAATAAAACAAATTAAATAAAAAGTGCAATCAACAACATTATAGTAGTCGATATAATGTATTTTAAATTCCAACTAAAACTGTTAATTAGTAATAATCTTCTACTTTAGTGATCGATTAATCACTGCGAGTTAAACTATATCAGCATGATTTAGATATGAAACATTCACACTGGTTTTATGAACTAATTTCTTTGAAAAATACTGATCTCAAAGAACATTTTGTTCCCTGCAATTTGACTTTGCTATACTTTAATCACAAACTTTCATGATTAGGACAACAAATGTCTTAAGTTATTTTAACTTGACTTAAATTTTAGGGTCATACTGAAAAGAAAGAAACTAACTAAATAAATAATAGTCTAAATGTTTTGTTCGATATTGTTTAATATTGCTCAAATCAACGTAAATGCAGTAATGTATACCAACAAAACTAATATTCATGGGTTAAATCAAGCAGAAATAGCTTTTGAAGGTAGCAAACCCATTTTTAGAGAAATGTATCATATTGACCACTTTTATGATGCTTTTAAGGTGCATCTGTTCCCATTTTTGAAGCTTAAAAGCTTCAGTTCCCATTCAATCATAAGTGCACAAAAAAGAAAGGAAACAGTCTTCCAATTATCTCCTTTCATGTTTTGGCGGAAGAAAGCAAGTCATACAGCTCTGGAGCAATATGAGAGTTAGTACATGAAGACAGTTTTTATTTTGGGGTGAACCATCATTTTAACAGCTGTGCGCACCAGCGTAATTAAAGTGAACAGAAATGTTATCTGTTTCCTTCAACAAAATCTTCTTTGCCAGTAACACAGACAACAGCCTGCAAAACATTCTCCGAGCGCGTAATGCTTTTTGCATATGAGATGACATTTGCACTTAGGGTGAATGAAAGGCCTCAGACAGAAAGAGCGAGGCAGAATGAGAGAGAGAATAAGGGAGACTCAGAATAGACATCAACTGCCGCTCAAGCGTCTTGACTAATCTCGGGCTCGACATTGCCTTGCAGCGGCCTTTTTAATCAAAGCCCTTCCATTCTGCCTCCACTCAGCTCTATCTAGGTCAGCAATGTCGACGCTCCACTCCTACTCTCTCTACTCCTGTCTCACAATGAGAAGAGGGAAAATCTGGTTAGATATTTCATTACAGCTCACTAGTACTTTCTGAATTCGGCCTCCCTCACGGAAGGGTCACCTGATATTGTGCACACAAAATAAATCTTTCCAGACTTAGCCTTTACACATTCTGTTATTTTGTTGTCATGCCTGGAGATGCAAACTGGGCTCGCACAAAAGAGAGAGATATGAATAATGACGCCGCATGAATTTTACTCACCTCATTCGGCAAAAGCTGAGAATAGCTGAAAAAAAAAAAAAAAAACTGTGATATGGTTTGCGGTTATTTTTTGCATTTCACACAAATGCATGGCACAATTTATTTAGGTACCTCTAAGTGAAATCCGTTACTGATATTTGAAAATGGCTATAGTATTTCACTTTCAATTGAACGTGGACTATTCTTTCTATATCAATTTGCAGGACTTGCAAGAAATTAAGAAAAACACAAAAAGCCTCACTCTTCAAATACTTTTTTGTTCCATCTCTTTACATTAGCCTCAGTAGCGAGTGGTTCAGTTGAGGTTTTTCTATGTAGTTCATAAGTAAAAAAAAAAAAAAAAAAACGACTGCTTGACTATGGCTTACTTTAATAAATCTGAAGAATTATCAAGCTGCTGCAGTAAATTGAATGAAGTCTGGGCAGATTAGCCACCCAAACTTTCCTTTGTGTTTGGTCTATCTGTAACCGAGAAGAGTGGAAATGATGGATGTACCTTTATATTGCTTTTCCTACCTCTGCTGCTCTTCTGGTCTAGAGACAAGCTCCTCCGTGTACCACTTTAAACAATCACATGCATATTACTTTTTCAGTGGAATGTGTAATGCATATTTCTCAGCAACTTCCACTTATTTCTGTGTCAATCTTGCATGAGAAACAGAGAGTGGATTCTGAAAAACACTGTTATACATTTATACATATTTTAACACAAACTGCACCAGATGGATATAGCAGACACTGGAATAAATCAGCAAACGGATGTGGGATTGTGATTTTAAGGCAAATTTAAATCACAAACCTAAGTCAGGATTTATCAGTATTGATAGTCATTTTCAACTTTTTATATGAGTATGAAACATTAAAACACCATAGACACTACCACTGAAACATTTGTGATTGGTAAGTTTTTTTTTTTATTATTTTGAAAGTCTCTTTTGCTCACCAAGGCTGTTTTTTTGTGATCATATAGTAAAAATAGTAATATCATAAAATATTACTACAATCTAAACTAAGTTTTCTCTTTGGATATGTCATTTATTCCTGCGATTGCAGAGCTGAATATTCAGTAACCAATCAACCAGGGGCGAGGCAAGAAATGTTTAACCGCCTGTGGTCGGCAAAGACGCCGATGGGAGCACTTGCATATTTTCCAGATAAAAGCGAAAAATAACTTAAACCGCTCCTTAATTTTTGGTTGGACACATAAAAGTAATACATAATTGGAATCTGTAAAGGGTCTATTTTTATTTGTGTACTCTCACAATATCAACAAAACATTGTGCTTTTGTAAAATAAAGAAAATAAACAGGGTGTGCTTTCAGTCGTCTCAGTCTCCACGCATATCTTTTTGACTAAAATTAATCAAATCTCAGCAAACACTTTACACAGATACTTCACACTGGGTAGGCCTACATGAAACCGGGGGGGCAGAGTGTATTGTATGAAAACTGCATATCAAATTGCCAACAGAAAATACAGCACAAACATTCAATATATAGTGCTTCTAAAGAATTGATTAACATTAAGTTTAATACCAACTAGGGATGTCACAATTCTCAATATAATATTGAACCGTTCGGTACGACATCCACGGTTCAATACTCGCTTATGAATTGCGGTTTTTCGATTTTGCATTTAAATAACTTCCTTGTTTTATTTCTCTCTGAATTTGCTGTATGTGTGCTCACGATTTCAGATGCTGAAATTAGGAAACGATTCCCCGCTTATATTTGAAAAAGGAACACACGCAGAGCATCTTCCATTTTAATGACATGCAATGATACGCCTTTCTAAACCTGTTGTCCAACAAAAGAGTCATAAAAACAAAAGTTATAAAAAAAAAAAAACATTATAACTTGTTTTTAATTCACAACATCAGTCGAGTGTTTGAAATAACTTTCTTATGTGATCTGATGTGGATTCTTATCACAGAATGAGGCAGACAATAAATTCTATACTCATATTCTATGTATGTCGATTGGCAATGGCTTATGAAAATACATGAGATGGCTTAAAGAACACAGATAAACCATATATTATTGCAGACAAGTGTTTATTGTCCTTACATTTCATCACTCAAAAGGTTTAACGTTATATCTTTTTTCTTATTCAGTTACATCAATAGCAATGCCTTTATCCATATAAGAGAAGCTGGAATGGAACGTCATCAGTGATACTTCTTTGACGCATATATGGATTTTCTGCATCAGGGCGCCCTCTGGCGTCCAGTATGAATAAAACCCATTCTATTTTGTGTAAAAATAGAAAAAATAATACCTCTTTCAAAAGAAAAATTAAGCAGACCTATACTAAATCACACTTTTTCCAGTGTACAGAGGTTGACGGGAGTATTTTGTTAATTATTTGCAAAAAAAAAGAAAAACAAGGTTTTGCAAGATATCAGGACCGAACCGAAAACTGTAGTTATTTGAACCGTGGACTAACTGTATTGTTGCATATACCAACATTTACTAATACATTATTAAAATTAAAAGTTGTATCTCTTAACATTCATACCGGAGTTAACAAAAAGTTATATTTTTATAAAGTTTACAAAGATTAATCAATATAGTTTAACAAATGTATTTCTCATGATTAATATTAGTTAAGCAACACCTAAGTCTAACTAAAGTTTTTTTGCAAAGCATTACCTTAGTCTGAGACTACAGGGTTTCGCAGATGATCTCATAATCAAGTTCCTCTGTTAGTTTGTGTTCAAAGGAGAGTAAACGAAGACGGTAGAAATGTGTGCAGTTTGTTGTGGAGAACAGTATTTAGCACAATGTGTATCTGTTTCTTTCTACAAAGGACACATCTATTTCAAACACTACACCTTTGCTAATATGATGCTTTAAACACGCTAAGAAATTTCCAATCTATAAATTCATTCAAATCAATTCAAATGTATTTGTATAGCACCTTTCACAATACATATCACTGCAAAGCAACTTTATAGCAAATTAAAGTTTTTACAATATATTTAGTAGTAGCTTACTAGTGGTGACTATGTCAAGTTGATGTACATATGGCAGAGATGTATGGTGAAGATCAATTAATGACGTAATCAAACATACAAAAAACACTATAAATTACTAGCAAAATTCAGTAGCAAATGTTGTTTCAGGGTTGGCATCATCTGAAGTCCTCTGAGGGGTTGTCATCATCTCTTCTTAAGTGTTCTGGATCCAGACTGAAGCTTGTGAATTCCTAGTTACCACGGGATGTCAATCGCATGGCAGAAACAGAGAACAAATGGAAACATAATTAGCGTGGCTGCTGTTCAAACCAAGCAAAGAAAGATTTGTTCAACCAGAGCTAAAAGATTAATAATGTGCATTTGATCAGATATAACTGCAGTAAAAGTTTATAAGATGCATTATTTGAATGCTTGGCTAAAGAGATGTGTCTTTAATCTAGATTTAAACAGAGAAAGTGTGTCCGAACCCCGAACATTAACAGGAAGTTTATTCCAGAGTTTGGGAGGCAAATGTGAAAAAGCTCTACCTCCTTTAGTGGACTTTGCTATCCTAGGAACAGCCAAAAGTCCAGAGGTTTGCGACCTTAGGGAGCGTGATGGATTGTAGCGTGGTAGAAGTAATAGGTAAGAAGTAATATTTTGTAGCTGATGCGGAACCTAATAGGCAAAGGACACAGAGGATTAATGTTCCTTTCATTTTAGCAGGAAATGCGCCTGGCGATCTATATGTTCATGCGAATCATTCGTGATCCAGCTTCACCTACAGCAGAAGTGAGTATAAGGGTTTTTTGCATCTTTGCAAATCGCCTTTCTTAATAATGTGCTAGTTAGCAAGTTTGTGGCTAAAGGAAGGGAGGAAGGAGGTGACCCATACTCAGAACTTGTGCTCTGCATTTCACCCATCCAAGTGCACGCACAAAGCAGTGAGAAGTGAACAAACACACACACACACACACACACACACACACAGTGAATACACACCGAGGGGCAGTGGGCAGCCAATGCTGCAGCACCTGGGGAGCAGCTGGGGGTTCAGTGTCTTGCTCAAGGGCCTCACCTCAGTCATGGTATTGAGGGTGGAGAGAGCACTGGTAATTCACTCCCCCCACCTACAATCCCTGCCGGACCTAAGACTCAAACCCGTGACCTTTGGGTTACAAGTACGACTCTCTAAACATTAGGCCACGACTGCCCACTTAATGCAGCTGAAGTAAACAGAACGGCTGATCACCCCACAGTAGAGAGGGGCGGGGTGAGCAAAGCTCATTAGCATTTAAAGGCAAATGCAACAGAACGGCATGCGATTTTGACAAGGTAAAAAGGGTGTTTTCTACACTACCACTGAGAAATTTTAACCAACGTATGTTATAGACTTTTCATTAAGACCCTAAACAATCATATCAACTTCTGGAAAATGGGCATCCGATGACCCCTGAAGCACTCAAACACAAGATGCAAGAAGTCAACAGAGTACTCATGCTGTGTTCGGTGCGCACAGAAAGCCATGTCTCACAAACAGCGCACAAAATCCGAACCAAGCTCTCCTTCGCTTCCTTCTGCACCTGAAAGAACAAATACAAATCGGCAGTTTAAACATGCAAACACAAAACCGTGAAAAAGCCCAATTCAGCACCACAGCATGGTGCGGCGCACAGGACACATGCAGAGAGACGCATCTCAAAGTGCTTGAACATCAAATTTGCCTCTTCTTGCTCTTGAACTGACAAATATCCTTGAAAAACTGTCGGTTATGTTTTAAGTGAAAGTAAACAGTTGAGAAAGAAATTGGATGTGTATTATTATATTGAATGCATTGTCTCTTGTTAATCCAAGAAAATGAATGAAAGAAAATCACTCACTGCTCTTGAATGAATTGCATTACTTTTAACAAGAATTAATATATATATATATATATATATATATAATATATATATATACATAATTTATACAATGAAGACGATGCAGTGCTATTTTACATTTGATTAATCGGTTTCTGTACCTGGACATCTAGAAACTTGTGAAAAAAAAAGTAAACATTGTATAAATAGCACAAACAAATAAATAGAACAAACATACAAATTCATCAATCTCAAGCAGGGTGCACGGGTACAACCAGGGCCCCTTAAACCCCAGCTACAGCCCTGATATCTACACTGACCAAAATTATAAACGCAACACTTTTGTTTTTGCCCCCATTTTTCATGAGCTGGACTCAAAGATCTAAGACTTTTTCTATGTACACAAAAGGCCTATTTCTCTCAAATATTGTTCACAAATCTGTCTAAATCTGTGTTAGTGAGCACTTCTCCTTTGCCGAGATAATCCATCCACCTCACAGGTGTGGCATATCAAACCATTGAAGAGGAGTGGACCAACATTCCACAGGCCACAATCAACAACCTGATCAACTCAATGCGAAGGAGATGTGTTGCACTGCGTGAGGCAAATGGTGGTCACACCAGATACTGACTGGTTTTCGGACCCCCCGGATTCCCCCAATACAGTAAAACTGCACATTTTAGAGTGGCCTTTTATTGTGGCCAGCCTAAGGCACACCTGTGCAATAATCATGCTGTCTAATCAGCATCTTGATATGACACACCTGTGAGGTGGATGGATTATCTCGGCAAAGGAGAAGTGCTCACTAACACAGATTTAGACAGATTTGTGAACAATATTTGAGAGAAATAGGCCTTTTGTGTACATAGAAAAAGTCTTAGATCTTTGAGTTCGGCTCATGAAAAATGGGGGCAAAAACAAAAGTGTTGCGTTTATAATTTTGGTCAGTGTATGAATACTGATAAGACCGTGTTGCTCAAACAGATATAAATAAATACATAAATAAAAGGATTTTACTCTTGTAGCACAGTTGACTAGGCCTGTTTTGCTCTGTAGTTGACTTCAAATACCACTTTCATCTGCTGTGTTTTCAAAATGTCCAGCATTCATGGATCATCTATGTATCTGGTCTGGGCTGATGGCCCTCATCCGAGTATTTTCTGGGTCTGCAGTGGCTTTTACTGCCATCCATGTTTTGCCTTTCAGTGCGCTCTGTGCTAGCACGTGCTGTAGGCGATGTGGCCTCTGATTGAATTCACCATCAGCCTGATCAGAGGGCTCTTATCATATGAGACACCTTGGCCTTTAGTGGAAGCCTGCAGACATGGATAGCTCAAATGAGTGTCACACTGTGGAGTTGATCAAAAGCAGCCGAGTGCCATTGTGTCACAAAACCAGCTTGAGCAACCCGAGGACTGTTCTTCACAGGCTGTAAGGCCCATTACTAATCAATCACATGTTCCTTCCCTTCGCTACTTTCATGTGATGCTACTGCTGTAGCTGCAATCCTGTAATCACTAATCAAGCAAACAGAAATCAGGGGCCTCGTTTATAAAATGAACAGACGATTGGATTTGATCCTAAATTCCACGGATTTCTTCCTACGTCGCAAGTGAAGAACAAACTGAGATTTATAAATGCCAAAACTGACGTGAAATGTTCTTATGTGTACAACATGCATATATCAGTGACTAATTAAAATGCATTGCGCTTTAATTAAAGATTATGTGTGATTTTTAAAGAGAGATGCATTTAGGATGCCTTTTTTTTGTGCATACAGACATTTTATAAATTGTTTGCATTAAAACATCAAACAAGGATCTGTAGTCATATATATGTTATATAAAAGGGCTAGTAATTAAAAAATGTGAATCTAATTAGTTATGTAATATGTAATCACAGTTATTCCCTTTGATGGTACACAAATGGATATTTATTTATTTTAAATAAGTGCACTGAATGAATGTTTTAAATTGTAGCTTTGTTGCTATAAACAACAAAGAAGTCATTCAAAAATGAATTAGAGCTTTTGGTTACTGTAGAATTTGGGCTCTGACTGTGTTATAATTTTGATAATGAAATCTGTCTATGCCTTTTTGCGCAGATTATCACATTGATCGTTTTCTTGCAGTTCTCTGTGGGCCATTTCTTGTGAAGACATTACAAAAGCCCTCCGTTATTACATTAGTTGCGAGAATTGCCAAAAGAAACTAGCATCCCCAAAACTGCAGTCTAGTAAGTGATTACTGGTTATATTGGATGAACCTGTTGTTCTGTTTGGTAGGTCAGATATGACATCTTCTCTGCTAATGGCATCACATTAACAATATCTCACAGTCGGTTGCACAGTTCCAGTATCATCTCTATGTCACAGAGCAGTGTGTGACTGACACACGTTCATCTCATATTAGAGCGGGCTTTAATACTTCATGCACCTCCCTTCACACGCAAACAGCCCATAGGGTTGGATGACATCCAGTAGCTGTGAGTTAATTCATTCCCACCAAATCTGATTAATGATAACTGACTCCAAAGGCATTAACTCGATCATGACTGAGCAATACGACATGCCGCTCTCCAAATTGGTTTTTGAAGGGGATGCTGGGTATCCTATTTTTCTTTAAATTAAAACCCAATTTTCGGGAACTGTCTGGTAATTAGCAATGACACCCGCCTGACGGATGCCTTGTCCTTTGGCACGCAGGCTTCTGTGAGCCAGGATGCACAAGACGAGGTATGGCAGAGTAGCAGTAGCAGCACACTCCCATTAATCCACCTCCACCATTGCACCGTCGCCTAGTGATTGATTGACACCTGCTTGCAGCCAAAAAAAAAAAAAAAAAAAAGAGATTATATCTGCAAATGATTGGTGGCTCCTTACATGAGAGCACCATAAATATTTTGGTTTCTGCTTCATTTAAGCATTTAAGAAATTATTGTACTGCTCTCTTCTGATCTCTTTCATTCATGTACATGAGAACATACCAATCAAATGAAACAAACATATTTTGTGTGCCATATTCACCACATGTTGAAGACGATGCGATATTAAAGCAATTATATTTTCCATTAGTTAAAATGTTTATTGCAGCACCATCTGTGACCTTTTTAGCTAATTTTATTCATTTACTACAAATGACTGCTAATTTTGTTGTTGTCCTTGATGGCAAACTGACTGTGCTAACAACGGTCTAATTATGATATAATTTATGGATTGTCAATTTGAATTTTAAAGCGCCACTTTTTATTGAATTAATTTGATCACATTACTAATTTTAACAAAGCCCTTCACAAGTTTATTTTTTTGACATAGTATTATTATTGAGGGGGGGGGGGGGGGGGGGGGTATTGTACTTAATTGTACAATACAAGATTACTTAATAATCTTAATTTATTTATTTATTTATTTATTTTAGATTGAACATACAAGAAGATATTTTGAAAAAAAAAAAAAAAAAAAAAAATGCATAACCAAACAGTTGGTGACCCCTTCCATAGTATGGAATGAATGAATAAATGAATGAGTGAATGAATGAAAGCTATGGTCCATGAACTGTTTGGTTACACACATTCTTCAACATATCTTTTGTGTTCAACAGGAAACAAAAAAAAAAAAAAAAAAAAAAAAAAAAAAAAACTATCCCTTTAATATAATAAATATTAAAAGTTGAAAGTACTGGTAGTGTGTTAAAATAAGCCAATTAAATGTCTAAGAATCTGTCTGAAACTTGAGTCTTAAGTAAAAGTTAAATTAACCCTATTTAAATGTATTTAAGTATTTAATAGTAAAAAGCAAACTTTTTCCATAGCTTTTGAAATAGACTGATGAAATCAAGAGACAGAGGAGATTTTCTCACTAAAGTAACTTTGATGTACAAAGTTCGTTATGCAACATATTTAATCACAGTTTTCCCAGACTATGTAAGGCTCTAAATTACACTGAATACTATTAAAAAAAAGTCAAAAGAAAAGCACCACAGTCTCCTCCTTTTTGTATTGAGGAAGAAATAGTGGATAATATTAGCCAATAAAAGAGAAAGCCCAAATACACAAGTTCAGAATCTGTGGGAAATATTATACCATCTGGTGACATACTTATTGTAAACTAATAGTAAACATGCACACTAAATAGTATAGTGAAATATGCAAATTAACATGCATCATTTAACTATGCTAAAAATGGTTGTGCCTGCTTTGTCTCTCTGCAAAGATACCACAAAGGCACATAGGAGGGATGGAACATGGACGAATGGGTCAGTACACGGCTGAACTGTTCATAAATCATTGTAGAGCTGGAATAGACTTCAGCCAGAGGAATTACATAAGAATTCCTCCACATATAAAGTAGCCCCAATGATTAGACAACATTACAGATGAAATAACCTGAAAAAAGCTAAAGCTTCACCACAAAAATGCAAGCTACTGTTTCTTGCATACAGCAGAGCTCAGTATATATTACTCAACAAGATGCTTTGCTTTATTCTTGTCAGCTTTAGCTTAACCTTGTCAAGGTACAAGGGGTTGCCATAGGGTTTAGATCTGGTTTAAGATCTGGGCTGTGTACTGGCAAGTTGTTGGTTCAGACCCTGCAAGGTGCAATTCATGAACAGAGAGCACTGTGACCTTGAGCAATACACTACACACCAGATTACTACGGAGGATTGCCGCAGTAATAAGAGTACTGTGAGTTGCTTATGGGCAAAAGCAACACAGTCTCATTGGAAAAACATGCCTAAGGTGAGATTTCTGCAAAATGATGTCAAGTTACTTACAACATGAAGCTTTTAAAATGAAAGTGGAGCTATAAAGCCATCCAATTTTATCAGATAACAGATAAATGTGAAATTGTCAAAGTTGTATTACGTTGGTTGTTGCACATATCACAGCTGTTCAGGAATGAAATGTCCAGCAAGTGCCACTAAAAGATCAATGCTCTTTGCATGTGAAAATAATGTACATTAAATCTGCATTATTACATCTACATTAAACCTGACCTTAAAACTAACCGTTAACAAATAAAAAACAAACGAAACATAAACAAAAGCAAGCATTACATAAAAACACTGACAATATTTACTGACATATTGCTCAAAACTTACTGATGATATAATAATTGAAATTAAACTTAATTTGAAGTTCTACTTGTGCACAATGCACTTTTTTTTTTTTTTTTTTTTTTATATTAAGCTTGAAATATGTTTGTCACTATTGATGAGGATTGTATGACCTTTAAATAATATCCATCTTTAAATGGAAGATATTTAAAGTGTACCTAAAGTATACTTGCAATAGTTCCACTTTAGTACAATCAAATATCCTTAAGTATACTGTATCTTTAGTTGGACTTCAGCACTACTTCCGCACAATTAAAGTGCATTAAGTACAAACTTAGTTGTTCCAGTTTGGCAGACTTTAAATATACCAGTTTAGTATACTAGAAGTACAGGGTATTTTTTATTAAGTAAATAATATGTAAATGTATTTGTAGTATACTTAGCATGAAATAAATGCATTTTAGTATATTTATTTTTCACTTGGGTGTACAAGAAACTGCCTCTATAATCATAGGTTGTGTTGGTTCTTTACTGCCTTTAGTGTTCATTTCTGCTGGAAAATGCTGCAAAATATGTAGACACATTTTTCCAGTGAGCCTATATTGACTGAAAGTGCTAAATGATGCCTAACTAGCTACTTTAGAATTAAAAGTCTCAACCTTTGCTGAAGTCCTACAATATAACCTGAAATATGTACATGAAGTCAGCTCAAATGCACTTGTGATATACCCAAGTAGGACAAGTTCCTCATTGAACATCCTTTAGACCCAGAACAACATTCTTACCAAGTAATCATAGGATCTTCCCAATCTAAAACTCTTAAATTACAACTGTGTGGTAACAGTCCTGCAAGAAATGTTGTCCGAGGTCCAACAAGGATGCAGATCCAGGAACTTGTCCTAGTTGAGTAATTCACTTTAAGCGAGCTGCAGAGTGGTTTAGTTTCAGCACTGCAGGATTGAGGGTTAACATGTGATACAAATAAACCGCAGAACCACAGTGGGATGTGAAAACAGGAAAATACCATTTGTGCCAATTTACTGCTAAATAAGCACAAACAGGATACAAGGTCAACACACGGTGTCTCAGCTCGATAAGGTACAGCAAAGAGGACAGCACACAAACACACACACACGAGCGCGTTCTTCGGTTTTAATAGAAAGTGCTACATCACTGTGAGGCCATTTCTATTTTGAAAGTTGCATACTACAAGGTCTGCTAATTATGATGATTAATTCACACAAAGCACGAGTAACGTCCTCAAGAGGGTGTTGGGGCGTGCGTGTGTGCGCGCGACTGAACATGTAATTCAGGCACTGCGGTGATGTGCATCACCGTGGCCTGCTTTCACAACACCTGAGAGTACTTGCGAATTTCCCTGATCTCAGCTGTTCAAACTTTTTATAGGCTTTGTCGTAGTCATGACGCAGCTACAGTCTCCTAGACTACAAGCATAAAGGAGCACTTCTGCAAGTGGTAAACCCAAGCTAATTTACAGAGAAATAAGCTTCTACTCTACTGAATATCTGACTAAATTGAGAATTGATCCAATGCAAAGATTTCTGAAGGATAACAGTCAATTGCAGGGTGGTTGTGCAGAAAATCGATGAAAATTCTACAAACTTAACTCTTGAATGAAATGCTCAGGGGCTCAAAACATTAGAGAATTACCTTGACAATCTAAAAACGCTTCGGCGTGGCGTGAAATCATGTGGGCCCCTTACAGCGTACCTGTCAGAAGTTATTGCAGTCAGAGGAATGGCGCTGACCACAGGGCCCATTCACTGTTTGTTTTAATTACATCCTCCATATGACAAGGGCAGCTGTCAGAAGGCTGGCAATGTGCAGTTCATTAGTAATGGCTCTATCCAAGGATTTGCCATTACGGTTTGCCGTAAAGCTTGCTAACAGTATTTCGTCACCAGTTGCAACGTGCCTCGAAGCACCTTTGCATGTTATTAGTCGGAACGGACCCGGAAAGCTGCAAATAAAAGCCACTGGTTCATGAGAAGAGTAGAAAAGGGCTTGGATAATTGAGTTATGATCTTAAACTAACCTTTATTGTGTCCTTGCACTTTAATTACCTGAGGAAAAGTTGAATGTTACCACTCTCAGCTTTGCAACAGCAGACTTAAGTGCTGATAGCTTTCTTCCTTTCCAGGGGATTCCTACATGATCATTATCCGATGACATTGTCCTCTTGCCAAAGGCAGAAACATGTCCTGTGTTTTTATTTTTTTTTATTTTTTTTTTTTTTTTATAAATGGAGGTGTATTTGGAGCTTTCTCCTCTTCTGCAAATGAGAGAAACATTTTGGAGACGCTAATTATCACCCCTCCAGACACTGGCATTGTTTTCTACACAGTTTGGGGGAACCACTGTTAATCTTGTTAATGAAACTGTTGATGAAAATGTTACTTGATGAAGGCATGTTTCTTAATTTATTTTGTCAACGATAATGAGGACAAGTTGCAAGATGCAACATCACCAAAATTAAACAGTTTTATTTAAAAAAAAAAAAAAAAAAAAAAAACATACTGTTGACACAAATATGAAAAAAGAAACACTGCAAGTTAGTAGCAATGCACTAACAGTGTGTTTGGAAGGAAAAGGCAGGAAAAATAATCTTATTTTGTTCATTAAAAATAATTGATTCAAATACTGAATATACTCAACATACTGGTATGTTAAGGATTGACTTGTTTCAAGCTAAAGGAGATGAAGAATTAGTACCTTCTAAACAGTAGCTAATACTTCAGTATACTGACATGCTATTATTTCAAAAGTGTTTTGTATGTTGATATTGTTTTAGATTAGCATCCATATATTTTCCCAAAATAAAACATGGCTAAAATTTTATATTTTACAGTTGAACGCTGTTACGGTAGAAGATGAAGATCAAAGCAAATAGTCTTTAATAAATCCACAATAGACAGGCACGATACACACATACAGTAGGGATGTAGTAGACTGGACTTGGGAACACAGGATTGAACACAACTTAAATACACTGGCAAACGAGGATTGTTGTCATTGTTGTGAACTGATGTATCATTCAATCAGTCAAATATTTTAGACAGATACATTTAATCTGGGACAGATTACAGCTCAGACTCAAACCTATGCCACCCAAATGAGCACTAAGGCTCAACATGTCTACAACAAATGTAAGCTCTAATAAATTATGCCCATTTTCTTCAAAGACACTGTAAATACTGTGGGACAATAGTCAATTAGAGTAGTTGAGCAGAAAATCAATTACACAAAGATTTGGCACATACATAATTTGAGGCGACAAAGCAAAATTTATGCTATGAGATTCATATCAGCAAAGCTACTGCAATTCTGTCCGATTTGTTCTGAGAGAGGAATATGGCGGTAGGTCACAATACACAGCCAAAGACCCTCTGGACCTGTTCCATCTTCTCATCAGCTCCGTCTGGGTCACGGTGGATAATGTCACTTCTCATTTGGATGATGGCATAGTTCAATGGGACCATTGTCCAGGCAAGTAGAGTCTCTTGCCCTGATGTTTGCCACAGCGGGTTAGCTCTCCAGGGCTAGGTATTTGTGCTGGAAGAAACGATGGCCTAGACAAAAGCGGTTCTTATGAAAAGGTGACTGATTTATGGAGGCCATATTTGCATGATCAAGTGGGTAAAAATGTCATCTAAAGGGCTAGTTTGACCTTTTTCATTAGGCTGTGGGAGACTGTATGCACCCATAGAACATGAGAGAGACAAGAGACATGCTCAACACTTCACTCCTTCTTGTGCATGAAATAGCTACAGTATGACTAGATACAGTTAACATGCTAAATTATTATATATATATATATATATATATATAACATGGCTAATCATGCTCTCTGATTCATACATACATTCCATAATAAAAGACTTTCTGATTTTTAATACAGTTTTTAGAAACTATTTACTGCTGTTTATGAGCTTGAATGTATAGTAACTATATACAGTTATTAGGGCTGTCAGTTCATTTATTAATATTAATGATATGGCAATAAATTAAATTAACTTTAACTAATGTTGTGTCACTATTTATTATTTTATTTTATTTTATTTTATTTTCTTATACCTATTTTGTCCTCTCATAGGTGTAATTTTTGTGAGGTATATTGCTTGACTGGGACAACACTGACTTCACATTTGCAAAAGCAAATAAAATATGATTTTGAATTGTTGAGTTGTAGGAAAACTGATTTTAAGCAATGTAAAACTTTTCAAGACAGACCCAATATGTTTTGGAAGATTAGCACAAGATAGCTAAGTAATCATGACGGATTTAAAAACAACTGACTTTTTACTAGTCAGCTATTTACACTGAAAAGTAAGTTGACTAGTTGTGTCCACTTTATGTAAATGACTCACTGTATAATGTGCAGCATCAGCAGTCTTTGCTATTTCTGGCAAGTCCAGCACTGCTTTGACATAGACTTTGTGAGTGGAGACGATGTCCAGGCAGATGAGATGATGCGGCTGAGAAACAAAAGCATATCATATCTCCATTGACAGATTCATGCTGCTTGCATTGTCATAAATAGTGCAAAAAACAGTCATGTCCTATTCACTTAGAGTTTCTGTCAGCCTCTGGGCAACATTTGATTAGTTTCAGGGTGGTTTTGCAAGAATCTGGCTGCTATGTGAACACTCTAAACAAACTTTCACAGCGCCAGCATGCTTTGTGAGTGCAAACCAAGCAGGTCTACAAGCTGCAGGAATCTATCTGTTAACATACTCATTAATCTTAACAGCAACTGCTTGGCTGGTGCACGATCCCTCAGAAGCAATTTGAAATCTGCTGTCTTTGTGCATGGTAGCTCATGGGGTTAATAAGCTAGATTGTTTCAGCCAATTAGCAGCTCTCCTAAATTATGACAAAAAAAAGGAAAAAGTTAATTTCCAAAAGTCCATCCAGGTGTAGCATTGTTTACACTTGTTATTCATCTTTGTTCGTTTTTGCTGCTTCTTCAACTGTGCAGGTACTGATTCTTCCATTGTCTCCGCTAGTAAAGCATGATAATAAGTGTGTTTCATTGTTTGATTTTCACTCTTGGCATCGCCATACAACACAACACTATTGGCGTATCTACAGAGGCAGCAGGCAATGAGTGTCAGGATTCTCTCCGACGTATAATTAAAACACTTTTTGTAGAACTATTTTGAGAACAGTCTTCATCTGAGATGTGAGAGTGTGCAGTTCAGACTCTTCAGATTCTTCACAAAAACACTTATTTCTTAATGTGTAAAACTTTTTAAATTAGCACCAAACTACTGGAAGCACTTTTAATGTGATGAGTAATTAACTCAACACTTCATAAAACAGTAAGCACAAAAGTGAAATTAATTGGATCTGCCAATAGTGCTGTTTACAGCAACTCCCCATTTTGCCGGCCATTTATGAGGGTTGGAAGATACAGCCTACTATACAATCCAGTATATTAGTTTAGTTCAGCATCATTCGACCACTGCAATCCAGGCACATGAAGAAGCTTTTTAAAAGCCAAAAGTGTGCTCAACTGCTCAACTTTTTTTTCTCCATATGGGCTGCACCATGGTCTAAGCGCAATTCTCACAGGCCACATATCGTTTACATATGACGTCACCAATACAAAATGACCAGATGTAATATTAAGGTATTAAAAGTTAGATTACCATAATACCTACACAATTACATTTCTTTTAAATAGTGTTTATAATGTTACTCAGCTTTAATGGGACAACTGATGCTGTCGGGAGCTGACTAATAGAATGTGAAATTCATCTCAAAATCAGTAACAGCACAATGAAGTTGCAGCTGCAAGTTGCAGTCAGTAAGACGCACAAGGAAGCGTGACTTCAAGGGCAACACTGCAGAAAATGTAAACATTTGCGAATGCATTCAAATATGAAAAACATCTTCAAGTGAGTGACAGGGCAAACCGAAGATTGCAGCCAAGTCTATGAGTAAGATTTTGTTTTTTTTTTTTTTCCCAAAGTGAATGGCTGTCTGATGGAATGTCCAGCAAAATCTGGGAATAAATTAAAAAAATAAATATGTAAATAAAACAGAGATTAATTTTTATCGCATTTGATTGGCAGCTGCAACATATCTTTATCTCTATTGTATGCCCAATACACCCCCATTCATCCCCCAAGTCATCAGTGTTTCTGTCATCTTGAAGTTGCAGGGTTACCTTGTTGGTGTCTTTCAGGACTGAAAATCTCTCTCCCATGCCAGTGTCATCAAGGAATTGAACTGGGGAGTATAGCCAAAAAGTGATTTAAGAAAAGCGACTCAGAGGAGTACAGCTTTTTTTCCCAACTTAGCCATCTCACTTTGCTGTGCAGGACAAGGTCTTTGTAGGCACCATCCAATTTGTCACAGTGCAACAAACTGTGGTTCATTAGAGGATGTGTTAACCACAGTGTCCATAACCTTCACGAGGCATCCATCAGATAACTTGCTGCATAGTTCTTGCTAGTGCAATATATAGTGAAATACCAGCAATTTGGGAGATTTTTCGCATTTCAGAAACAAGAACCTTGTGTTTCCCCATCACTGAGGGTGTGATGTTCATGTCTTTGCTTGCTTTACTACATGCTCTATGGACATCCTTGCCCCTTGTTCATTCATGAAGCAATTTCATTGCCAACATATCTTCTGTAGCCTGAAAAGTTTGTGAATCTCACCCAAATACAAAGCTGAGCAACATCTCCAATGTCTGTTGATTTATCTGCTGCTGAACTGAAGCAGAGACTTGCTTAGTTTTTAGATGTTTTGTCAATTACTGAAATTCAAAGCACAACTGTCTCATTACTGAGTGCAAATTTAATTACACTAAGTGCAAATAGCCCGCCTTGTTGGAAAAGACTACTTACAACAACTTTGCCCACTAACATATGGTTAGACTATTCAACATTAACAAAAGATGGCTATTAACAGTAGCAGTGGCGTAGGGAGTAAAACGCAATGCAGTAACTTTTGGCGTGATCGACCTGAGTTTGTGCCTGCCTTTTACCTAACTCATTCTTCACACTTTTCCATTTACATATCATTTACTTTTGAAAAAAAAGAAGGAAATATTAAAAAAGTGTGAATAGAGTGCCTCATGGGTAAAGTATTTAATAATAAAGTGTTTATTCTGTAGGATTATGGGTAGGTATATGTACAATACTGAGGTGCCACTATTTGCACTAAGTATAAAAAAATCTAACTACTATTTTCGCTTAGTGTAAATAGAATCGATCGCTTTTTGCAGTTAGTGCAAACAAACTGCCAACCTTTCATCCTGCGGATTATCTCTTGTTGCTCAGTTCATGAAAACTGCATTCCAGAAAATAGTTTTTAACTAGTTTCCCATCACTGAATGGTTTGCAGTGTTTGTCAAGAAGCCACAGAATTTTTAACATTGCTAATGGGACACTTGGGATAGCCTTCAGTTCAGCAATCAGTTGCATTCAGTTCAGCAATCAAATTATAATCACAATATATATATATAAACATTTATTTATTTATTTTTTTTTTTTGAGTGCTCTGTCCTGAGGTCCAGTTGGGTATTTCTTTTCAAATACTGCATGGGCGGTATTGAAATGTCTTCTGACATTGTAGGTTTTACATACGCCCAGTATTTAAAATTGAAATACAGAGCAAACAGAGTGGCTGCCCATCTTGCTCAGTGATAGCAAATTGATACTTCCATTCTTCCACACTCTCTTTTTGTCTGCATGTGTTCTTTGATTGGCACTTTCCTCATTTCATTTTTCTTCCCTAATAATTTTGAACACTGGTAACACTGCAATGATTGCTAACCGACATCAACTGTACACAATGTACACAAACGTCTCTTTTAAATAAAATCACACAGACTGTAATAGTGTTACATTAACTGGCCTACGACTGGATCTTATTACTTATTAAGAATTTTCTGAATCCCTATGGAGACTAGTGCTGCCAGGACCCAGGTCACTGAAGAAGTGGGCAGTCATTGTTGAGCTCTGTAACATACAGTTCAGAGTTCTGTTGTCCCTTGTGAATGTTTGTCATGTGCTGTTTGATATGCTATCAGAAGTGAAACACTCCGGTCCACTGAGTATACATCAACACTGGTACACACTACCAAGCTGACACTGAGCAGGATGCTGTCTCTCTCTCAGCTCATCCTCTCTAACCCTCCCGTCTCCAAATCCCCATAGCTAAGGGTCTTGAATAAGACAGGATTTCTCATTCTTGCAGACTGAATCATCTTTTAGATGGAGGAGCCTGCCGGAAAGGAGCAGTGATACAGCTCAGCAGGGTGATTCCTCACATAAGCCAAGGTGCTGACTGAATGCAATGATGCAATTGAAAGGACAGTGAATCCCATCATAAAATAATTGTTTTATACTCTTCTTTTCCTGCATGAACAATGTGAATTTTAGCGTCTGCCCTGTGAAAGCCTATAACATTTTTCACCTGTTTTATGGCATACCAGTCAGTTCTTTTACAAAAGTAGCAGCATGCTTCACTGCCCCCCCCCCCCCCCCCCCCCACCACACCCCAGTATGTCTGTCTGTCTGTCTGTCTATCTATCTATCTACACTGTAAAAAGTGATACATTAAATTTACTCAATAAAATTGTGGCAACAGATTACAAGCAATATTATTAATTAAATTTAAACATAAGAATTAATTAGAATTAATCAAATGAGATGCTTACAATTTAACCATTCAAAATGAGTAAAATTGCAAAAGTAAAATTTAAACAAAAATATTGGTTTCATTGGAAACAAAAAAAGCACTATGCTAATGAATACTGTTATGCATGCCAGGCCAGTAGTTGGCGATCAAGAAACACCCTTCAAAAACATAATACCCATGCACATGACATCATCTTTTTCCCAAATTCACATTTTGGTTACATCGGGCATCATGTTCAAAAGCTTGTGTTTCAGGCCCCCAAAGCAGAGTTGTTGAAGACACCTGATGTTAACAAACACAATCACTGAAGGAGAAAAATCATTTTTTGTGTTACCACTGCAGTGGTAAGTGTTTACTTTAGTTGGGCTCTGGACACTTGACTTTTTAACTTTAGGTTTTGTTTGGCTGCTGTAACTGAGTTATAAAAGCTAGACAAGCCAAGAGAAAAGATAGTTTTATGGTGTTGGTTATGTTTTAATGTCTTCATCATTTGACCTGAATCTGTGAGTTACCTTATTGATTACAGCATACTGTGGTTGCACAGGATTAAATCTGGAATCATCAGAATAATCAAAGATTTTTAAATGCTCTTTCAATCAAATAAATAAATAAAACTAATATATATATATATCTTCATGTCAAATATCTTCATGTTTCTTCATGTCATATATATATATATGTGTGTGTGTGTGTGTGTGTGTGTCGGTAGGAAATATCAGTTTACATTTCTAAACATTCATTTTGCCATTAATTTTAATAATCCAGTGAGATTTTTGTTTGCACAAGGAGTCTGACAACAGCCAGTGCTCCACACAGAGATCTGATCTCACCATCATCCAGTCTGTCTGGAATGACATGAAGAAACAGAACAAACTGAGACAGACTAAATCCAGAAGAACTGTGGCAACATCTCCAAGTTGCTTTAAGAAACCTACATTCAAAGTTAGCTGAAAACTTATGCGCAAATGTACCTAGTGCAAAAGCTGTTGTAAACGCAAATATGGTTTACCAAATGTTGATTTAATTTAGTTAATAGATCTTAATTGATAAAATCTATTTATGGCATTATTTTTGACAGCATCCTCATTTTACAGCATTTTTACACAAGTGCCTAAAACATTTAACAGTACTTTGCAGGTAGTTTTCTTAAAGCAACTTGGAGATGTTGCCACAGTTCTTCTGGATTTAGTCTGTCTCAATTTGTTCTGTTTCTTCATGTCATTCCAGACAGACTGGATGATGGTGAGATCAGATCTCTGTGTGGAGCACTGGCTGTTGTCACTCCCTGTGCAAACAAAAATCTCACTGGATTATTACAATTAATGGCAAAATGAATATTTAGAAATGTAAACTGATATGTCTTACAGACACACTACAGCAGAAGATAAAATTACAAACTTAAAACCACTTTTTTGTTAGCAAAAATACTAGTGGCTTAAGACTTTTGCATAGCACTGTATGTGTATGTTTAAGCACACATACATGAAGAATCAGTGTGAAGACCTCAACAATGGTGACCATCAAAAAGCATGTTGCAGTGCATTCTGGGTGCTACCAATCAAAACTCATCCATGGCTCCCATCATGCATTGCAGCATGAATAAAGTATGATCTGAACTGTCTAATCACCGTTGTTGAGATTTATATGCTGATTCTTGATGTCACTGTGTGCCTGAACAGATAGTTTTCCCCTACTTCATTTTTATCAGATTTTTTTTTTTTTTTACTCCTCAGTTTATACTGAATATTCCAGGTCTTACACTGTAAAATCACAAGGCTTCTGTAATCAATTTAAATCTAACTCAGAGATTAGGCTCTTAATTAGTTAAAGTCAAATGACGAGTATGTTAAAACCTAACCAACACCACCCAATCACCTTTTGTCTTGGCTTGTCTAGCTGTTATAAACAATATCTAATGCTAAAAGGTCAAGTGTCAAGAACCCAACTAAAGCAAACACTGACCACTGTAATGGTAACATAAAAATTATTATCACCTTTTGTTATTTTCTTTGTTAACATCAGGTGTCTTCAACAACTCTGTTTTAGGAACCTCAAAACGCAAGCTTTTGAACATGATGCATGATGTAAATTTGGGAAAAAGATGATGTCATGTGCATGTGTATTATGTTTTTGCAGGGTGTTTCTTGATTGCCAACTACTGGCCTGGCATCTATCTACGTTATCTGTCCCCAGCAGTGTTGGACAGTAACTACTTTCTCTGGTAACCAGTAGTGTATATAATTACTAATAAAATATAAGTAATAATACCAGTTAATAATACAGTTACCATCCAAAAAAAAAAAAAGGGGGTAGTTACTAGTTACTTTTTTGTCACAATCGCTAATGATTTAAATTCAATAAATTCAAATTAAATATTTAACTAAACTGGTTACCAGTAAAATTTAGAATTGTTTTTAAAATCTTAACTATTGTTTTTAAATGTCTTTATAACCAGGCAATCTCTATTCATAAATCAGATAGGTCCCCAAGATCCAGTAATCTTGGTCTCCTTTTTGTTCCTAGATCAAGGTTCCATTGCAGAGGTGATTGAGCCTTCGCTGTTGCCGGTCCTAGTCTATGGAACAAATTACCAGCTTCTATTAGAGTTGCACCCTCTTTGCCAATATTTAAATATCTGCTTAAAAAAAAAAAACAAAACAAAAAAAAAAAACTTAAAAATCTTTTGTCAATAGCTTTTATCTAGCCTTGTCAACTGTATTGTTATTCTGTGCTTTTGTTGTTTTGTGGTTTCTTATTTGTTTTGTTTAGTTGTATTGTACAGCACTTTGGATCAACTGGTAGTTGTGTGAAAGTGCTTTAAAAAATAAAGAACGAATAAGAAGAATGTCATATGTAAATTGTGTAGTGGTACTAAGGTTTTGTGTACTGCGAATGCCAACATGATTGGTTGGTTCTACTTGCTTGAGTACTGTTGCAGAATTTACTATGTTGCTGATTTATTAAATAAGTTGTTTATTTATGTGAAACTCAATGAATTTACGGGCTGCAAAAATTATGCAATTACCTATGTGGTAATTGCATAACTTATGGGGGTAATGGAAAAGTAATGTAACTAGTAGTGTAACTAATTACTGTTGGCTAGGAGTAATAAGTTAAGTAATAGTATTACTTTTGAAAGGAGTAACTAGATAAACTAAATGAGTACTATATCACATTTTTCGAGTAACTAGCCCAACACTGGTCAGCAGCGTTTATCCAGTGTTTACCTGCAAGAGCTATCCACACTATTTACCATGCACAGTTTCTATCCACAGTATCAATCTACAGTGTTAATGAATCTGCAGTATCCTATTCTGCATCTTCAGCATCCCACAGTTGGACCCTTGCAATTCTGTCAGAACATGCAACCCTTCTCTCAAAAAAGTGTTGCAGTTGCAAATGTTTTTACTCATGTTTTTTTTTTTTTTTTTTTTTTTTTTTTTTTTTGCCATTGGAACAACACACAAAAAAAGTAAATAAATAAATAAAAATTGAGAAGACAAGTCAAATCTGATACAATTCCACACAGAACCCCAAAAATGCACTGGACAAAATTATTGGCCCTTAACTTAATATTTGGTAGCACCCCCTTTGGAAAAAATAACTGAAATCAATCGCTTCCTTTAACCATGAATGAGTTTCTTACACCTCTCTACTGGAATTTTGGACCACTCTTCTTTTGCAAACTGCTTTAGTTTCATTCAGATTTGAAGGATGCCTTCTCCCAACTGCTGGTATTCTATGGGATTCAAATCTGGACTCAATGCTGATCAGATCAAACTCCAGTCTTGCTTTTTTATCATGGTGACCATATAAAGTGTCTATTAGATATTATGCTATATCATTTATCTTGCAGAATGTAAATACTGTATTTTTGCACAACACAGTATACTTAAAGTTAACAAGTTGATATTTTAGAGAAATGAAACATGAATGAGAAAAATAAAGAGCAGAAGACAAAATCACTGACTGCTCTTGACTGAATAACTTTTCTATCTTAATAAGAATCAGTGGACATGAATACAGTGAAGATGTGCAGGTTTTTTTTTTTTTTTTTTTTAAACACTGATTATTCAGTTTCTGTAGTATTTCTTACTACGCAGACCCCAGAGGTTTAATAAACCTAAAAAAAATGTCTTTTTTCTTATTTTTAATCAATATTCTCTTTTTAAATAGAACAATTTTTAAAAGAAAATATTATGTCAAACATTGTGATTATCTATCAATGGTATATTTCTAAAAATGCTAGAGACAGTCAACTTATAACAAGCTGAACTCTAGTCACTAATAGTATTGACAGGTTTAGATGAGTTGCAATGGTGTAACTGCATCTTCGAGCATCCCTCTTCAAACCTCCTCAAGCTCACAGATGACACAACTCTAATTGGCTTCATAATCAGAAGCCATGAATCTGCGTACAGATGGCAGGTTTAATGGCTGGTGTTAGTGTGAAGCCACAGAAGCCTGTTGCTGAATACTTGAAGACAACAGATATGATTGTGGACTTCTGGAGCCGACTCGAAACACCTGCTCTAATTTATCAATATCTTGAACATGATCTGATTAGCATCCATACACTGTGCTTCCAGCACACATTTTTGACATTTAGATAGTCACTAAAACATACTGTGTCAGTGAATAAACTAATGCATAAACACTTAAGATACAATGAACAACTTCAAAAATGTTCATGTTTATTAAGTAGGGATTAACAATTGAAAAATTTTGTCTGATACAGATGAGCTGATTTTTTTCTATAATTACAGTATGAATGTTAAATGTATAAATACAACACCACTACAATGCATAAATAAATAAATATTGAGATTTAACAGTGATATTAAATTATTTACAAAGATAAATCAAAGATATATCTAAATTTAAAAATGAACATGAAGAATTCAAATAACAATATTGCTAAAAATCTCTGACATTGACTCATATTGTACCCGTATATTGTGCATCCTTCAAGATTAACAGAATATTAAATGGAATTCTGTGTTTTTGTATGAATATTGATCTATACCACCTGCAGTGGCGCCTTCACAAAGTTTCCAGCAGTTCTGACCTGTCTTTGCAGGCCTGGTAAAGATTTTTATGTTTTTAAATGTAAGCTGAGCATTATGTAAAATGTTTTACATTTTAGAAGCTGTCAATATATGCTGTCTATGTACAAACAAATGTGTGTGATTTACTTACAAATATGAATAGGATCAGCTTGATATCTTACCCGTCAGTCTCAAAGCTTCATAGAATATTTCTGCAACACCTGAAGAAATTCCAGCCTTCTTTTATAATCTAATTCGTTCTGGGAAATCATTGAGCCTGTGTTCAAGTCTTCCATAATAGGTCAGTCAGTGCAAAAGAACACGTTAGCCTTTAATGTATCACCTGTTCAGCAAAGAGAGTCATTAGAGTCATTAGCCTGCTCTTTTTTCATGACCTCTACGAGTCAAGGTCCAACGTGTGGGCAGTCAGGATCATTAGCAGTCTCTCACACCTGGTCACAACTTTTTTGAAAAATGACATTCAAAAGACATAATTCAGAAGCATCAAACCACAAAGGACAACCGAGCAAAAGCCCTGCTAAATGATCCTGAACGCACGACAAAGATTGACACAGAAGAGAAGAAATTGTTGAATAAAGTTGTTATTTTAGTTTTCTTTGTGCACACAAAAGTAGCTTCATAACATTACGGTTGAACCACTGATGTCATATGGACTATTTTAACAATGTCCTTACTACCTTTCTGGGCCTGAACGTATCAGTTGTGTTGCTGTCTATGCAAGGTCAGAAAACTCTCAAATTTCATCCAAAATATTTTAATTTGTGTTCCGAAGATGAACGAAAGTCTTACAGGTTTGGAACAACATGAGGCTGAGTAATTATTGAGTAATTTTTGACATCATTTTCATTTTTGGGTGAACTATCCCTTCAGTAGCACAACTGTTTTCAACATTGATAATAACAAGAAATAATTCATAATAGAATGATTTCTGAAAGATCATGTGACACTGAAGAGTGGAGTAATGATACTGAAAATTCAGCTTTGCCATCCTAAGAATGAATTGTATTTTAAAATATATGAAAACAGAAAGAAAAAAAAATAATAATAAAGTAATTTTAAAAATTGTAATAATAGATAGATAGATTTCAGTTTCAGTGGATGTGAGCATTATGAACTGCAATGCAGCAGTTCCTTCTCACACATTAACACACACACGTATAAGCACACACATTCACACACACGCATTCACACATAGTCACTCTCTGCACACTGAACTCTCTTTCTCTTACTATGCTTTAGCACTTGTCACCATGAGGGATTGCTGGGGGTTTTGGCAAAGCCCTTGATTATGCATGAACAGCATAACTAAAATAGACACTGATAGACCTTACTATTTTTGGAGGTATTATGACATTAATCGCAAGGTTTCTTTCTTTCTTTTTTTTTTTTTTTGACAGTTCAACGCTTGCACATCTTCATCACACTGTATGAAACGCTGATGAAATATTTTTATACTCCTTTCCCCACTTAGAGACAACTATAAATAAGCCATATAGATTTTAGGTTCATTTCTCCATAAAATTTAAACATTACTGGTCAACACGGTAGTACAACAGGGCTAAAATCGAAGGAGTATGTTAAATAAGATGCCTATTTTATAGGGTGACCACCTGTCCTGCTTTGCGTTGTACCGCACAGCATTTTCACCCCTTGTCCCGTGCGTCGCATATTGAGAAAATGTCCCGCATTTTCATGAGTCTGTTGATTTTTAATGATCATATTAGGAAAATGTCAATGCGTTCTTTTGTCTTTTTAAAAAAGCTTTTTATTTATTCTTTTTGCGGCATAGTTTTTGCACAAAGGATTTGCGGACCTCATGAAGTGATCTAGAACCACCGATGGAAATGGTCGAGCACACACAGAAAAACATGAGATTCTCCATTTATTTTAACCAATTTTAAAAAAATCGATGCAGCTTTCAGATGCGACTTTCTTTTTATTTTTAAAGTTCGTTTGAGGCGGTTTCTATGGCGTTATTTTAATGACAAATATCTGGAGCACATTATTGTAATGCGGGGGGCACATTTCACAAATTTCTTCTCTCACACGTGGATTCTCTACAATCTCATTTAAAAAAAAACAAAACAAAAAAAAAAACATGGTTTCTCTCACTTGCATGTGCGCACTCAGAAACACAGATCAGCGCATATGACAATGGATGTAATCAGTATTTACACAGCATAACAGTACAAAATGTAGCAGTCTCACACGTGTCCCGCATTGTCCCGCAAAATCACATCTATGTCCCGCAACAGCCCTGTTGCCAGGTGGTCACCCTACTATTTTACCAGTTTTAAAGTATATGATGAAAAATACATTTAAAATAATAATTAAACAAAAATGCACAAAAAGTAGCATTTATCCTCACACAATGCAAAAAACAAAACAAAAATGCATTTCCTCTTCTGCCAAAATAAAATAATTATCTTTCATCATGTCTGATAGCGATAGTTGCAGGGTTTTTCAGTAACTATAAATCAGCAATATTTTAAAAAGTATTATTTGGGCTCACAAAACCTTGCATTTTCTGCGGTGCATTGCAACAAACAGGTGTTCAGAAAAGTGCTGTGGTGTCGTTGCTATTTAACACTGTGGGGAAAAAATAATAATAATAAAATTAAAAATGCTTTCTTCCCCAGGGGACCTTTAGCCCGGTTGTACCCTATATGCAGTAACTGTGGTATAAGCAGAATATTATAGCCCAGACTGTTGAATTTTAACATCAATATCTCTGCTGAGGTACAATATCACCTCAGGTGCACATTAAATTTTCAATAATTCAATGGTCTGATGTCAATTATTCCATAATGCATGGAATACAGACACTAAAAATAAAAGTTGCAGAATTATTTCATTATTCATCGTTTCCAGTATGAATGTACAGTTTATGCAGAACATGTTTTTTTAAGGACAGTTGTCTGGGCACGTTACTACACAAATGTTACGACTACAGATGTTCTTTAACTTCTTACTGAGTTAAGAATAGATCCTCTCATTCCCACAGGGACATCAGTCAACCAGTCACGCGCATCTTCTGGTTCTCCTCAGCATTATACAGCAAAGCCCACGAAAGGTGTTAAGGTGTTTTCTATTGATTCAAAACAATGCAGTTCTTTACTGTAGAGCAGAGTAAACACATCCATCGCGTTTTGTCACACTGTGCAAGAATGGAAAGATTTAGAGGAAAAATGGCAGTTGCTAAGTAACCATTTTAGCGGGTAGAACAGCAGATGGTGGCGGTGTGTTCATGACTGATTCTGCATGCGTGTGTTTGTGTGTGTATGTTTGCGTGAAGCAGATAAAGAGAGAGAGGGGAACCAGAGCAAAGTCCCTGATGAGAGGACCAAGAGATCATCTCTGAATTCAGGAAATTACCCGAGCTACATAATGTTCAAAAACATCACACAACCTCTGGCATCTATTCGAAGTTCAACAGTATCTTAGATCAAGGCGCGCTATTTTGGATCGCACTATAGATTTGCCGTACCGCTACACTTGTAAATCGTTCAGTTGTTTTAGTAACTGTAAACACACACATGTCCCTGACATACAAACAGTTTGAGAGCCATTTTGAGGCTAATGATCCATACACAGATTAAAATCAAGCAAACAAACAAAACATGGCATTTACAGCTACAAAAAGATTTAAGAGCAGTGTTCCCGACTAATTTTTTTTTCAATATCACATAACTTGAGTTAGCTGCTATTTGCAATTGTTCAATTGAATAATAATAATAATAATAATAATAATAATAATAATAATAATAATTGAATAACTAAATAATTATTCATTTATGATACACCTTGTTAGTAGCTTGTAGTTGTGATTGTTGTTCAGTTGTACACTCTAAGGAAACTTGAAAATATACTTATATTAACATAGTAGTTTGTGCCCTATTTTTTACGGACTTTTCTGTAAGAGTAGCATACTAACTAACTACTAATACACTGCTTAAAGCATAATTGTTGAGAATGTGTAGTATTGCTAGTTTAGTATATATTAAAAAAATAAACAAATAATAATAATAATAATAAATTGTATTCGTTCAAAAATGTGTACGTGTTCTGTATTTAAAAATACAGTTATTTATATTTGATAATATTTTACAAACACATCTAAATTAACATATACAAAATATATGTTTTGCTGAGATTTGATGTTGTGATTTTGAATTTTGTGTTGTGATTAAGCAATGACGTCATCGCGCAATGACATCACAATGTCATTTAGCAACTTTAGCAACAAATCAACCTTCCTTTTGCAACTTTCTCTGAAAATTAGTTGGCAACAGTTTTTAAGAGGCCTATGCTAAACACTTAAAAATATAATAATAATAATAATAATAATAATACAAAAAATAAAATTCATTTTCAAAAAAAAAAAAAAAATCAAATTAATGTTTAATGTGTTACTTGCCATTTCTTTGTGATTGACGAATTTACTCGCAATTTATGAGTGAATATTCTTTCTTCACCATTTATTTATTTATTTATTTACTTACTTACTTACTTATTTATTTATTTATGTTGTGTTTCTTTGTTTATGTATGTATGTATGTATGTATGTATGTATCAGAGGTTATGCTAGACTTTAACATTGTCCATCATTTTGATGGACAGGGGCGTAAAAAATCTGTCATAATCTTTTATTACCCGTCATTATAATTTTCATATTTTAATTAGAATAAAACATTTAATTGCTTTTATTTTTATTCACATCTTCATTTTTAATCATGAACCTACAGGGCGACAGTGCAGTGTTTAAGAACAACAAAATACGCTACGCTGGGTAAACAAACAAACAAAAAAAATAAAGATTTTTAATAGATTCTCATTTTAATTAACCAAAATCGATTCTTAAATCACAATCAATCTTTTGGTCTATGCTGTTTTCATTTGATGAACAAACAGTGCATAGTGCATCTTCCTTCCAAAAAAAATTGCAATAGGCTAGGCTTTGTGTTACTTTTGATATAAAATAAAGTCTCAGATTTTAAATTCTGTCCATTTCATTAGGAAATTCAAGCAATAAATACCATTTTGGCACTCTTTAATGTGGCGTGATAGATCGTTGTAGCTTCTGTGTACTCGCCTGTGCGTAATCAAACACATAGGAAAACATTTGTGACAGTTCCGTTTTTTTTCTGGATCCAGCGCTTTGCTGCTACATTGGAGCGCACTCGCCACCAACTGGACAGGGGTGGGAATTACAGCTACAATTTTACAATAGATCACCTTTTGTGCAATTCGTCAAAATGTTGGACGGCCTTCAGATTTCTCCATCACTGATAAAAAAAATTCCGTCAACGGAGAATTTTCGGTTAACGCGACCTCTGGTATGTATGTATGTATTTATTATTATACATAGCGATGTTCCAGTCCATTCCATGTAGAAAATTTCCATTTTACAAAAGGTTATTTACAGTAGAAGATTATTGAAATGTTCATTTTTATTTTATTTTATTATTCATTGTGAAACTTTTTTTTTTTTTTTTTTTTCAGTTGGAACTTTTATTTTCAAATGTGTAGAAGAACCATTCTGTATTTTTCAAAGAACCTCTAATTTCCTAAAAGAACCATGTTTCCTTGTGTGAAACTATTAAGAATGTTAAAAGTTCATGTTAATAATGTTAAAAAAAAAAAAAAAATAGTAGTTTAAACAAACAAACAAACAAACTAAAATATATATATATATATATATATATTTAAGTTTGTTTGTTTGTTTGTTTAAACTGCTATTTTTTTTTTTTAACATTATTAAAGGTAAAGGTACTTATATAGGGACTAATTCTCACTACTAACTAGTTGCTTATTAGCATGCCTATTATTAACAAATTGGCTGTTTTTAGTACATACTGTATAAAGCACATATTCTGCAAGACCATATTCTGCATCCCTAATCTTACCCAATAGCTACAGTAAACTTAACTACTAACGATTAATAAGTAGCAAATTAAGAGTTTATTGAGGCAGAAGTCATAGTTAATAGTTTGTTAATAGCGAGAACTGGATAATAAATAAATAAATAAATAAATACATACATACATAAAAGTGTGACCATGTACCTTTATTTTTAAGAGAGTAAATAATTATGTGTAAATATTGTGTAAATACCAGTAATAGACTTGGCACATCTGCTGTAGAGATGCAAAGGTGATGTGTCTGCATAAAGCTTTGCAGGTTTCCACAGAAGTGAAACGCCCACTAGTTACAAAGTTCTACCTAACATTGTTCATTACTTTGCAAGTTTGTTTATAAAATAGTTTGGCTAATTTCATTTTGCTTTCAGCTACCAATCAGCATGCAATTCTTTCAGCTCCGTTTAACACGCTTTAACATTTAAATCCATTCAGCAGAATTCCACAGACTTTCCCCCAAAAGCGGCACAGAAAATGCAGAAAACGTCAGCAGATTCCGCCTAGACCTGGGGCAAAAACAGCGTTTAACTGCACAGAGCTTTAAACAAATATTTTTTTTTGTTTGTTTTTTTTATGACACCACATTTTTCTGTTCTCCACCACAGATCATCTTTGAAGGATCCCTGTTCTGTTTTCAATCCTAGTCAAAAATGCTAAAGGATTCCCGCTGGAATTTCTGTTATAATCTGAAGCCAGTGGAGCCTATGGGGGAATTTTCTAATAGGATTCCAGCAAAGAAAAAATAGATCTTTTAGAACACCCAGTTCCCAGCAGGACTGCTGTGATTCCCAGTAGGATAAACGCCACTGTAGGACATCAAAAGTTCTAAGAAACTTTTAAAACTATAGCTCCATGTGGAACTGTACTGTGCTGCAAGTTATACACAACACAAGTAGACTATATAACATCCAAAATGATTTTGAGAATCAAACAATGCTGAGTTTGTTTCACTTTATCCAGTGGGATCTTTGATTATTACAAATGCTTGTTTGATCCCCATTAAAATTATTTCTAAATCATGACTAGGGAATAGCCATTTTTCCCCACAGAACACATGTTAGCGCTCGTTGGAACGTTTCTCCTATTGCAAAGCGATGTATATTTTCTTCTGCTGAAACAGATGTGAAACATTAACGCTGGATGGGGAGCCAGGTTGCTGTGGAGTCTGTCATTAATATTCATACCTCATAGAGGTTCGATTTGACTAATGAGGTGCCATGTGGCCAGAGGAACAATTACAAGTGATGAGAGCAGCCTGGTGGGAAGGTTTATGTGCAACATGGTGCCCAAAGGTCTTGACATCTGCTTACTTTGGGCAATGGCACTTTTGGACACGGACTGGCTTCTGGTCATAACATGAATGGTTGTTGTGTGAGCGCCAAGGGGCATATTGCGACACAACAAAACATAGCGAGACACAGCAAGTCTGTCTGGGGTGACGTGCTGTTAATAAAAAACATCTGCTCAGACAGGAGTGGTGGAGTGACTGCTGTGGACAATTGCAGAATCACACACAACTTGAATGATTTAAATATTAAAGGGATACTTCACACACACACACACACACAAAAAAAAAAAAATTAACGTCATGTTGTTCAAAAACCACATGATTTTATTTCTTCCATCAACAACACAATATGTATGTCCAAGCTGCTCTTTTCTGTGCAATGGATTTCGATTAGGGGTGTGCAATATATATCATCTACAATAATACCGCAATTGTTGTTTAAACAATATGCGATTTGACATTATCAAGTATAACACAAAACCCAAACAAAAACACATCCAGAGGGTGCACGTTTACACTAAGATGTAGGTTAGTGCCAGCATGTATTTAGAGTTCACGTTTTCACTGCGTCATTTAGTCTGTTAAAATGCATTTAGAACTTCCCCAAAATTCAAGATAAGGGGGCAAATATGCCCTAGCATGCCTTTTATGTCTTTTTTATTTATATCATCTGATATGACATCTGATATCGCACATTTTTTCTCCACATATCAGCAGGATTGCAAATGTCACATTTGATTTTTATAAAGGCAGCAGCTATAGATGCTTACACTAAGTACAAATAGTGATGGATGCTATTTACGCTAAGTTCAAATAGCAATGGATTCTATTTACGCTAAGTGAAAATAACACTTTTTTTTGTTTGTTTATTTGTTTATTTACACTAGCTATAGATTCTATTTACACTATGTTAAAATAGCAGGATTCTCTGCTATTTATACTACTTATTGCAAATAGTGGCAATTATATGCACCTCAGAATTGTACATTATAAAGCAATGCAATAATAACATATTGAGTGCAAGTTATAATTTTAATTCAAATTATTAAATGGATGCCACTTTATTAGGATAAAGCCCTCCCTACACAAACCCTAACTTTAACCTTACCCATTACTTTATTTTCAACGTTTTGATTATTTTCTTTATTTAAAAAAAATAATAATAATAAATAAAAATAAATAAATAAAAATGAATGCCTTTGCGATGTGAAATGAGATTTGAAAAAAGAGAAAAACAGTTTGGCAAAAGGCAGATTTGAACCTGGGTCAATCTCGTCAAAACGATTTTAGTGTCTATTTGCACTGTTTTAGATAACAGTCCAATAAACAAGAAGTTAATGTTAATTGTCTGACATTTAGACACACTTTCCTGTTTTTAATCTCTTTTGCCAAGGAAAATAGCTCCAAACAAAGCCACAGCAGAAATGTTTTGCATCTCTGAGCAACACATTATAGTGTTTCGTCAGTAAATCAATCAGAGCCAAATGCAATCAGTTTGAGCAAATTGGTTGAATGAATGATACAATGTCTCACTCATGCAATGATTTGCTGCCACCTACTGGCGATTTTAGGTTTATATTTAAAGTATATTTTTTCCTCCATACAGCCATGCATATATTTAATTAGGTCAGAAAAAAAAAATAAAAATAAAAAAAAAAATAATAATAATAATAATAAATAAATAAATACATAAATAAAATAAAAGTTAAAAATGGCCATAAAAGGTAGAAATAAGTTTGTACTTATTGGAAAAGTTATTTTTATGTTTCTGCTGTTGTAGTTTTGTTGTAGTTGTGTAGTTTATATAAATGTTCTAATGCCATAAAATTGTTTTGCTTGTGGAAGAGACTAAAATTGCTCATCAAGGAAAAACATAAAAAAAAAAAAATAAATAAATAAATAAAGGGAAGGAAAGAAAGAAAGAAAGAAAGAAAGAAAGAAAGAAAGAAAGAAAGAAAGAAAGAAAATTGTCATCATTTACTCATCTTTATGCTGTTCCAAACCTATATGATTTTTTTTTTTCTGTTAAACACAATAGATAGATGATAGATAGATAGATAGATAGATAGATAGATAGATAAATTGTATGTTATAATCTATATGCTATTATATGTTATAATATAGTTATAGTTGTCATTCATGGTGTGAACAGGCCTTACGACATTCAAAAAATATTGTTTAAACTTTATTAACATATCCTCCACAAATGACAACAAAGATGATTTTATTTTCCTTTGCATGTTTTGACTTTCATCAAACCATAAATAATTATGTGTTTTAGCAACATCTTTAAACTGTAAGTGGTAAACTGGAAAACAATTTACAATTGTATTGTTTATGATTTACATTTTACACTGTGCATTAAAGCAGTGCATTTCCAATAGACTGATCACAGTTAATGTCATTTTAATTGTGTATGGTCATCAGTCATTTCTACACATTTATAATTGGGGATTATGCTTTGTGCACACCTATTAAACATGCCTTAGTGCTTCACTCTTTTCATTGAACAGCTTTCCCTCCTCTTTTCTTGTTGTTACTAGCACAGTTTCCGTGAAGAGCGATTTAGTCTTTCTGTTACTGATTAGTCTAAGTAGGTTTTTGTTCGGATGATTTTCTTATATATGTACTGACTGATTCGGCACTCTTCAACACTAAAAAATAAAAGATTGCCTACCATTGTGGTCCCCTATTGACTGAATAATAATAATAATAATAATAATAATAATAATAATAATAATAATAAAATGAATAAATATTACTAACATTAATAAAATAACATTATCACATTAACAATAAAATAGAAATGAGTAAAATCACAATACTAGTATTTATGGCTGTCTTAATTTCTTCATTTATAAACATTAAACAGACAAGCTGTTATTTTGGCGGGAAACCGCAGGGAGCCCTTAAAGCCTCTCTTTTGTTGAGGACGGTTGATTTATAAGCACTTATCATTACAAGTTTGTGAGAATGGTTGGTGCACATTTCGGTCACAAACACACATTACAACTTAGAGCACATGCTGAGCTTTTGGAAAAGCATTTAATGTGAACAGAGCCACTTTGAAAGACCAAAAACAAGTGATATATTTATCTAATTAAACTGTAGCCTACGCAATTTGTCACTCTAATCCATATAGCGATTTTGGCTGTATTTCGATTAACCATGCAGTCCCATTTTATATTAGTAGTAGTGAGGTAACATTTTGTGCTTTGTCTGTATGCTTATGAGCAATGGTTCATTTTCATTTTAGATTAGCTTTAGCTACTTTGAAACCTGCATTACTATGGTTACAAAGCAGATTTTAGTAGCTTCAAGTAGGCTGGTTTAACGTTATATCAGTTAATTAAATAAGCAGCAGGAACTGTAAAATATTCCCTGTTTAAATCTTTTTTGTGAAACGTTCTGACATGAATAAAGATGATCTTATACCAGACTTAATATCTGCTTAATATGAAGCTTGGGCTACAACCAAGCCCTAAATAAACCCCAACGCGAGCTTCTGCTGGCTATCTGTCTTCATTAGTTGCTTCAAAGTTTAATTACACATCAGTGCTTGTGTCAGCACATTGCAGAACACTTGAAATCCTCATCATATCATCTACTTGATAGTGTTACTGCACATATTTGCAATGCAAGTTATTAAAATCACCTTTGTCTTTATACTTGCACTTTATGCTTTATACCTCTCCATTTGTATGAGACAGCAGGAGCAGCTTTTATTGTATTTTTAATCAGTGCATTGCTTTAAAAAGGCTAGAGCTAGACCACTATTCAAACGCCTGCAATGTATCTACTGTAGAACACATTATACGCCTTACTGCTACATAATCACATTTACAGTTCAAATTATGCTTCGCTCATTGACTCTATTTAATATTTATCCATATGTCTGCACATTGAAATGACATGTTTGTTTATGGCTAAAGAAATTCAGTTTTAATTTGTTTGCACAATTGTCAGAATAAATTTCATGCATCACTTTGACTTTGACCCTAATCCACATGACTTCACTGGTAGTCTGGAAGCATTTCTTTTTTTTTTTTTTTGCAATTGAAGCACGAAAGATGTCCCTTCATTTTGTTTCATGTAACTTTTGATTGCAACTGCCTCCAAAGCTCTTCTTCAAGCATGTTCAAAGATGGAAAGCCTTTTGGTACATTTCTCATTTTTTACAGTATGTACTTCCACATTATTTTAAGATTATATTAGATTTTATTAGAGCCAAATGCATTACCAGTGTAAATCATAAATTATTCATTGACCTCAGTCTGCATCAAAAGTATCTTTCCATTCTGCTGATGCGAAAGATCAAATTCATTTCTCTGATGTCAAATCAGCTCGTTCTCAAATATACTGCAGCAGATTTAGTCAGTATCTCATCCTAACAGGTGACAGAGATCCAACCGTAAACTAATTGGATGCGCAGTGGTCAATCACATCTGCTTCTATTCAGCCGTTCTATGTAGCGTGCTAGAAGGGGAAGTCTGCACTTGTTACTGCTGCTCAACCATGCAGTCCTCACATCCGATAAGCCTCCGGAGTGTGTGCTAGGTGAGAATGAACCTGAGAACACACACAGCGGGAGGTAAAGAGATTGCTCCTTCCATACACACTGGTGCTGTGAGAAACTAATTTACTGCATAGAGGGGTGGGCAGGCAAACAGAACACTGCTTAAATTGGTGATGGATTGCACGTTTTTGCATCAATTCAAATCACATTATTTATTACGCTAGTAGCATTTATAAAATGAGAAATTTTAAAATGAGTCTAGAAGCAATGTCCTTGAAGATTTCAGCTGACAGCTCCAGCAACATCCCCAAACTTCTAATGATCATTTAATTTTTGTTTTCCAACTAGCCCCACATTTATTTCTTCATTAGGCTATTTTGTTGTGTTTTTGTGGATCTTATAGGCAGAGGTGCAATTCCAAAAGTTTGGCCCAGAACAAAGGACCCGGATTTTTTTTTCGCATTATAGAAAATGTGGATGGAATCGAACAGTGCAGTCATTAAAATGGAATACAATATAACGCACACAGTTGTGGATTAATAGATTAAAAATAGGGCTGAACAATTAATCAAATTCAGCTGGTGGACCTAGCTAGTGTGTGTGATCATTCATGTTCCATGAAAAAAAAAAAAAAAAAACATTGCAATTTGATACGGTTTTAAACTGGTTTCTTCACTTGAAGAAATGTTGACAGAAACATATTGCTATTGTAGTAAAAGGTACTCATTCATTTTTTTTTTTTTTTTTTTTTTTTTTTTTTTTTTTTTTTTTTTTTTCTTTACTTAATATCCTAATGATTTTTGCCATAAAAGAAAAATCAATCATTTTGACCCATAGAATATATTTTTGGCTATTGCTGCAAATGTACCCATACTACTTAAGCCTGGTTTTGTGGCCCAGGGTCACATTTGTAAATGCATATTTTGTGTTGACAAGGATTTTCGAAAGGCAATTTCACTTGCTTATATTTTACAAGATTAATAATGCTAATTAAATTGTTTTATAAATTCATGGTTTTTATGATACAGTGGATTACCACAGTTTTTGATAATGCATTTTACAAATCATAAAACAAAGAATCAAGGGGAAAACAAACAAAAACAAACAAACAAATAAATAAATAAATAAACAGATTATTATTAGTATTATTATTATTATTATTATTACTATTATTATTATTATTATTATCATTGCTGCTGCTGTTAAAACTGTAATTTTGATTAGACATTTTGATTATTAAAATTAAATAAAATTTAATATGGCCCTATAAAACATTGGGGGTTACTGATACCACAGTGCCTGATTAAGCAGGACATTCAACATTTCAAATGCAAGAATAAGCTTTATTATCTCTGAAATTAACAAACGCATGTAAACACTATTTAACCTAGTACTTATTTGTATCAGAGGGCCTATTTACAATCAGGTTTTAATAGCGCTTGCCACACAGCACAGCTATTTGCGGAATTGTACTAGATGGCCTGGAGGGAGAACAATACTATATAGTAAAGCACTATATTATTATCCTGATTAAATAATTATATTATAGTATTACATGATTATCTGCAGTCTTGTGCTTATAGCCAAAACATATCTGTGCTGCTATTCAAAACAATACCACTCTTGTGCTTCTGATATTGCTTGAGAATTGTTGGTATATTTCCATGTTTTGGCAAAAAAGATCCTATTATAAACTTTTTTTCATTTTATTACACAAAACAAACAACAAATAAATAAATAAAAACATACATACATACATCTACAAATAAGATAAACAAAGCATCTTGTTTACCAGAACTCCTCCAAGACTTGTTTATTCACTTATTTTACAGTGGACGTTCATTGGAATAAAATGCAACAATTATTCAGGCTGCTTTTTCACTTCTATCAGCTGTCAGTTGGAAATACACAGTTTGGATTTTGTTATTAAGATGCCACTGGCGAAGAAGTAAGTGACGGGAGAGAGAGAGAGAGAGCAAAATCTTCCGTATCAAAACAAATTACTTCATGGCTGTCTCCGACATTTTCCTGAGTGCTCATTATAGCACATATAGGGGCTGAAAAAAGCTCTCAGAGAACAAAAGGTGTAGCATAAAGCACAGCATTCATCAACACATAATCAGACTGACAGTGTTGTCATCCTCTGAGGCGTGCATTGTGGCACAAGTATGAGGAAAATAATATTTTACACATCAGCATCGCTCCTCCATTGAGAGCTTAAGAACTGGAGTAAACGTTGGCCCCTTGGGCCCACCTGAATGGGCCCTTTCCAGGAAGATTAAATATGGGTTACGGGATGCTGTCAGATGGTCCGCACAGAACTCGCAGTACTAAGAGAGACAGTAATTATGACAACCGGCTAGGCGAATACGTTTTTGTCACCGCATCCAATGTACAGTTGCTTTAGGCAGCTCATTTAACTCCATTCAGTTAGACAAGAGACTACAGCACACGACACCGGCAGTTTTTCCTTATTGTCTTCTGTCACAAGCCAGTTGCGCATTATGGGCTTCTATTGAAATTCACACCAGCGAATCAGCCAAAGTAGTACATGACACACACAAGCGCACATTAATATGAAAACAAGCTTTAACGGTTCACTGTAAATTGACGAATGTAATGAGGTTTCTTGTGCTGGTCCTAATGATCTGATCTTATCATTCAACACTGCAGCGTTTTATTGATAGGGCCCACGAGCACTTAGTGTTTTCTGCATCTCTGCATCTGAAATCAACGGAAAACCACCAAGCTTTACAAATCATGTCGATTTCATTGAACCAAGTTGGCTCGCTAATCTCTTTCCCATTACCTCACAATGCGGTTTTTGATTTCTCTTGCTGTGTTTAAAAATAACAACCCATCCATAAGAAGTGTCCCGGCCACATACTGAGATTCAAAGGCTGCCTGCTTTAAAGAAAACTAACAATCCAAGCATGTCAATCCAAGCAAAATTGCTTGCAAACAGGACAGGAAAAATATGCTCTGACTATCATGCAAACCCTTTTTTTTTTTTTGCATAGCAATAAGACTGCAGTTCTGAACCACAGTCAAAAGACACTTTGTATAGGAAATTAACTTTTTATAAAGACATTCAAAAACATTATAGGCTGTATGGAACACTTATATAAAGCATTCATTGCTTTTTCTTTTTTATCAGTACTGAAACACCAAAGCGTTCAATTCTGGGAAGTTTAAAAGCATTTTAATATTTCCTTGAATAATTGAGTGCAATATTAATATGGTCTATAAATCATATCTAAAAGTTTCTCAAAATTAAATAATATCTGGACAGGCATTGTATTTAGCATTTTCATTTTTGTCAGTAATAATTGTTTGATAGTGTTTTTAGTCATATACAGCATCTGTATCTGCAGTTTGGTCCGAGGTGGACGAAGTACACAAATCAAGTACTTGAGTAAAATTACAGATGTGTATAGTAAAATATTACTCCAGTAAAAGTATTAATTTTTCAATTTTACTCGAGTGAAAGTACACAATTACTCGATTTTTTATGTACTTTAGTAATAAAAAAGTACTAATAGATTTGCAATTTTATATAGACTACTTAATTTCATTTTATATTAGCATATATGTATTTTTTTTATAATCCTACTGCTCAAAATACCTGGGATTTTCCCAAAATAACCACTATATGGAGTCAAGATATATTTTTGTTGTTGATATGGACTACGTTGATGAGAGTGATGTAGTAATGTTCACTTGTGAAGCTTACACTGTGATGTAAGTTAAATAAGAAAACAGATTTGACCATCTAATTTAGAAAAAATAAAAAAATAAAAAGCTTGTTTAAAAGCTTACTGTTTTGCAGAACATCAGTTTATATATGATATGAGAATAAGGCCTGAAGTTGGGCAGAACATTTAAAGAAAAAATAGAATTATATTTTCATAATATATTCACCCCACCCCCCTCAAACCTTGTCTGTGGTGTAAAAACATCCCTGGCCAAATCCTCCCAGTGGGGATCACTTCCTACTTTACTGTAACTACTGTAGTTACCATGTTCTGAACATCACGTCCTTTCTTTCCCCTCAGATGCAATCTATCTAGGTGGGTGAGTAAAAATATGTGGACTTTAATGTCTAACAATTACCACAGCTTAGCGCCAGCAAGCTTATTAGCTAGACAGTTAGCATCAGCTAACAATATTTACTTATTTTCAGTATGGTTATGAATAAACATTTATATCTGTGTACTCGGCTAGTTGATCCAAACAATATAACAATTTATATCGTTGGTAAACAATAGAGGTCACATAGGGCTAAATGCGTAGCATTTTAATAAAACTGCTAACGTTACAGCAGCGGGGAATATGAACATGCATGAGTTATTTTATTTAATCTGTCTTATTTTAATGTTTCGTTTTTTGACACAAGGTCTGCTTCAAGCATTTCAGTGGGCTTAAATAGATCACCCTTTACAGCAGATTTAGTTCACAAACAACTGACAGTTTTGCTCTAAATATGATTTTCAGTTACAATAATTAATTAATCCTAAAATTCAACATTTGTAACTTACTTTTCGCAGCATCATTTGCGCTCCAGCACGCTCACAAGATCTTCCCGTTCTTGTGAATTCAATTCACTGGAGACTCGCTCTAAATGGATCATTTGAATCAGTGAGTTGTTGACTCGAGCTGCAGTCGGATCATTCCAATTTGTGAATGAATCGTTTTTTGTGATTTGCAAACCGATTTAGCAGGTTCATTGAAAAGAATCAGTTTATTCATGAATCAGACACTGCTTCTGCGCTTCGGAGCGCGTGATGTATTATAAGGTGTAATGATATGTTTTATGAAATGTAGTGAAATAAAAAGTAGGATCTTAAGCTTTGGAATGTGGTAAAGTAAAAGTAAAATTTACTCAAAATAAAACTACTCCAGTAAAGTACAGATACTTGAAAAAATGGTAAACTTGTAAAACTACTTCCTTACTGTCCACCACTGAGTATGGAGTTGTTCACATTAAGCATGTGCAGGTGTTGAACACAGAGATCATTGTTGCCATTGCTGGTAATTGACAGGATGCTTTTGTTGGCATCATTCGACTGTAGGTAAATATTCACTTTGTTCAGTGTGTTTTAAAGTACCGCTTAACTGTTTTGCTTTGTGAGTTTACCTCACCAAACAAAGTGTGTGAGTGAGCTGTCCAAATGATTCAGACTCAGCCAAACTGAATCAGACTGTTTCAAACTCGTTTGACCAATAATAATAATAATAATAATAATCAATCACCTCTATTGATAATTATATGTATATTTTATTTAAAAAAGGTAGTCATTGCTTATGTGACAGATCAGCGGAAGCGTTTGGATCCATTTGCAGCTTTTATTAACGAAGTCGGGTACAGGCAGGGTCAAAAACAACAGCAAACAGGGTCCACAGGGAATAGACAGACTCAGAAACGAGAACCAGGCGGGGTGTCGGGGCAGGCGGCAGAGATACAAATCCAATATACAATCCAAGGGTCGAGGTACACAGAGAAGAATCACAATCGAGTAACAGTCCAGGTGAGAAACGAGAAAGCAGTCCAGTAATACACAAATAACGCTCAGAAATGACAGCCGGGGCAAATCAAGACTTCGCGGGGAGGTGATGTGTGCGTGTGTGTTTTATACTGTGTGTGCGTAATGAGGTGCAGGTGTGTGTGTGACGTGTCAGTCCCAGGCAAGAGGGGTTATGGGAGTTGGAGTCCGAATGAGGCCGAATCAGTATTCTGGCGAGGGTTCCCTCTGGTGGTGCGGAGGAGGCGGTACGGAAGCCTCCTCTGTAACAGCTTAACTGTGTTTATGATTTTTTTTTTTTTTTTTTTTACCACACACGAAAACTGGCACACACACACAAACACACGCATACATCCTTGCACTCAGTAATAAATAGCTATGTCATGAGAAACAGAAATTTTGTTAATTGTGATATATTGCAATTACACTATTCCTGCCAATGTGTAATTAATTATATATTTACTCAGAAGAAGGGAGCACCCCCGGTGCTTTAGAAATAAACAGAGTCAACCGGCCCGTATTAATCTTGATTATCATACTTTAGAACAATGCGCCAGGAATAATTGTATGTAATTATCTGTTGTCTAATGCCTGTGCAGCAACTAATTGAAAATATGTTAGACAAGGAATAATCATTTCCCATCCCCCGCAAAGGCAAATGCTATTTGCTTACTGTACTGCACATTCACATTTATTATTATTCTTTTTTTTTTTTTTTTTGCTTAGAAGTACATACATGACTACTGACCCATCTGTAAAGGAAACTGTGATCAAATATAGGTTTCATACAGGGTTGTGAACAGTTTAATTGCTTGCTGCCATGAAATCGATAGAACATGTGTAACCCTGACCACCTACAATTAGAAAAATACATTCAAATTACTCACTTGCCAAGAAGAAATATCTACATCTGCTTAACTTTTTCCACTTTTAACTGAACTTGAGATTATAATTTTCCAACTGATCACTTTTACAATTATTGAGCTGCTTAAAGGCATCACTCTCAGCAGAAAAGAACCATTCAAGCAGATTGTTTTATCATGTTGCAAGACTTGTAATTTCCAATTCACAGCTTTCAGCATTTATCATTTATTTTAGCAATTATAACTTGGTCAGAACTCTAACGTATTCTGTTTAAATCAATAAATAATTACATCTGCATAACAGATCTTCAAATGACATAAAATAATAGTTCTCAGTGCAGTAACAGTCAGTTTTAAAATTACCAATAAAACAAGAACAAATCGAGCATTGTGATTTCCAGCAATGTGATTTCAGTGAAAGATTGAATGTTTTTGACAACGTTTTGTCTGAAAGTTAGTTCCTAGTTTCAACACCAGTTTAAAGTTTAAACACCAGTTTTGCTCCACAGTAATGTAGCTGCCAAGAAAAAAGATGATGATGTAGAGAACCCTAGTGCAGGTTATTAACAACCAATGACAATACGCCACTGCTGAATAAGACAACACAAAGTAACCACTTAGAGGCCAAAACTAACAAGATAATAAGACAAAATACAAATGAAAACATGATATCGGAAACACAAGGGAACACAAAGTCACATGACATAAAACAAGAAACACGTAAATGAAAACAAGGTCAAACAGTTGGCATAAAGAAACAAAAAACCTAGACAGATGTAACACTCAGAAATTCTAAAGTCTTTTTTTGTTTCTTTTTCTCTCCAGTATTTGTGAATAGGTTTCTGATTAAATGCGACACCTGCGACAATACACTTTGTTTAAACTACTTTTGTAAACAGCGCAACCACTTTCTTTCTTTTGTGCAACAGCAGCTGCTCCAGGCACATGATCTAAGCTCAAATGTAATTGGACGGCCCATTTCGCCACGCAGTGACGGGGGAAAAAATCTATACACGGGATGATAAAAAATCCTTGCTTTTTCGCACAGCAAATGATCACGCTTGGTGTGAATAGTTCCATAGGCATCAACTGTTTAGATTCAAAAGCTTCATTGCACCGAGAACATTCAAGAATATTTGCGCTGAATTTTCATGTTCAGTGTGAAAAGGCCTTAATAGTTGTGGTGGTAAATCAATACAGTCTGGCGATTTATTTAGGCTTAAAAAAAAACAAAAAAAAAACCTTTTGTTCATTTGTAAAAAATGTTCATAATGAAGAAAACATCATAAACACCAATGCAGTGCTTTAAAGAAAACTTAACGGCAACAACATAAACGTTACTGCATGCTTTTGTGGTCCAAACTTAACTTCCGGTAGACTTCAACAGAATCAATAACAATTGAATCTCTCTACAGTAATTATTTCTGAAAACAAGTAAGTTACATTAGCTAGCAAGTTAAATTTATGTCTTGGCTGGCTGTCAAGCCTCTCTTCGCGCAGCAGTGATCCATGCTCGTCGTCTCCTCTCTTCTTTCTCATCCGAAATTTTCGCACTTTAAAAAATAAATACGACCTCACGTTATATCAGTCACGTTTACACACTGCCTTTGAAGCTTTCGTCCGTCATATATAATAAAAAAAAATCGGATCGGGTTCAATTGTCTGCGTTTTTTGCATCCATAGCAAGCATTTTGAGAGGTGTTTTGACAGATCAGAGCCACCGTACAAGCGAACTGGGATAATCCCACAGCTTCTTAAGAAGGTGCGCACAAAAAGTATTCTCTTCTTCCTCTCTGTATCTTATAATTGAATGGACCCATATATGTCCTTTCTTTTTCCCTTTAAAGAAGAGAGTGGGCAACAAATTCATCCTCACTGCTTGAAGATTCCACTGTGTATTGTTTTGTGAATTTTTTCGCAACAGATGAATTAATACGCATCGGACTCAGTGTACAAGGTTTCTTTGCGTGACGAATTTTTAGAATGACGAATACGAAAAAACGCATACGAAAATGTCGGACTTCAGTGTGCAATGACCTTCACGCTGAATGGGCCTCATGAAACTTGCATAAATATATGAGTAAATTCTGAGTAATTCGCGTGTAAAACAAACCTTCCCGAAAACTCTCCTCCAGATTCACAAACGCTTCATAAATGTCCAATTTGATCAAGCAAATATGGCGCACATGCACGCTCATTCACAATTAGCATAATTCCCGCCTATGAATTACAGCTACACATAATGCCTGTCCAGGAACGCAGTGGGATATTCTGTACTACTTTCTCAGGTTTGGCTGCAGTAAAATGCAAAAAAAAATGCAAAAAAAAAAAAAAATAATATATATATATATATATATATATATATATATATATATATATATATATATATATATTTATATATATGTGTGTGTGTGTGTGTCTATATATATATTATGTCTCCATAAATGCAAAAAAAGATTAATAGGCCATATGCCTAACATTATATATTCAATTCAGAGTTTTTTAGCTAGCTGCAAAAAAACCCGCTCTTCTGAAAACGGCCAGCTGGTGATGCATGAGAACTCTTTGGTGGCACAGCGTCCTTCCTGCTGAGAAGCGTGCTATGATTAGAAATAACCACGGCGGCAATGAATTACTAGCATCTAATTTTTTAAGAATTTTACTAAATATAAAAAAGCACTATTGATTTCTCCATTGTTGTAAGATGGTTGGTAGGTATTTGTCCCGCCCCTCCTCTATTTACAGCTGGGTAAATAGTGACAATGACAAGCGATGCGTTTTACAGCTATCAACTCAGCTATAAATTAATTAATTAATTAATTAATAAAAAGAGGGCAAGGGCAAATGGACTTGTATTTATTTTGGCAATGCATTAACATTCAGTGTCATCAGTTTGCTAAAAAGAACACAACGTTTTACGCACCATTTACACAGGGAGCAGGTGTACATTCCTTTTATAAAAGCTAACATTCTGAAAATACAAACATTTTCATGAATTCGAAAGTGTACGTGACAACGGCTTTACGAATGATTTACACAAAAATTCTTTCTGCTCGTGTTTCATGAATGAGGCCCAATGTGTGCCGGCACTTCCCCGGGAATTATACACTACCGTTCAAAAGTTTGGGGTCAGTACATTTTTATTGTTTCTTTTCTTTTTTTTTTTTTTTAAGAAATTAATACTTTTATTCACCAAGGATGTATTAAGTTAATAATTAAAAGTTTATTAAAAGTTAATAATGAATAATTTACATTGTTATAAAATATTTATATTTTGAATAAACACTGTACTTTTTAAACTTGTTATTCATGAAAGAATCCTGAAAAAAAATTAAAAAATTACAGGTTCCAAAAAATATTTGGCAGCACAACTGTTGATATTATCCAACATTAATCATTCTAATAATGAATCCGCATATTAGAATGATTTCTGAAGGATCATGTGACACTTAAGACTGGAGTAACAGCTGATAAAAATTCAACTTTTCATCACAGGAATAAATTCTATTTTAAAGTATGTTAAAATAAAAAAACATTATTTTATATTGTAAAAACATTTTGCAATATTACTGGTTTTTTTTTTTTTTCTATATTTTTAATCAAATAAATGCAGCTTTGATGAGCATAAGAGACTACTTTAAAGACTATTACAAGTCTTACTGACCCCAAACTTTTGAACGGTAGTGTATATGCGTGTACCGGTTCGCATTTACAACTCTGCTCTGCGTGTTCGCTGCGTAAATCAGGCAGGCTGACTGAAAATGCTAATCCATTCTCTGCCAGCAGGAGGTGCTTCTGGAGCAGCTTCCCCTGTAACTAGCCAGACCAAGACTTTTGATTGACTGCTACAGAAAAAAAAAAAAAAAAAAAAAAAAAAAAAAAACCCTGATCAAAACTTTTTTTTTTTTCATCTGCTACAACAGAAAAGTCAGTAAAAGGTATAGCTTAAGTCAGAACAAGCTAAAGGACTTTGCAAAGTTTGGTCTTCATATCTTAAAAAGAGAGATCTCCAGGGGGATTTTGAGTCAGAAAAGGGGTTAGGGTTTTTTCTTTCAAAATAAAGTTTGAACAGGAACAGTTTGTTGGCATTGTCGAGTCAACATAATTACCTAGAGTGTCAAACGCTCTGGGTGCAGAGGTCAGAACTGATCAAACAGTGATTACACAGTGTAGCCATTGTTTAGATGAAGCATGACTCACTCCGGTCAAGCCATAGCTCATCCGTTATGATCATGCCACGTCTAGAGGATCTTAAAGTAATGAAAAGGGCAAATAGGAGGCCATAAAGCAAAACCCATGTTCTGAGCCATGCCGGAAAGAAATTACAACCATCATGACAAGACAGAATTACATTCTCTCAGTCTCTTGATGGAATTGACACAGCACATAACAGAATGTGAGCTCATAATATTAGAGGAAGTTATGTAGGTGTGCTGTGAACTGCTCTGCAAGTGTTCCAGTGAAATCACAAGATGAAATGAAACCCAATGTACAGGATAATCAAATATGTATTTTAATGACGACACAGGACTTTGTCAGGGAATTGCTACAATATATGTGTAAACATCTTCACATTTTCTTCACATGCCCCTGTATAGTTCAGTAATTCAGGCATCAATATAAGCCACACAGCTCAGTCCCACCTGTGCCCTGGTTTTTATTCAACGCAGATACATTGTCAGATGCAAATATTGACCTTTGTGCGCTCCCCAAGGCATGTATTTTGCAGTGTATTATATTGCAAAGCATCAATATGCAAATCGATATGAGGCCAGCAATATGTTTTCATGGTTGAGAGCTCCTGTTGGCTAAACAATTACAATTATCAAAGTTCATTCTATAACTGCAGCCGTTTTGTAGGGGCAGTTTCTCCAGGCTTCAGTGATTTGAATCCTTTCGGGTATATATTATGTTGAGTGATGGCTGTGCAAGCACTCTCTCTTCCTTTACCCTTTTGATTATCTCTCTGAAATGAGTAATACGTGTATTCGTAATAAATGGAAGCGCAAAACAAGAGAGGGGAGCGTTTGTTTGTTTGACATTTAGTCAAGCGTCTTGAGTGGGATGTTGACATACAAATAATGGGTTTGTGTTGTTATGGTTCCTCCATAATATGTACTGTATCATTCATAAATTGCTAGTCATTTAATATTTTTTTGAAAAGATCGCTTTGCAGAAATACTCTGGAGGCATTCCAAAGTGTATTATGAAATTGGTTTGGCATTCCAAATCATAGCATGTGGATATGTCAAGCAACAGTAATTCCAATCTATTCTGGTTCATCATGCACACAAGTGTGTCAAACATGTATTTAATATACTTGGGTGGTTGAACAAGGAATATTTTTTATTTATTTATTTTTTTTAACGTCAGGTCGTGCTGCACATGCTAATGACTTTTGCCATTTGTAGCTACGTTGTCTGGATTGTAATAAGGTCATTGCTAATTGGTTGGGGGCAACCTTATTAGCCTATGAAATGTGTGAGGAAATTAATATTAACTCAATGTGGAGTGACAGTAATTACTTCTCAGAGATATTATGATATTATAATTGAGATCCTATTCTAGCAACATGGAGGGATTGATTTATTTCATTAGCTTTTTAATGAAAACTCATTAATATGAAAAATGTATAAGCTATAGGAACTGCATATTTTTGTCATGTGACCATATATTTAAAATGGAACCTTTATATACAGCTAACTGTATTTTAAAGAAAAGTGTGGGTTTGTTTGGTTATTTATTTATTTTTCTTTATTTCATGCCACCGTAATTTTTTTTACATAACTGAAATGCATTTTGTGTCAAAGCAAATTCTTGCAAGTCATGAGCATTTATGGTTAGAATGAAGAAAAATATTTGCTAACTGAACTTAACCCTGATAAATATTGCAATACCACACTTTTCCTGCCTTGTTTTTGACATTTTGTTTAGAAAATACATTAAATGTGCAGCAAAATTTTATTTATCTCCAAATAATTCAGTTTACCACCTGTCATGATTTACCCTTATCATTGAGTAAGCTGTGCTGAATAACAAACTCTTTTTTCTTATTTTTTTTTGATAAGTCATATGCCTATATTTCTTTTAATTTTCAGTTCAGTCTACATATAATACATGTAGAATATTATTAAATATAATTCACTATACTTATTAAAATGTAATAAAATCTATCATATGTTACATTTCTCCATAACAATAGGACATCTTGGCACAGGTTACCTCACTCCCCTTCTTATAATAAAGTAAAAGTGGCAGAGGACCTGGCAACATTTCCTTTAATATCCCATACCAGCTGGTGAACGGTACTATCAGGGTGAGGACCAAATGTTTCCTTCATACGCTCCTTTGGTGGGAATTGGACATGGTGATTGGGTTTTGATTTAACAATGTCATCACTCCACTGAATGGTAATTTTATAAAGCAAGATGGGTAACTGGCCAGTCTTTGCAAAGCACTCGAAATTTGATAAGACTAACAAATTAATCTGACAGGTCAGGTCACACAAAATTAGAGTTATGAATTTCAATTATGTCATAAAGCTCACATCAGGATCAGAACATTGTATGCTTCAAATGAACTCAGAAATGGATTAACAGACAACGTTTGGTTATTACCTAGAAGCCTCTGAACTTATCCTGAAGCGTACTACGAGGAACATAATGAAAAAGCCTCATGTCAAAAAAAGTTCTGATGTTTCAGTTCTGTTGAGTGCAGTTAATTTCCAGATGCAAGCCATATCAGCCCGGCTTCTAGGCATACAGACTCAACGGGCCGTTTCAGCGCCAGCTGGCAAGAGATATCATTGGAGTGACAGGTGCTCTGACAGTGGGGCCATTCTCTCCTTATTCCTCTACATCCAAAGCACTATCTTTTCACAGCCTTTTTTTTTTACAAAGGATATGATAGATTGAGTAGGATAAGAGTGTCTGAGGAACGTGGAATAAAAAACACTAGATCTGAAGAACCAGCCACACTTTACTGTATTCATCACAGTTTCATCTTTTGAGCATAAAAAAGATTTAGAAATTCTTTCAATTCTTTTGAGCATAAATGAAAGTCATTTATTTTTAACCAAATTAATGATACAGTAGGCATTTGGATGTTGCTACAACAATGCTCTACCAGCTGAACTATTGTATATTTAAAGGAGAAGTCCACTTCCAAAACAAAGATTCACTCACCACCTTCAGTACTTACCACCTTGTCATCCGAGATGTTCATGTCTTTCTTTCTTCAGTCGTAAAATAAATTATGTTTTTTGAGGAAAACATGTCAGCATTTTTCTCCATATAATGGACTGATATGGTGCCCCGATTTTGAACTTCCAAAGTGCGGTTTAAATGCGGCTTCAAATGATCCCAAATGATTTTTGAATTTGAGGGAGAAAATATGATTGGAGTTTTTCAACATACCCTAACTGTCTTGAGTCAGAGTGCAGAGAGTTCAGTGAGAGAAAGGCAAGACGAGCGTTTGAGATTAAAAAGTGTTTAAATTGTATTTTTTAAATGAAAATAACCGATCGTTTCGCTAGATAAGACCCTTCTTTCTCAGCTGGGATCATTTACAGCCGCATTTAGGATCGTTTGAAGCCGCATTAAACAGCCTTTTGGAAGTTTAAAATCCAAGTCCAAGTTCCAAAATCCTTTTGGAAGACCATTATATGGAGAAAAATGTAAATGCTTTCCTCAAAAAACATAATTTCTTTACGACTGAAGAAAGAAAGGCATGAACATCTTGGATGACAAGGGGGTGAGTACATTATATGTGAATCCTTGTTTTGGAAGTGAACTTCTCCTTTAAATACAAAATGCATGAATAATGCATTTTATGGAAAAATGCACAAATATCTTGCACAACTGGTTTATGACCTCAAAACACTTTTACCATAGAACAAATAAGCTCAAAGACTAAATAAAATGCAAAAAAATTACATGGATGCTTCCGAAAAGATGTTTTTTTATCTTACGTATGCTTTTTTAAACATTATCTTTTGGATTTAAGGTAGAGTTTAGTGTAGGTGGCACATTATTTTCCAATGCAATATAGCATTAACATTTTAGCGCAACTTGCAGGACATTTTATTTACAAACTAATAAAATATTGTCAAATTCACATCCATCAGGTTTGAAATCTGCAAGTGGCAACATAATATCATTTTTACAGAAAAGTCGGCACAGAAATGTGAGCATGGGTTGGGTTTCTCACACATTCCCTTATCCTCCATTGTTTGGGATAAACACATAGTCTCACCTCAAACTTTGATTGAGCTGATGCTACTGCCTTGGTATTATAAAGATAGAAAGGCCTTTAAAATACAGTACAGTACAGCAAAAACAACCAATTTCATTTTAAATTTCAAGGAGATTGGGAATATGGTAATGTAAAACAGTTTTTGCTGCAAGAAACATTGACTAACATCATAAGTGGACTACAGGGGAAAATAAAACACTCTAAAAATGTAATATAAGGCCCTAATGGGCTAGTTAAAGTGTGCCTGTTATATTTTATTTTATATGATGATGAGTGGTGGCTATGTAGACCAGTAGAGTTGCTGGAAATATCACTAAAATAATTCCCTAGACTGAAAGGAAAAATGTGATTTTAAATAATGGTTGAGGACAGAGACAAAGTTACATTATGTTATCTCTGTAACTAAAAAACATTAATAAATTGGGATTCATTTAGCACAAGGGATCTAACGTGAGCAAAATAAGGATGACCAAAGTGTTTGCCTCAGGTAAATTGTACAGCTCAGTTGAACAGATCTCAAGGGCAGCAGCATTTTAAGAGTTTGCATAATTTGGTTGCCCTGCATGCCAAGAATTACCGCCTCTGCAAAACCTAAAAACTGCCCTGGAGGTGTATTTTACCTATTAATTTTGTGATGTTACATGAGTGGTTCGAAATGCAAATTTGATACGCTGACAGCAACATTGCTCATAGATGTGAATCTCAGAGTCACTTAATCCACTTGTCCTTAAGGACCTTACGTGCAGTGAACAATGCACTTTTTGATGTTTTAATTAAAAAGACAATTGGAACTTAAGTGGGAGCATTTTCATAGCAAAAGAATCCTGTCATAAAACCCTTGTTATAAACAGACATTGCACGACTACTCATTTTTACTAGCTGGTTAGTCATCCAGAAAAGTACCAACTAGTCAATGTTTTCCTTATGTAATGAACACACCATGCAGCAGAAGAGATGATGCCAGTGAGAAACAAAAGCTTGCATATCTGCTTTGATGCTTTGACAACAGACTTGTCCTCCTCACTTATATTTCCATTTAGCCTCTGGATGACATCTGATTTTTTCAAGGGTCTCAGACATCACAGTTGGCTTGTATATGAACCCAACAATGTTTTGTGGATGCAAAGTGCTTCATTTCCACTTTAGTTGCTTATTGTCATAATTAATTTACATGCATGCATTTAGCTTTTATCCAGAGCAGTGCATTCAAGCTACACTTTTTTTATCAGCACTACAGCATTGTGCAAGCCATTGTATTGTAAACATTGCTGACTCTTATCATAAATTGCTTGTGTTGTGCTTTATTTGTGAGTCGCTTTGGATAAAAGCTCTCCTAAATGGCTACATGTAAATGTAAATCAGTATGTGCGTTCTCTGGGACTGAGTCGTGACCTTGGTGCTGTTAGTGCCATGCTCTCAGTTGATGTACAGAAACAAATTCTAACTTTGTTGCAGATTTGATTTACAAATCAAATGACACACACATTAACAGGACACCTGACAGCATATGGATCAAACGTAAATCTCCAGTCAGTTAGTCAGTGTAACCCTCTAGTTCACAGAAGTTAGGATGCTTGTTTATTTGTTTTTTTTTGTTTGTTTAATATTATTTAATATTATTTAATTTTATTTTCATGGGTGTCACACCTCTGTACCACACTATCTGTATTGTTTTTTTTTCTCATGTGCCCATATATGGTGTTCTGCTCTTTCTATTTTGCTGGACTGAACACCACCACACAGCGCAGTTGTCCGGGGATGGTCCTCGAGAGAGCCTCGCCGCCTATATCGAGTGGGTGCTGGTGTCCTGCAAATCTTCGGTGACCGTGGACTTCGTGGACGACGACACCAGCCCCACTCCTGACCCAGTGCCCAGCCCAACATCACCCCACAGCGCGGAGCGTCAGCCCGAGCCCACCGCGGACGGAGAGCCAAAGCCCAGTGCAACCGATGAGCCATCACCGAGAGGAGCAAAAGAGCTGAGAATCCCTCCGGAGCCTGAGCCCATCACGTCCGACCAGGTGCGAGAGCCGGCAACACCGCTCGTGAAGGAGGAAGTCTCAGTGCTGAGGAAGTCCCCGCCCACTGGAACTGGGGCAAATGGACCTGATAAAACTTTGAGGATATATATGCAGACATGCCACGTTTTATCCCACCATCATCAGAACTATTAGTTAACCCTGAACCCTCTGTCTGCCCTGACCTGTCTACCTGCCTGTATTTCCGACCCACCCTCCCTCTCTTGCCTCATCCACTTATCCCTGCCTCAGCCATGCCACCTCTCTCCTGACAGCCCCTCTGCTCACCCTCAGCCCACCATCGGTGCGGTGGGTTTCGTCGCGGATCTGCCAGTTTCCAACAGCGTCATGGCTGGAGGATCCCTCATCTCCACCTCCAGCCTCCGAGTCCTGGACTCCGCCTCGGCCCTCCGACTCAGCGTCTCCGCCCCGGCTCCTGACTCCCTCGTCTCCACCATCGCCCCACCAGCTCCACCGGGCTCCCTCGTCCCTCCGGCTCTGCCTTGGTCGGTCGTCGACCCACCCTTGCCTCAGGACTCCGCTCCTCTGGCTGCACCTCGTTGCTCCGTCCTACCGGCTCTGTTGGGCGCCTCCCTCCATCCATCTCCACCTCGGTTGCCTGAGCCTTGGCCTCCGGATCCTCTGTGTTGCCTGGAATCTGCGGCTCTTCGTCTCCGCCTCAAGCTCCACCTCCACTTGCTCCGCCGCCGTCTGTCGGTCCCCTGGAGTCGTCAGCCTTTCCTCCACCCTGGCTCCTCCCTCCTTCTGATCCACCCTGGACCCTTCGGTCTCCTCCTTGGCTCCTCTCTCCGTCGTCTTTATTACCATGGACCACCATGGAATTTGTTTGTTGGCCTCCTCCTAGGAGTCCATCCTCCACCAGAGCCTCCTCCTGCACTGACTTCCTGTTTCCTTCCAACGTCCACTCCTTTGTCCTCCTCCTAACTCCCCTCCATCCATCCCCCTTTTTTTTTTTTTTTTTCTATGGCGCAAGGTAGAAAAATTGTAAACTGTAAAATTATTGCAACATTGCTGTTTTAATGCACTTTAATCTAATAATTTTTGGTGAGGTTTAAGAAGTTAAATACATTTAAAACAAATTCTATCAACCTTTTTAACCATAGTGTATTTCATTCAACGATTGAGGACTTTGTGAATTAAATAAATTTTGTGACATGTTGGGTGCATTTTGTTCACAAGATGTTCTCTGCTGTCCGCAAAACGAAAAAGTATATTCAATCTTATATGCAACGAAAGCAACTTGGTTTTAGATTTAGAATTTTATGCATGAAATTAATTGCTGACTTTACATTTACTTTAACAAAATGCAACTGGCTTTTGTACCATATATCTATACACAATGCATGAGAGCATTTTGTGTTGTACTGTAATTCGTTCAGCTCAAAATTAGTCCAGTTACACTCAGTGCCCCACATCATTCACATCAAATTTTGTGAATGATGCACAATCTAATTCTGCAGAAACCTACCAAGCCACAGCTTCTGCACCTGGAAAATTCCTAATTCACAAATTCAAAGCTTCTCCTGTACAGCACATGCATGTGTGAAGGGTGAAAAGAAAGTGCTACCACTCACTCACTGTCTTCACTAAAGCATTACACAGAAACGCATATCCCTTAGGAAACCACAAAGGTATTTAGCTGGAAAACACTCTCAGTCTCTCCTCACTACAATCTACTGCCATCTCTGTGATATCAGACACCTCCCAACCTCTCTGCTCTGTCTCTCATCACCAATGTGGTAACTCTATCTCCCTCCAGTGCCACTCACAGGACCCATCTAGTGCGGAACTGCAGATTTTAACCACTCTCTTCCCGGAAAATGTTTATTTAGCTCTGTCTCCTGAGAGCCGCTTCCTCTCTCAGAGCTCAGCCTATGATCAATGACCCGTCATATCCCCGTGGCAGTCCTCCTCAACCTTACGCATTATATCTCCTCTCTCTCTTCCCCCTCTCTCTGTTTTTGTTCCTTGCTCATTTGCTTTCGCCTGGCTGAAAGTCATTATGTGCCCAAGATGAAAAAGTCGCTGTCTCCTCTCCACAAAAGCCTGGGGTTCAGAGACTAGCCATGGAATACACTTGTAATTTTCCCCAAAATGGCCTTTGAAGCCTCAGTGTGTGCTGTAACTGGGGTGGTAGTGCTTTGAGTTTGTCCACTAACAATACTAGATGTAACACATTGTTTTTGAGGCCCTGGAAGAGGTTTTAGTCAAATCAAATCAAAATAGTTTATTTTTGCTTTCTTAATGCATTTTATAGGACTCATTGTGACCCATTCATTTGTGCACGTTATTCCAAAGGGGAAAAAAAAAAAAAGTGTCTGAGAGAGTGACAGTAAAATTTGACATCCTTCTCTCTTCTGACCACCCTAATCAGTCTAGCATTTCTTTTCTTCCTATTGGGCCAGATGGAATGTAAACATTATATTTGTTGTCATTTCCATTCCAGTTTACCCAACTATGACAATTCCTGCTTCTTAAAACTCTGGAAATGTGAAAAGAGTTCACAGCCAAATAGCTATTTAGGCATCACCTCCATCCACCTTTGTTTTATGTGAATTTTGGGATATTGCATCAATTCACCCTTTACCAGAAGTTTGATTGACCAATCATTATGCTGGATTTGTCATTTTGTCTGACAAACAAACCAGACAGAAGTGTTAGTAGATTAATGTCAGTTGACATCTTTATTCCTTGCTATAACTAGTAGTAAAGAGGAAGAGATTAATGGTTCATGAGTTGTTTGAACTGAGGCACTACAACAATCTGTCATGACACATTAAAGAGTCACAAAATTGTACTTATTGTTTGAATTTCTTAAAAAAAAAAAAAAAAAAAAAAAAAAATTAACAATAAGCGCCCACCCCCCATATTTCTACTTCTGTATATAATGCATTATTTAATTTTCTGCTTTTCTTATATTAGTGTTATTCCATCTCTACTGTGTAATTCTTATGTATGTCCGTACTTTCTACTGCACTGGAAGTTCCTGTCAAATTCCTTGTGTGTGTAAACATACATGGTAATAAAGCTCTTTCTGGCTTCTGACTTCTGAAATAAATCATGATGGAAACACATTTGTGACCCTGGACCACAAAACCAGTTATAAGTAGCACGGGTATATTCAGCCTGGTCTCATTGTTTATACATAGGTATTTATACGTAATGTTTAGAGGCACAAAACATACATTTTTGTACATTTTTATTGATGCTAAAATGTACAGTTTAGACGTATTTCAACATTTAAAACGTATGTATTTTTAGCTAAAAAAATTTAAAATATTTACTTATCTTTTATATTATTAAGATTCGTATCAATGCCTTTTTATCATTTTATTAACAAGCGATTTCGTTTTTAGCCCCCTTACCCCCAAACCTAAACCTACCCATTTAATAGCAAATATGCAATTTTTATAATGTTATTAATAAGCGATTATGGATATAAAAGGATATAAAACCTAACTGACCAAAATATGCAGGGAAATTACCATTTTATTAACAACATAGAATAAAAATATTAATTATAGTCGCTCACACCTACCTCTAAATCTAAGCATGACTCTCTCTGTACAGTAATAAAGAAAAAAAAAACACAGACAGATAAGTGCAATCGCATTAATTTATTTATTGCAAAAATGTCAAACGCAATACCAAAAAGCAGTCCAAATGATCATCGTTTTTCTGGTGGAATACAAAAGGTTTGTGTGAGGTGCAGAGCAGAGTTTAAATTGTTAATCGCTGAAAATATTATCCAGATTATTTTCCCTGTCCACTCCGTGAAGGTGTGCACGCATCAATTAAAACACACCTCACCAGAAACACGGCAGTTCATAATCTGTGACGAATGCAGGCGAAAGCCAATAAGCGTTCGATTTTCCTGCCGTAAAACCTGTTGTTTCTTGATGCTAGTGCTTGAGGGACTACTTGAATTTGTAAAATGCACTTCAGCGTGGGTTTATTGCTATTGCTGCTGGACTCGCTGCTCGGGATGGAGATGAAGATCGCCCGATAAAGGCTTGAATTTGGGTCCGTTCCTTGCAATCGTATGTATATTATTTGTGATCTGGATTACAGCTCACAAATAAAATTGTTTAATTTTGTAATTATGATGTGTGTTCGGTGTATTTTATGGTTCTATTGTTAGTCACAGCATGTCGGAGAAAACGCCTTTTGTGTCCCATCACGTTAATATTACATGAATGGTTAAACAATTGCAGAAATGTTATTTATTTTAAGGGTTTAAAGTGTAGTCTTGTTAACATTATGTAGGGGTGTGTGGGGCACAAACTAACGCAGGGTTAATTGTAACACATGTGGTTTAAATATGTCCAAACATGCTAGCATAACCAAATTTACGCTATTTACCAGTTGCCATAACAACACTATACAGGAAAAAAAAAAGTGCACCAAAATTCAAAATCCTTTTGATGATATTGCTGAATATATATTTTACCATAGTAAAAGTAAATTTCTGGCTGAAGTAAATTTTTCTTCTCAGTTTTTAGTATTCATTTAAAACGAGACAAATTCGGTATTATTTTAATTGCCAATTTGTTACTTATCAGTTTAGATAGTTTATTAATGCTCGGCAAGTCAGCAGAAGACACAAACCAGTTTTATATTCCAGTTGCGCTGCCCCGCTGTATTAAACTGTGCTATTCTATGGCATTAGCCATGTAAATTTCACTATTTTCTTTTATGGATTTTAAAAAGAAACCACAAGAAACAGGTGAACTGGTAATGTTTAATGTTGAGAAATTATTATTTCAAGAAATGTAAAGCATTTGGGCTTGTTTATGTGTCTCGTGTTCTATGAGAGCTGTGTTTGGAGTGAGGGGAGTGTTTTTTTTTTTTTTTTTTTTTTTTTTTTTGAATGTCTGAATGTGTTTTATTTATTTGTGCACATTGTTTTGAACTATACTGTATGTGTTGTGTGATCAGGGCCGTCCTATGCATGGTTGTGATGTGTTCATTGTGAACCTCAAAAATTAGATAATTTTTTTTAATTATTAAAAAACGCCATTATTTTATTTAAAAAAAAGTTAATCATTTTATTTTATTGACAAAATATTTTAGTTTGTCGTGTATATTTTTTTTCATTCGATCACATAACATTTTAAGCTGTCAAATGCTCATGTTACAACGTACCCCACATACAGGGCATGTTCCCAGCTAACAAAAATACGTAACTGTTACATAACTGCAACGTAATCTGGTGACCAAAGTTTCGTTTTGGCGATGTAACTAGTTATGTTGTGGCAACCGGAGAAAGTGAAAGACCTCTATATGTCACCACAACGTAACTTTGTTACGTTGCCAGTTAGTAACTGCAACGTCGTAGCAACGTCGTGCATCAATAGTCATGTGCTGGTAATCTGTAATTTTGTATAATTATTTATTTTATATGGGCGGACATAGTTTAACCTATTTTATGAACTCATTTTCCCAAACGAATGTAAAGGCTGTTCCAGCTGTTCCAGATTTGTTAGTTGTGAATGATGAAGACTCAAAATTAATTCAGTTGATTTATTTTGAAAAACACACAAATATGAACAGTAAAATACACTCAAATTATTAATAAAAACATAGTGTCAGGCATTCACCACAGCCACCCCCACCATCTACGCTACAGCACTCACATTCTCTCTCACCTGAGTACTGATTGCCATCACCTGATTCCACTCTGCCCCACCCTATATAAGTCCTTGGCAATCAGTACCTCACTGTCTGGTCTACCGTTCACATCCTGATGCTAGCCCTGGACCGCTCTACGTTAACCTCTTCTGGACTCCCCCGCTGTTACCTGGACTTATCGTTGTGTTTACCCTACGGACTCTACAACCATCTCAATTCACACACAGCCCTTCAGATAAGCATACCAATTGCTCCACCCATATTTGCACGCCATTACTTCATTTTTGTCAATAATGGTCTTTGTAAATGATAGTCATGAAATTATGTGCATGGGACGTTGCCAGTAAGTCATGAAGTTACCAATATATTACTAATAGAGTACGTATCTGGGACGTCCTGGGTAAAATTACGACGTTAGGAGGACGTACTGACGACGTTGTGAGTTGGTAATTTCATGGTAATAAAATTACGGGCATGCGACGCTGCAGTTACGTTGCCAGTAAATCATGAAGTTACCAATATATTAGCAATAGATTATTTATCTGGCATGTCTTTAGTAATATTACAACGTTAGGAGGACATACTAACAACGTTGTGAGATGGTAATAAAATTATGGACATTGGTCCATAATTTTACCAAAAATTTTACCAATTACCAAAAATTACCAATCCATTACGTAACTGTTACGTCGTGTGTTAGCATGGTTGTCACTTTTCACTTCCTTTCTTTTGAGGTAAATAACGAAAAGCATATATGCTGTAATTATGAAACAAAGCGACATATTTGTACAAGACAAGTGTGAAATTAACGTGGATAAAAAATATATATATATACTCTGAACCACACTTGGATTTACACAAACTGAGAAATTCAAAAAGTGTGCCCCGCCCTCCCCTAGGCCTATTCTTGAAATTGAGCGAGCAGCAGAAATCACACAGAACAGAATGAAATGTTATAATTTCATATTAAATAAACAATTAACAATTTAATAATGAATTTGAAAACATAAGGTCATTGGTGTGACAAACAAAAACAACAATAATGAAATTAATGCCACGATTTCAGTATTCATAAGGATTCGTTTTTAGGTGTCGTCAATACGTCAGTATTGTACGTTTAGATGCTGTAAAAACGTTTTGTATGTTTTGGTGTCTGGAAAAAACGTAAGTAAATGTACATTTTGTAGAACAACATTTTACGTAAAATGCCTACGAATTATCATGAGATCACGTTGGTATATTTGTAGCGATAGCCAAAAATACATTGTATGGGTCAAAATTATCAGTTTTTCTTTCATGCCAAAAATCATTAGGCTATTAAGTAAAGATTATGTTCTATGAAGATGGTTGGTAAATTTCCTACCGTAAATATATCAAAACTTAATTTTTGATTAGTAATATGCATTGCTACAAACCTGATATCGACAACTTTAAAGTTGTTTAAAGTTTAAAGCAATTTTCACAATATTTAGATTTCTTTTGCACCCTCAGATTCCAGATATTTAAATAGTTGTATCTTGAAAAAAAAAAAAAAAATCGTCCTATCCTAGCAAACCATACATCAATGGAAAGCTTATTTATTCAACTTTCAGATGATGTATACATTTAATTTATACATCAATTACAAAAAAAAAAAAAAAAAAAAAAAAAACCTTGTGACTGGTTTTGTGGTCCATTTGTGTTGCATTTACTGAATAAATTTTTCAATGTGCATCATAAAAATCATCTGACTTTGCCTTAACAGATCATGTGATTGAATAACTGAACTAACCAGCACACCGATCTCATCGCACACCATCTCACATGTTTATTTTAATCATTTTGAAATACCTAAGCTAAAGTCTGTCATCAAAATGATTTGGTAAAGTCTTCTCCCATAACTGTCTCACATGAATGATTATGTTGCCAAACATCAGGCATTGGAACGTAAGATAACATGACAGCTTTTGTTACTGCGTTTCGTCTACGTGCTCTGAGGCGCAAGTCATTTATTATAAAAGCAAAAAGTGCCACAGGTTGCAGCATTTCATTTTTATTATTGATACTTTGTGCCAGTTTTCCAGGAAATGACAATTTTATTCTCTTGAATACATGAGATGGCAACAGTGCTTTATTCACAAATGTTTTATGCAGTATTCTAATTTTGAGCATAACTTAAATTCACAAATGTTGCTATTGTTGTAGCAAACTTTTATTAAATTCTGGATATCCTGCTCAATTGAATACCCTGTTTTACTCAGAAATGCATCACATTATGAAAGTTAAATTGGTTGCAAATGACAGTTCACATTCACTGTGGAGGTATGAAGGTTGACAATATTAAAAAGTATTTTTAAAGACTTGTTTATGCTCTGAGACACTTTAAAAATAGTGCATCATTTAATTTACATATAAATACATATATCGAAGATCATGCATATTCCTCCATGGGACATCCAGTACGGCCCCACACATGCAGAATGCTTACATGTAAGCAGTGCTAATGAGGTCACAGGAGCAGGACCTTTCTTCCTGTGCACTTCAGATGTACAAAGAATGAGTTACTGTCTTATATCTGGTGCAGAAGACCTTCCTCATCCATCATCATCTGTTCAGTGGCCTCCTAAGAGATGGTTTCATGGGAAAGGATAATGGATTTTACACATAAGCCAACATGAAAAATTTGCAACCCAAAATTGCACTTCTGTATTAAAGGAATAGTTCACCCAAAAATGAAAATTTGCTGAAAATGTATTCACCATCAGACCATCCAAGATGTAAATGAATTTGTTTCTTTATTAGAACATTTATTTGGATAAATTTAGCATTACATTACTTGCTCGTCAGTGGATCCTTCAGTGAATAGGTGCTGTCAGAATGAGAGTCCTAACATCTGATTTAAAACATAACAATAATCCACAACATGACTCCAATCCATCAATTAACATCTTGTGAAGTGAAACTATGTGTTTGTATAAAACAAATCCATCATTAAGATTTTGGATAAAATATGAGTCCTCTATCTATAATATTGCTTTCATCCAGTGAAAAAGCCATCTTGTATTGTCTCAATGAAGCGTTATTATGGATAATGGCATGGTATTTTGGCCAGAAGTGATGGTTAAAAGTTAAAATGATGTTTATTACAAACACACAAATTTTCACTTCACAAGATGGACTGGAGTTGTGGATTATTGTGATGTTTTTATCAGCTGTTTGGACTCTCATTCTGATAGCACCCATTCACTGCAGAGCATCCACTGGTGAGCAAGTTTTGATAAAGAAACAAACTCTTCTACATATTGGCTGACCTGAGGGTCAGTAAAATTTCAGAAAATTATATTTTGGTTCAGCTATCTCTTTAATGTTACTAAGTGAAACAGCATATTCAATGAGGAACAAATTTAGAGAAATCTGATATTTTTAAGCCTGGAAAAAAGTTATGGAAACATCTAGCCAGTATACATCTTTGTAATTATGCTTAGCTCTAAACTATTTCATTGGTTCGAAATTGGCTCCAGTGCAGTCTTAATGAAATGAATTTAAAAATCAAAGTAATGATGAAAGACTGGAAACCCATGGGGAAAAAACATGGTCTCCACAGTCTCCAACCTTGCATAATTGAGCCAGATGATTGGAGGTCAGAAAAAAGAAAGAGGTTTCATTTAGCATTTAGCATTTGTGATCTATCTATCTATCTATCTATCTATCTATCTATCTATCTATCTATCTATCTATCTATCTATCTATCTATCTATCTATCTATCTATCTATCTATCTGTTTCCTCACTATTAACTAGCAGCTTATTAGCATGAATATTACTTGCATTTTGGCTGTTTATTAGTACTTACACTCAAAAAAATATTTCAGCCCTTAACTTATTAAGTGTTCTTGGTTAATTATTATTGATGTTGTAATCATCATCCAGTGGCTTGATATGCTGATATCGTTCAGTGGTTTACCTGTAAGTTTCATGACATTTACAGTAGTTGTATGAACTGTAACTATTACTACTTTAAGATCTCCGGTGTTACTTAGACACACACAGACATCAAGATTCAGCATATGAATCTCAATAATGGTGACATTCAACAGCTGCATGCTGGGAGCCATGGGTGAGTTTTATAATCTGCTGTTACCCAGCATGCAGCTGTTGAATGTCACCATTGTTGAGATTCAAATGCTGATTCTTGATGTCTGTGTGTGTCAAAGGGGTACCGTAGATTTCAAGGTTTAGTGTATATGATGAACATCCATAATAGCTCATACCCCTGTTGTAAACATTATGAAAATAATAGACTAACCACTGCATGAGATCAGTGTATCATGCCACTGGATAAAAACGATTTAACAAACAATAAAAACTAACCAAGAACACCTAATCAGACTTCTTTTTGGCTTTTTTATTTTGCTGTAATAAATGTGCTTCATACACATAATTACAGCAGCCAAAAAAGTTAAAATAAAAAAATCAAAAGTCAAGAGTCCAACTAAAGTAAACCCTGATCGCCATGATGGTGAGGTTAATTGAAACTTTTTTAAAAAATAAAAATAAAAATAAAATATCTAAACCTCTGTTTAGACGTTCTCAAATAATATTTGTAGATATATGACAGAAATCAAGTCAAACTGTAATGTTGTTTGTGGAGTTGTTTAATCAGAGATTTAATGTCTATTAAATTTATTTAAGTTCATTTTCTCTTTGGCTGTGTCTGATTCTTGTGTTTCTCTTCTGTGATTCTGCTTGTAAACAGCAGGTGTTCATCATTATTGGTCAATCATGACATAATGATCTCCTTAACTCCAACACTGTGTCAATGCTACTTGAACACTCTGTAGTGTGGAAACACATGAACACTGAGCAGGGTTTGTTTAACACTGGGAAATATTACGTCAACTTTACCTGTTTCATTTACGTAAGACTGATGCATTTGAATCACATTAAGTTTAACTGATTTGTTTAAGTTAAAACTATGTAATCTAAATGCATGGAAATTTTGTACGTAATTGAATTAAGTTAAGGGCTGAAATATTTTTTTTGAGTGTATTAGCACATATTTTGCATGAACTTATGCTACATCTTTAATCTTACCCAATACCCAAACTTAACAAATATCTTATTAACTATTAATAAACAGGAAATTATGAGTTTGAGGCAAAAGTCATAGTTAATAGTTTGTTAAAGGCGAGAATTGGACCTTAAAATAAAGTGTGACCAAAATTTGATTTTAATCTGGTGTTGACTTTTTGTCAATCGCAATACTGTATTTGTATTTTCTCTCTCTCTCTCTCGGGTTACTTAAAATCCATGGCAACCTGAATCACATTATTTCACATCATGTCATATGACAAGTTAAGACACGTCATTGTACCATTTCACCCATTAATCCCTATAGTTTCAGCAATACAACAAATGATTTCAATGTAGCTGTCTTGACATTTTATTTTCAAATGAGGTAAAATTTCACATTCCCCTTGTCATCTTTGATTTAGAATAATTGCCTATTACACTAATTGACGTCTTATTGTAATGTTGGATATGCCTTTACTTAAAGGTCAATGTAATTGCTTAAATTAGCATGGATCATTATTCACATGATGGGAACTGCCATGTATCTATCTGCCGAGACCACTGCACATATTCCAGAGTGAAACATTATAGGGGGATAGGATGTGATGCGGAAAAGTGGTACACTGAGCAGTAAACCTCATATATCTGTCAAGGAATGCTCCGGGTTCAATACAAGTTAAGCTCTATTGACAGCATGTGTCGATTAACACAGAAAACAACTCTGACCCTCAGTTTGTAAAACAAGAAACAAACATAACCTTTACAGTAATGCATTTATAGTGAAAGTCTATGAGGCATGACATTGCACCAGAATAAACATAACAAATAACATTAGATGAGAAAGCATAACCCCATGAATTTCACATTATACATGTTTTAGTCAAGCTATATACAGTATAATTTCCAATCTTTGTACTCCTGTCACAGTAACTTTTGCACAATATTGTATACTTAAAGATACCAGAACAAAACTTGACGTGCTTGACAAGTACTAATTACATGGATCAAAATACACCCACCAAACTTATGTAATGCATAACAAGAAATCCATCCATCTAAAAGAGCATTGGAATTATTTAAGGGCAATAACTCAAGTAACACATTTTTGGACCGAAGAATTCATAATCCCCCCCCAAAAAAAAAAAAAAAAAAATTTAAGTGCTTTTTACATGTCCCATCTTCGATTTCAGTAACACTTTATTTTAAGGGTCCAGGATTATGCATTAGTTAAGAGTGAATACACTAGTAATTAATAATGACCTTGTACACAAATTATGCTTTCGTTTAGCACGAACACACTATAATTAATGATTAACTTAACATATAGTAAGGGCATATTAGCCATTATTTACAATTTATTACACATTTTAATGATCCACATTCATGTGATAAATAAGTTAGTAATTAATGATTTACTAAATATATATATATATATATATATATATATATATATATATATATATATATATATATATATATATATATATATATATATATATATATATATATATATATATATATATATCCTTTTGCCTTTATTTACTGCTTAGAAAACCACATATCATTATTATTATTTTTATAGTAATGGACTTGAGTATCTTTTAATCACCATCTATTAAGTTGACTAAACAATATGAAGCTAGTAATATAATATATAGATTCGCATGAGATCATGTTTCAGAATAACTGCTAAACAAACCAACAGTGTACAAACCAAGCTGTCTTTAGAACAAATTGTCTATATTAGTACTGTTTCAGTGGATGTTTAGACATAATTATTGACTTACTCTAGTCGCTAAATTAATGTGGATATAACTTTCACTTTACAACATGGGGGTCAAATTGTCTTTATTACACAATTTTAGCAATTTATAACTGTAAAGCCAACACTAGTTAAACATAATTACTTGCTTCATGGTTTTCATTTAACTTAATAGATGGTGAATAACTGAAATATACCCAAGTGCATTACTACACAACAATAACATTTAGTTTGCTAAGTTGTATATAATGGCTAAAATACATTTACTATACATACAGTTAACCATTAAATATAGCTTAATTTTGCTTATTTATCACATAAATGTGGGTCCTTCAATAGCTACTATGCCCTTACTATATGTTAACTTAATCATTAATTACTAGTGTGTTCATGCTTAACTAATGAATAATTCTGAAACCTTAAAATAAAGTTGACTGAAGTTAAAAAAATAAATAAATAAAAATAAATAAATAAATACATATTCAGCTGTGTCCATCTTGTTTCTCTCCTTTTCTCAGTTTTCTCTCATATATTTATTTATTCATTCATTCATTCATTCATTCATTCATTCATTCATTCACTTATTTACGAGATTAAACAAATATGTCCTTTAATTTAGGGAAAATATAAGGTTAACTAGCCAGTTTCTACCAAGACACAGCTTCATTTAGGCTAAATTTGTGATCCTGTTCTTTTAGACCTTTTAAGAAAAGAGTTTTATAGGCTCTATTATAGTGTACAATTTGCACACTTACAAAGCAATTTAACTCTATTCCCAGTTAGACATCTTTGCTTATTTTATGATTAGATCAAGAGACTCTGCAGAAAACAATTTAATCTGTCTGATGTTTCCAAATGCACAAAATTTGATTTGCACTATGATCACCTCTAAATTTTTCTGTTTCATTTGACCCAATGCAAAAGATACATTTATGACAACATTTTATAGTAATATGACGCAGAAAAAAAAAAGGAATTTAATAAAACTTTTACATGCTTGTGAATTATTCAATGCACGCAAAACAGGTTTTAAGGATTGCCTTGTCAGGTACTTGAAAAATAAAAATAAAAATCATTCAATATTAATGTTATGAGATGTGCACAATAAATATTGCAAATATCATGAAATATAGCAAAGGCATGAATTTAGATCAGTTTGCTAATTGTACGTAGTCGCTACTGGGCTTAGCAGCCTCAACAGCCGGTTGTAGTATCACTCACAGAAAAAACAACACAAGTGTAAAACTAGAAGCAAAATCAAAGCTGCACCATCTGTCAGCCAATATAACTCTAAAATTAAAATCTGATTAAGCAGATTATGTGGGTGGCCTTAATTCAATTCATAACAAGTTAAAGCGGTTAAAAAACAAGACGTGCAGGCAGCTAAAATACTGAAATAGTAACATATATATAGGTCTATGAGCAAATCATAATATGTTTTTCACACAGGTTAACATGGCTCTGTCTTTCTCTCTGTAGCCTGCAGTAAACTATTGCAGGAGATCACTATATCGCGGCTTGGCAGACGCAGGTGCAGCGTACTTAGCGACCCGTGATTGTCTGCATATCAAGACTCCCAGCGGATTTTCCTGCTAAATATTGGTGAGGTGAATGGATAGGATTGTTTGTCGTGCTGAGAGCTTTGATATGTGTGCTGGTATTTATTTTTACCCCTCTTTCTCTATCAGTCCTGGCAGTCCTAGGCAGGCACTCAGTGAGATATTGAGAACTGTGGGTACTAGACATGTGGGAGACATCACCGCTGTGATGAATCTGAATCCCTTGCTCTAGATCTGTGTGTGTGCATGCCTGTGTGTGTGCGCTTGCTCAGCTCAGCTGTTTATTTATAGCTCCTCTACAGCTCAGAGCAGAACTCCCAAACGCTCCTCCTCATAAAGTCTGTTTCTGCTTCTACACATGCAGATACTTCTCAAATCACTAAAATGTCTCCTTTTTTTTTGGAATTTCACTTTCTATCTGTTTTATGATTTCACGCTATTCTTTTCTTCAGTATGAGTAGTCTTTTGTATTCCAGCTTTGTAATGTTTTTTTTTTTTTTTTTTTTTTTTTTTTTTAGCTCACTGGTTTTTGCTGCATCGTGATTTCTGTTTTTATGTACTTCAGTGGTTTATAGAGTACTTGAATTGTTTATATAATAAAATAGTAGTCTATTGTAGAACATAAAGAATGCATTTTGAAGAATGTTTGTAACCTGTTGACGGTAGCCATACTGTGCCATACTTCCATACTGTGGAAGTCAATGGCTGCCGTCAACTGTTTGGTTACTGACATTCTTCATAATATCTTTAAAACATCCTCTTTTATTTTCAGCAGAAGAGAAGAGAGAAATCACACTTTATTTTAGGGTCCAATTCTCGCTACTAATAAACTATTAATAAATTAATTAACAAAACTTTTGCTTCAATAAACTCTTAATTTACTGTTTATTAACAGTTAGTAAGGTAGTTGTTAAGTTTAGGTATTAGGTAGGATTAGAGATGCAGAAAATGTTCACACAGAATATGTACTTTATAAGTACTGATGAACAGCCAATATGTTAATAATAGGCATGCTAATAAGCAACTAGTTAATAGTGAGAATTGTTCCCTAAACTAAAGTTACTAAGCTGTTGAACAACATAAAACTCATTAAACACTCACACACATATACGCGCACACATATGTGACCCAGGACCACAAATAATTAATATATATGTATTGTCCGTTTTGACAACTTTTGGTATACACACTCGGTTACATTTTATGTGAACGTAAACAGGGAGGCTATTGGGTGTGTATCAGTACATTGCATTCATACATTCGGTTTTAAAGGGACAACAGCCTAATTTAGTTGCTATTGTTTGTGGCATTGATGCCACAGGGATCCTGAATCCCTTTAGTAGCCCTAATACAGTTTAATCTAAATGTATTTATGTATGTCTGCTTGAAATAATGAAGAATGTGGTAAACAAGCTGTTACAAAGAATGCATCATTAGCCTATATAACTACTGATATTTCATTGACAAGAAAGAGCATGTTCTTGTTTTCTTTATGAGATATGGTTTCATTTAATTTTAATATAAAGGCATCTCTTGTGTCACAGCAGTTGAATCGGTGTCTACGATAAAACTTTAATATCAAACCTATACAAGTTTGGTAATTTTAGAGAAATGCTTAATACATGCATTACACTGTAACTAAACCCATTAGATTTTAGCCAACTAAAATCTTATGATATATAGTCGACTAAAACTAGACTAAAATCTAAAATAATCTAAATCTAAAATCTAAAATAAAATCTAAAATAAAAACAATTCAGATGACTCAAATGTGACTAAAACTAAATAACATTTTAGAGATTAAGTCTAATAATCGAAATTTGCTGTCAAAATTAACACTAATCTGTTGACATTTGTTAATGCAGTGTGAACTAGCACTAACTAAATTCATAAATAAATAAGCTAGTAAATAGATAGATAGATAGATAGATAGATAGATAGATGAAAGAAAGAAATAAAGAAAGAAAGAAAGAAAGAGAAAGAAAGAAAGAAAGAAAGAAAGAAAGAGAAAAAGTATGTGCATTAAATAGCATTAACAATGATTAAGTATGGCAACACTTTACAGTAAGGTCTCATTTGTTAACATTAGTTAATGCATTAACTAACATCAGCTAATAATGAACCATATATTTCATATTCCAATACATTTTAATAATGTATTAGTACGTTTTGAACTTAAAATTACATTAAGTAATGCTATATACATGTTGTTCATGTTAACTAATATAGCTAATTTATGTTAACAAATTAAACTTTATTGTGAATTGTTGCTGTTAGTTTATATTAGCTAATGCATTAACAAATGGGACAAATGAGTGTTTCCGATTTTGCATCTTATTCTTTGCTTTTATCATTTCTCTCCCTGCTGCTTCAACCCATCAGACCAGATCTGTGACCTTGCAGTTGAAAACCACTGATCTACTATCATCTGTTCTTTTCCATTTTCTTCCCTTTAGAGTTCAGTTTGTCCTTTAGTTATCCATTCTGACCTAACCCTTGTACTGTCACTGTGAGTGGATCCAGATTCACAAAATGATAATAAAGCTCAACAAATCAGCATTTGCAAGGGAGGAAAAAAAAAAAAAGGTACACATCCTCATGACTGGGCCAAAACATCTAATTATTCAACTCAAGCACTGTCCATTCATCATCGTGAAGTGACCTTAAAGTTATTGTCCGGCACCCTGTAAAAAACTAGGATAGCTGAGGGCTCTGTTGCACTCTCAACATGTCTCTATTTAGAGCTTGTCCTATAATGCACTTAGGCAACCCTCTTTATAAGGGCTCTTTTTATTGAGTGTCAAAAAGCTGAGGCACATTAGATCACCAAAGCAGTAGGAGTCATGATCACTTAGCGCTGTTAGATTTATAATTACTGTTTTGATAAGAACACGGTTTGCTCCTTGCACGCGTTGAAATGAGATGTAGAACTCGGTGACTAACTGGCTCTGCCGCTGTGAGTCACACTACAAAAAAGACTATAAAAAGCATCGGAGGTTACAGTCTGTCAGGCAAGTAACATTTCCTCACGTTATCCGGCTCTCGATCATAAAAGCTTGTGCCTTACGCCGAAACTACTGACCAGAAAATAGTGGCCTTTAACTTCTTAATGGACTGTCAGTCGCGGCCTGATTGTTCTTGTATAAACTCCACGGCTGCGGAAGCACACGATGAGTTTTACATGTGGTTCCCCATCCAAAGTCATTACCCCAAATCTACTCATAATTTAGATGATATCTTAGCTGTCGGTTTTGATGGATGGCTCATTTGGGGAGATTGTCTGATCATTCATCAGTAATTTGCAGGAACCTGTACGGTCACCAGATGTGCGATTAGATCCGTAATTATACGGATCCTTCTCGGCCGCATTAAGCATCCCTCATTTTCATCCAAATTGGTCTCGGCTGAAGAAAAACTTTCTTTTCCAACTTTGGTTCTGCTGAGAGAATTAAGCTCAACTGAGTTTGTAGTGGTCGTTAACATTAATCAAATTTTCAGTGCAAAATTATTCCACATAAATCACAGCCGAGTTCAAATTTGTCTGGGTAAGGTGTGTGAAGAACTGTGAAGATAATTCTGCCAAATATCGAGCAGGCCCAAGTGCCGGCCAAACCGGTAATCCATATCTGTCCCGTCTGTTCAAGACAGATGACCAAGGGTTCTTATCATGCAGCTTGGAACATTCATGATTCAGAAACTCTACAATAAAATGCCATATATTTTTCTCCGGAAAACTTTCCTCTACTGCATGAACCGCTCATTAGTTCGAATTTCCAGTCTGTTGCACATGTACGGATGGCATTGCTGTTGGAAAATAAGTGGAGTTTTTCTCTGGTACAAGCAGTATTTGTCAACAACCTAAACCTCCTCTATTTCTCCTTAAGATGTATCCTGTGTTGTCAGATCTTGGCTGGGACTCTTTTCGGAATTGCATCTCCGCCCATACGGGAGGCTGCAAGATTGATTAACTAATCCATGCATGATTGATGCCCGAGCCTTCAGCATTTTCCATGTGCTCCCGCTAAGCGCTATCAGCCATGTGCACCCACTTTCACCGGCTCTTGAATCCCGGGCTTCTCGTGGCCCTATCCTAGGCTGTCTTATATCATCATGGTGACCACTAAATCACTCCAATAGCTTAACCCAGGATGATTTATCTCAGCAGAGGAACATTGCTTATACTGTTTATTTTGGTCAAATTGAAGGAGATCTAGCAGAGCGAGGCCTCGAGAAGGTCAGACTGCTTGTGTCTGCTACTGGAGGCCATAAATGGGCACGGAAATGAATGACAATGTGCACAGTGTGACAGTATTCTTTTATTGTGTGTGTCTCTGAAACTTATTACAAGTAACATAAAATAAAATATACAACTGATATTTAAGGTCTCAATGAAACAGGCTAAATCATTGGAGAATATACCAGAAAGAAGTCTGTCATTTTCACTTGAAGGTCCAGTTATGATTTTGATTAAAATGTGTGTATGGACAAATTGTTCACAAAAAGATGAATAACATGCGTTCAGATGTATGTAATGCCAACTTTATTGTTATTGTTATGGTAATACTTTACAATATCCTTCCATAGGAACCCTTAGTTAATGCATTTACTAACATTAACTAACAATTAGTAATACATTTTTTTTTATTTTTTTTAATTTATTTTTATGTTCATAAAAATGCACCTGTTCATTGTTAGTTCATGTTAGCTCGAGCCCATTAAATAATCCTTATAGAAACAAGTTTTTATTAAAAAAAAAAAAAAAAAGTATTAGTACATGCTGAAAATAACTATTGTTAAGTAATTTTTTTTTTTTAGTTCATTTTAACTAATGTAGTTAACTAAGGTTAACTAAGGAAGTTCCCTTTCGAAAGGTAACTCACACAGCGTCCCCTAGAGGGCATTATGGGGGAAGCCTTCAGCATAGTGCCCTCTAGGGGACGCAGCATCTCATTCCTTATTTTCAGGGAACCATGTTTACATACGTAACCTGAGAAGTTTCCTTTCGAAAGGGAACTAACACTGCATCCCCTAGATGGTGCTATGCCAAAGGCATTCTCCATAGCGCCCTCTAGGGGATGCAGCATCTCGTTCCCTATTCTCAGGGAACCATGGTTACATGTGTAACCTGAGACATTTTCTGTGAAGTATTAATTTTTATTCTAATATTAAATTAAGATGCTGCATTATAAATGTTTTTTTTTTTTTTTTTATGTTTGTAATATGTTTGTTAATATTTTAAATAAGTTGGGATCTGGGCCCACTATTGGACCTCAGTAAACTTCCAGGATGAGTTAAATGTATTGAAATTATTAATATAACTCTAATCTAAATTAAAATGCTTAAAAAAAAAAAAAAAAAAACATATAAAATCAGTGTGTCAACCTAATACAATTCTCAATATTGTTTTTATTGTAGATGGTGCAGAACAGAATAATGGAAACTATAACTGTAATAGAGTACATGCCAGTGTCCACTCAATCTGGATACAGATACAAAAATGGATAACTTTGTCATTGCAACAGATACTGTATACAAATGATAGATTCACTTCACCCCCTAATAGCAATAATGTAAGTGTTTTAATGAGGAATGCAATTAATTAAATGTGATCAGCGAAGGCTGATATGATTTGCAATAATGATTATGATCCCTTTGCAGACTTATAAAATATTAATTTATATCATCTGAACAGAGTATCAAGGCTTGAAAAGATCACATTTGCGATGGATCAAAGTGCATTAAGAGTCACTAAGTAATCCTTCCTAACCTTTTCATGACATTCAGAAGATGCATGTCTTTGATTGTACGATGATCCAAATCTTTCTCCTTCTTTTGTCTGAAGTGCTTCACATCTGTAGGCCTTCACGTCACATCCAGAGTTTTTACACTTCTCTAAGTTTCCCTCATTAATTTCAGGGATCATTTTAGCTCTGCTCTTGACTACTCCAAGCCCCTCCTGCTTTTAAATGTAATTAATTTCATCTTCCGAAATGAAATGGCAATGTCTGGAGTGCGATGTGAATTATTGAAGCCCGGTGGACTTCTGCCAGTGTCATTGAGGGACGGACTCCTGCAGCTCTGCCAAAAAGCCGTCCGCACGGTAGGCCTACTGAAGTCACAATCCCGATATCCACTTTTGTCTTGCGCTCGACGGGCCCGCTGACGGAACCATATGCTTACGCAACACCTGTGTATCAAACGTGTCATAAATCAAATCTGGCGGTCCGCTGGGTTTTGTATGGAGCTAGGATATACCCATTTTGATGAGCACAGGAATGCTCTTCTACGAAAGGAAATTGCCTCACATGTTTTATGACAGCAAATCCCCTAAAGCAGAACACTGCTGCATGTCAAACAGCATAAGACACTTAGGAGGCTGATAATAAATAGCAGGCAATTAAAGAGAACACTGATTTCCAATACTTCCACAATGCATGTTTTAAACATGAGGACTTATGATATGCAACTGAATCCATCTGATTTTGTTATCACCACCCAGCGTGACAAATGTGTCAGTTTGATGCATTGACATTGTTTTTACTTATTTATTTATTTATTTATTTATTTATTTATTTATTTTTATTTTTTTTTTCTTTGTGGAATAAAAGGGGTTCAGACAACTTTGTGAGTAAACATCAGCTTATTGACCACATTTATTATTTACCTTTGTTATGCCGGACCTGTCAGACATTTTATTTTGACATTTTACTGGCTGTTTTATTATGCTTGAAGACATTGGTTCTTGATATTTGCAATAAAGTGGTGTCTGGTGAAAAAAAAAAAAAAAAAAAAATACCATCAAACAATTTGACCGAGGCTGCGACCAAGTGCTCTGGAACTTAAAAGGGCTTTTTCATTTCCTAAACTGGTTTGTGCTTGTGCCCTCAAATTGTGCGGGATTCAGAACCATGGAGAGAGACAAACAAAACCACATGACTGCGCAACTCAGCACTGAATCTGTGTTTGACAGGAATAGTTCCTGTTCCTCTAACAGTAGAGCGTGATGTTAGCAACACCAAGGTTATGGGTTTGATTTCCAGGGAATGCACCAACCGATAAAAATTTACATTTTGAAAGCAAAGTGCTAAAAGTTTGGGGTTAGTAAGGTTTCTTTTTTTTTTTTTTTTGCGGTTTGTCGGAAATAAATTAATACTCATTAAAAAATTATCAAAAGTGGTAGGGAACAATTCTCACTATTAACTAGTTGCTTATTATCATGCTTATTCATAACATATTGGCTATTTATTAGTCTTTATAAAGCACATATTGTGCATGACCATATTCTACTTCCCTAATCCTACCCAATACCTGTACTTAACAACTACCTTACTAACTATTAATAAGCAGCAAATTAGGAGTTTATTGAGGCAAAGCCATAGTTAATGGTTTGTTAAGGCAGTTGTTAAGTTCAGGTATTGGGCGAGATTTAGGGATGTATAATATTGTAATGCAGAATAGGTGCTTTATAAGTACTAATAAACAGCCAATATGTAAATAATAGGCATGCTAATAAGTAACTAGTTAATAGTCACTTATAATTTTATTGTGTTTTTCTGTCCATTGAAAAGAGCTGTATAAAGGCCCCGATATACTTCAAACGAAATCGAAGAACGAACTGATATGACGTCATTTTGAACAAAATAAGGCCAAAACAAGTTCGTTTTGGTGGTTCGAAACAGCTCACCAAAGCAAACTTATGGGGGAGTTTGTTTTGTTCCTAAACAACATTGGTCCATTGCCATGGATGGTCAGTGGGTGTGTTCTGAAACTCCACCTTCTTTGATGTGAGATTTTTTTTTTTTGGTTTCATTTCTAATTCCACAGAGGTAAGACAGGAGAACAACATCACCATAAAGTTACTAGCAGTAGCAACATGAAAACACTAAAGTGTTGAATAGTGTACGATCCCTCGCGGAGAGACTTTAAATATTTGGAGAAGGCATTTTAATTCTAGAAAGAAATTGCAACGAAGCTTGGTGTAGACCAGTGGTTTTCAAAACGGTCCTGCGAGCACCCCCAACACTGCACATTTTGTAGGTCTCTCATATTTGACACACCCATTTCAGGTCTTGCTGTCTCTACTAATAAGCTGATGAGCTGAATCAGGTGTGATAGATGAGGGAATCACAGAAAACGTGTAGTGTTGGGGGTGCTCGTAGGACCGGTTTGAAATCCACTGTGGCTTTACGACCCGGAGTTATGCAAAAATCGACGTAGAGAAACATCCGAGACAAGTTTTCCAAAGCCATGAAAAGAATGAAAGGAAATAGTGGAGATAAGGCAGCGAATCCAAATACATGTTTCAAATAAATGTTGTTACACCATACTGCTGCTGCTGCTGTTGTTTTTTCTATAAGCAAATTTAAAAGGTATGCATTAAATGAAATGGCAAAACAACATAGAATAATAAACCAGATTTAATAAACCTATTAAATAACGACACCAAAAAAAAAAAAAAAAAAAAAAAAAAAAAAAGGTTTATTACCTGTCTCACACCTAGATTTTACTTCATTGTGGTGTTTGGGGATATGCGCAAGCGGCATGACCCATATTTACATTATCTTCAGCCAGCGCGGAGGTGTCAGAATGTTCGAAAACAGCATACCGGCGCTCAGCCTTTTCGAACTTCTTTTCCCCCCAGTGAAAATGAACTTTGTTTGAAGTATATCGGGGCCTTAAGATTCTTTACAGTGTTTCCTGTTGTGTCATACTGAATAAATAAATGAATGAATTAATGATTGAATGAAGGTCATTATGGCAGGATTTTATTTTTGGTTGAACTTTTTCTTTAAATTCATCAGTGTAGGATACACAGGAGATGTCAGTGTCCCCATTCGGTGAGTGAGTGGAGGAAAAGCTCTCTTCAGTCATGGAGGATGAGAACTGAACTCATTTGGATCCTTAGCCTGCACTTCTGTGCCAATAGTCCAGTTCCAACTGCTGCACTCCACCTGCACCATGAGGACGCCAACTTCATTTTCCCTGATTCTACTGCACGAATATTACCTACTATTTACACGGCTCAGGGCTCACTCTTACTCTCTCTCTTGTTCCCTCTTACCATTGATTTTGAAGGGAGAGAGCTGTCCTCTACCAGTGCTGCCTCTTTTTTATTCATAATTGAAAGGAATTTAAAATAAGAAGCTGTTAAATGCTGCAGGGTTTCTTAAAATTTCACAACCCATGCAGGAGTTGCATTATTAGTGATTGCTCATCAAATGGTTAATACTGGAAAAGTGCAATGTTTCTAAATTAATGAACAGAATATGAGTAGCTAAAAATATCTGCATTGTATGACATAGTATGAATAAACATAAGATCCTATATGTAATGGAATATCACTATAGATATTGGCTATATAAGTATATTAAGAGCATGTTCATTTTACTGGCAAATGTGAGTTATTGCACACAGAATCACAAACTGTAAAATGTTCTAGCAATAGTAAAGCACAACTATCCACCCACATAAACACCTCTCTAGCATAACTGCAACTGATGTTCAAATGAAACCTACTCCACTGCCTGTCACACAATTCGTGCTTAGAGGAATGGAGTTGCTAGTGGTGCAATTGGTCCTTCATTGTTATGACTTTCTCACTTTATGCTATCTCATTTATTATGTGCTGCTCTCAAATATTAATGCAACATGACATGGTACTTGATCTAAACACATGCAATAATATTTCAGTACTGAAATATTGTTATACTATAGAAAGATAAAAAAAAAAAAAAAAAGTGAAGGTATGATTTCTATTATTTGAATCTAGTAAGTGATACCTGATAGTTTATATTAGACTGTACTACAGCTGAGTAATATGAATTATTTTAGAAATTGTTAAACGATTAAAAAATGATTAAAAAAAAAAAAAGTCTGGCTTTCCTCATCCCATTCCCCCCCTCTCCCCCAATCCATTGTTTTTAATTTCAGTTAAACTTTGAGTATTTGTGTGTGTTTTTTTTTTTTTTGCTTATTTTTTTATTACTGAATTGGATATATATATATATAAAAAAAAGTACCACAGAGGTACAATTTTGCTCCTAGGGGAACCAAAAATATAATGGTGTGTATATAAAGGTACACATTAGGTCCTTAGGGATGTACCCAAAACTTGTATTAAAAGTACAACTAGAGGTATAATATATATATATATATATATATATATAGCTTAGGTTGATTTTAATTTTAGTTATTTAGTTATTAGTTATTTATATGTAGTATTTGTTATTTATGTCAAGTTACATATATATCAGAGCTTGCGCTAGACTTTAACATTGTCCGTCATTTTGATGGACAGGGTCATAAAAATTTTGTCATAATCTATTATTACCCATCATTTTAATTTTCATATTTTAATTATAATAACGCAATTATAATCTAATTTCAATGAACCAGTATCAATTCTTAAATCTCAATCAATCTTTTGGTCTATGCTGTTTTCAGTTGATGAACGAACAGTACATAGTGTGCCTTCCTTCCAATAAATAGCAATTGGCTAGGCTTTGTGTTACTTTTTAAATGAAACAAAGTTTCAGATTTCAAATTATGTCCATTTCATTAGGAAATTCAAGCAATAAATATTGTTTTGGTGCTCTTTAATGTGGCATGATGGATTGTTGCAGCTTCTGTGTGTACTCGCATGTGCGTAATTAAATGCCTAGGAAAACATTCGTGACGGTTTCATTTTTTGTTCTGTATCCCGTGCTCTGCTGTCAGATTGGAGCGCACTCACCACCAACTGGACAGGGTATATGTATATGTATATGTATGTGTGTGTGTCTGTGTGTTTGTTTGTTTGTTTAAAGTTGTTAAATTTAGTTAGTTGTTGGTTTATTTATTTACATTTCTCATGTTTTCCATGGTTTCAGTGGTTTACAATGTGTCATTTGTTAACATTTTTTCATGTATTAAGTAATGAACAATTAACAATACATTTATTACACAATTTATTAATATTTGTTAATGTTAGTTGATAAAAATACATTCATTCATTGTTTGTTCATGTCAGTTCAAAGTGCATTAACACAACTTGTGATTGATTTTAATAATGCATCAGTAAATGCTAAAATTAACATGAACTATAACTAATACATGCTGTAGAATTGTACTGTACATTCATGTTAACTAATGTAGTTAACTAATGTTTACCTTATTGTAAAGGTTCCCACTGATTTTAAACAAACAGCAAAAGTAAATAAGGAAACTTGCTTAAACAAATTGATTTATTATTATTATTTTTTTTAATACAAAATAAAACAACAAATAAATAAGGTAACTGCCAATGTTTATAAGCGTTATAATTAATTTTAAATATACAGAACTTGTTTGCCAGTTTTACAGAAACGTTTTGGTTCTAAGAGGATTTCTAAGAGGATAAGAGAGTGATTATGTACCTCTGCTAAGAATGTCATACTGTCTTCAAGGATTCCTTTCAGAAGAGTCAAGCAGGGTGAAATTTCGTGACCAGTGATCATTATACAGTGAACTGTTATCTCGGTGCCTCTATTGACATACGCTGACTCAGCTCTGTGTAAATTTATTTCAGCTGTCCATTCAGAAATAATTACATTTTCAGTGCCAATGACTTTCCTCTCTCTGCTTCCTTTTTTTCTTATTCTATTATGTGAAAAATGTGTTAAGAAAAAAATTCAGTAATTTTATTTTAACTTTCTTTTTCTCTCTGTCTCTGTCTCTCTCTCTCTCTCTCTCTCTCTCTGTACCTGTCTTTCCATACTTGTACCATTCTTTCTTTCTTTCTTTCTTTCTTTCTTTCTTTCTTTCTTTCTTTCTTTCTTTCCACAGTCATTAATGATATATATATATATATATATATATATATATATATATATATATATATATATTATTTTTTTTTTTTTTTTTTTTTTTTTTTTTTTTTTTGTTTTTTTTTTTTGTTTTTTTTTTTTTTAATTTGTATGTTTGTTTTTAAAAAAGCAAGACAAAGTGCATAGGCAACAGACATAGAAGTTTTAAGGCATCGGGGGTCTCTCGAGTTTGGGGGGAGACTGAAGAGGTCTGGAGGTTTAGTTGTGTTTTGGAGTTTGTATTATGATATATAGACAGAGTCAACTCTGCTCAGCCTGTCATCCAGCAGGCAGCCACTGGAGCCCCTTGGCATCCTGGCAGTATGTGTCAAGCTTCTGGTTTGATTTAATAAACAGGAAAAATATACACATTCCTCTAGGCCAGGGGAATAAATGATGTACCGGTGAAAATCCTGATAAGGATTAGATCCAATGGGACTTGTTGCCCTTTCTTATGTGTCTACTGGAGCCAGTCAATTCTCAACAGACAAGTCATAAACATAAGTTTTAAATGAAAAAAAAAAAAAAAAAGCTCACATTTATATAATAATATTTATTTTTTTACTTCAATTGATTGCTTTCATCTAAAATATGAGTCCTCTATACATAATATTGCTGTATCCAGTGAAAACATCACCTCGTGTGAATCAGGAGAGAAATGTGCACAGATCAAGCACCGTTAACAAGTAAAAACATTCCAAAACAGTTCAATATACTGATGTATTTTGATGTGAACAACAGGGATGAACTTTTTCCACTAGAGAAAGCATTATTATGTATTATATATTAAAGTTAAAACATGTTCATAATAATTTTGTTTCTTACAAACAAACAGCTATATATAATATTTTGTAAACATCTGCATTCTGGAATTCTCATGAGATTGTGAGCTGCTGCTGATATTAAAAGCCGTCTTATGTACATTTGGCAGCAGCAACATTTTTAATGCACCACAAATGGCATGGCAATGGCATCTCTTTGCGCAGCCATCACACTTATTGAACCTATTTATGCATTCAGATGTATTGAAGGATAACACACCTGGATGGTGGTGATCCTATCCAGAGACCAAGAGTTCCTCTCTCTTTTTTCCAAAGTACTGCAGACTTTAAAAGTCTGAGGGGGCTGCTGGCTCTTATCCAGCTCAATGTGCCAGGGCTTTTCAGGTCTGCCAGAGCTTTCATCCATTACCAAAGTAAGACATAAAATGGCAGAGTTCATCCATTTACATGCACGTCTGAGAATAAACAAGCCCCACACATTTAAATTTAAAAGATCACTTAGGAGGAGTATTTCAGGTCACTTTTACTTTTCTTGATGTATGGACCATTTGTTTCAGTCAAATGCATTATGTATTTAGCTGAATCATTAAATTATATAGGCTATTTCCATTCTTGAATCCCTTACAGTAACAGTTTAAATCATGGTTCAACTTAGAATTTGATCTGTTTGATTAGTTTATTGCAATATGACACAATCTTTCCGGCATTTGCCAGAACAGAAATTTAGCTCATTTGTTTGTTCACCATGCTTTAAATAATAATAATAATAATAATAATAATAATAATAATAATAATAATAATAATAATAATAATAATAATAAATACAGAAAGTAAATAATAAGGCAGAAAAAAGTATGTAAACCTGCATTTTAATGACTGATTGACACTGGCAGCAATAACCTGATCCAAACATTCCCTGTAATTGTCAGACCTACACAGTGTCAATATGTCTTTTATTGTTCATTTACTCTTGTGATTTGCATCACCGACCTGTTGTTTGACCCAACTTGCGCTTTATTGGCCAGAGAGATGGCCTTATTCTCCTGCAAAATGTCCATGTTAAACTAGGGAATTCACTTGCTCTTTTGAGACATTATCTTTTGAGATTTCATTGCTCTTTTGTGAACTTCAGATATCTTTTGGACAGTATTAGCTTCCTTCACGGACAATTTAATATTGTGGACTGTTGAGCATCAAGGCTTTTAGAGGTAGCCTTCTTTTGTATCTTTCCAGTCAGCGATTCTTAATCTTAGACATTCTGAGATCTCTTCTGTTCAAGGGATAATTTCTTGTGAATAGCAAACTCATTGTTTTTTATAGGTCAGAGAAGCTCAGCTGACTCCTGACTTCAATTAACTTTTGGAGAAGTAATTAGCCAAGAGCTTCAATAACTTTTCCAACCTGTGCTGTGAATGCTTATAAAGTGTGTTCAATAAAGACATAAAACATTGCCTATTGAGTATTGATTGTTTAAGCAGACAGAGTATGTTGTTTATTGATGCAAACTTATTTATGCAGAAATTTAAACACAAGGATTCACATACTGAACTGTTGGAGTCCTGCATCTATCACTTGTATTATATCTTTTTCTGCTTCTTCTCACATGTTCATGCTGGTTGATTGGTCAAAGGTAACAGTCATAGGCTAAAGAGTTAGTTCACCCAAAAATGAAAATTCTGTAATTAACTACTCCCACTCATGTCGTTCCAAGCTAATAAGACCTTTGTTCATCTTCAGAACACAAATTAAGCTTTTTGACCCTGCATAGACAGCAGCACAACTACCACATTCAAAAGCCCAGAAAGGTGGAAAGGACATTGTTAAAATAGTCCATGTAGACATTAGTGGTTCAACCTTAATTTTATGAAGTTATGGGAATACTTTTTGTGCACAGAGAAAACAAAAATAACGCTTTTATTCAATACTTTCTTCTCTTCTGTCTTCGATGTGCATTCAGATCAGCACAGAGAAGAAGGAATTGTTGAATAAAGTTGTTATTTTTGTTTTCTTTGCCAACAAAAAAAGTATTTTCGTACTGTACCTTCATAACATTACGGCTGAACCACTAATGTCACTTGGACTATTTAAACAATGTCCTTACTACCTTTCTGGGCCTTGAACGTGATGTGAACTGGGCCTTGCGTTGGTCAGAAAGCTCTCGGATTTCAACAAAAATATCCTAATTTGTGTTCCGAAGATGAGCAAAGGTCTTACAGGTTTGGAACAACATAAGGGTGAGTAATTAATGACACAAATTAACAAACTCTTTAAGGTATCTCTCTTTCACATCTACTGTACAGTGTGTTGACCATGCATCATCTCTGTATCAAACCGTGTTACAGAGACAAGTATGGATTTGAAAGTAAGTATTTGCAGCAGAATAATGTACACAGTTTGTGTTTGAAATATAAAACTATGGCATTGTTTTGTACTTTCCCCTACAGGTCCTCTAAAAAAAAAAAAAAAAAAAAAAAAAGTAATAATAAAGAGTAAAATGATTTTCAAGTTTATGATGCAGTTTCCTACCCCCTTTAGTGCTCTACAAACTTCTCATTTTTTTTTAAATATTATCAGCTCTTTGCAGCTGACTTTTTCAATTTGCACCATTTTGTTGGGTCATCTCCCAGTTAAGGCCATAATTTGTGTAAGGAGTTCACAAAATAGCACCATTTGATACACTGTCCTACATCTGTTCCAGTGTAGCATTCAGCACCCCCACCCTCCCTTAGCATAAAGTATTGCACTTAAGGGTAATGCAGTGTTTCTGTTCCAAGAGATGTTTTATTATTATTATTATTATTATTATTATTATTATTGTTATTATTATTATTATTATTATTATTATTATTATTATTATTATTATTGTTGTTGTTGTTGTTGTTGTTGTTGTTATATTTATGACAGCGTTTTAGTGCCACATAAAAAAATAAAATAAATAAAAACAAAAATAAAAAATGTAATATTTTGAGAATAAAGTCAAAATTTTTTTGGAAAATAAGTTTGCAATTACGTGAATTAAAGCAATTAAAGTTATAATATTTTGAAAGTATAGCCTGTACACGCAAATGGCTGGATTGGGAGCACAGAGAGAAGTTGCCAGGCCACCATAATTTATTTGAATATATGTGGGATTATTAGGATAAATCTTACCATGTGTCATATACTCCCAGGGACAGTATGCTTGAAAACAATATTTCACGTATTTGATTGCATTCATTAGACCTATTTGTAGTGCACCAGCCACCCAATAATAGTAATAAGCTTTGTGCTTCTAGTACATTTAAGTTTCAGCTTTCAAAATCTTTCAGTGGTGTCCATCTTTCATTCCTCACATGTATTTCATTAAAAACAACAATAAAACGTTCTAAAGGCTGAAGTGTACTCCAACTCGTTAACCTAAGTTATATTGTTGTCTTTTTTGAGGTCCAGGCCTATAAGTGACTATTCACAAGCCATTTTTTTGCAGGGTACAGTAAAAAATACAGTAAATGATTGGAAATAATTTTTATAGTGCACCAGCCACCCAGTAATCACAATAATTTTGTGGCTTGTTGCGTTTTATATAACACAGCTCAGCTTTCAAATTCTGTCAGTTTTATCACAAAGTACAAATTATAAATGTGTTTTTGCTTTTTATTTCAAGTTCATAGCAGAATATAAATGTGAAGGAACATCAGAAGGAACGAAAAAACAAAAAACAAAACAAAAACAAAACAAAAACATTATAGCCTAATTTGATACTCATTGTAATCAGAAAGATGACTGATTCACATGCTGCTTAAACTGAGGCGAATAAAGCGATCTGTCACCCCACATTAAAGAGCATGAAAAACACATTATTGTAATAGACATATTGTTTGTATTTTTATAAATTGACAGATTTTGAAAGCTGAGACTTTGAAATATCTTCCAGTGTTCCCAGTCGAGACCATCTACATGTGCCATAGGTGAGATATACTCTCAAAATATTATAACTTTAATCTTGTCATTGCAACAAATTCATTCCCAGTACTTTTAACTTTATTCTCATAATTTTGACTTTATTGTCTAAATATTTTGACTTTATTCTCGTAATTTCGATTTTATTCTCAAACTATTTTGACTTAATTTTCGAAATATTACAACTCTAATCTCATAATTTTATTTATTTATTTATTTATTTATTTTTTAACATGGCACTAAAACATTGTTTATTATTATTATTATTATTATTATTATTATTATTATTTATAATGTATTTATTTATTTTTAAGTAATATTTCACTGATAATATGACACTGCAACATTCAGTGGAATGTCTCTATGCTAAAATATTAATACTTGCATGAGTCTCAAAAAACTCGTCTGGATTATAATGATATTTTGTTGTTTTCATGCTGATTTAATTGCTTAATTCTTAAAAATTAGTATTCAAGAATCACATATGCATGTGTGCCCCTGACCCATATTGTCTTTTGTCTTTGCTGCTTCTTTATTGAATGCTTATTGTTTATAGTCTATTGTTTATTGTTTACAGAGTGTATTGTTCACCGTTTGTTGTCATGTCTGTAAATTGCACTACAGACCTGGTGAAACACCATTTCATTTTAGGCCTACCTGCTTTATCTCTAAAATAAGTATACACTTAACCTTTTAACTAATTAACTAAAAGCTCATTAAAAACTAAAACTAAAAAAAAAAAAATAATAATAATAAAATAAAAATAACTCAAAAGAGCTCAAAAACCCATTTATTTGCTCTTTATAAAAACTCAGAAGACTGTAAATAGGTGACACTTCAGTGAACTGTGGGAAACAATGGCAGTTGCACTTTTTGTGAGTGTCATAGGCATGTGTTCAGATGTGTTTGTTCATCTGAACAGCTGAAGAGTACATTTCAGCACTGAAAACAAAGATCCTAAGCACAGCCTGTATCTAGTCCTGCACTATTAACTCAGACTGAACTTAATGCTGACTAAATACTGCAGTATCAACATTCACACTGTCACTTACTGTAGTGCTAAATGTAATCTTGGTCCAGGAAAGCGTCCTTATAGGGTTTCATTTTACTGGTCACAGCACCTGCCAGGTTGTATCTTGAGAATGTGCATTCATGTTCACTCAGCTGTGCGCTCACTTCATTATGCTGTGAGTGTTGCAAGCCAAATATTTCATGCTAGTATGCATGCCGAAGTATTGCTCGGCCTGACCTCCAAAAAAGATATGCTACTGGGCCGCTGTTGATGTTGTCATTATTAAAAACTAAAAATAAATGAACATTCATTCATTGTAAATTTAATGCATTTTTCAAGTTAAAATCTCCCATTTTAAATGTATTCTCTTTAATGCCCTACATGTTGATTTGACTATGTAACTTACTGTAACTTCGCCATGATTTTAAAATGAAGCATGTATGATTTATTTAGTTATTTTTTTATGTAAAATTCTTCATCAAGTTTAAAGGATTTGTACAGTATGATGAGAAACGTATCTGGCATCCTCTTCACACAACAGTGGAGTGTACACCAATTAAAATTAAAATCTATACTGCTGTCATCTAATCATTTCACTGCTCACTGCATATAAGCTATGATTTCTCTAAGGAGAGATGATTGGAATTAAAAGAAGAAAAAAAAAAAAAAAAAAAATCTCTGCATGGAGAGGTAGCATGCTCAGAAAAAAAGACAATCATTTTTTGATTGACTCCCTGTATTTACAGAAAAATGCTGCTGACAGCTGAGACAATTATGAGAACTTGAGGGATGACAGGGATGGTTCAACGGAATGGACTGACAAGTGACAGAAATATGGTTCATCCCTGGCGTTGAACAGTTTCCATTTATAATTCAAAGGCAATGTACCTGATGTGACCTCTTTTAGAACACACAATCATTCTAATTCATGTGGTGCAACCAACTCCAGAAACACCAGGAAACATTTTTTTATGACTGTAAAATGTGATATTTATTAATTCTAGTTCTACTACTACTACTACTACTACTACTACAAAAATGACCATTACAAACACATATTTGAGGAGTTTAGAAAATAATTATTAATTTTTACAAGATGCAAACTTTCATGCAAAAGTTTGATTGGTCAGTATTTAAAAAAAAAAAAAAAAAAAAATGTGTTTTTTTTTTTTTTTTTTTTGTTCACCAAGACTACATTTATTTGATCAAAATACAGTAAAAATAGTAATATTGTAAAATATCATTACAATTTAAAATAAATAACTTTTTTTCCTATTTAAATGTTTTAAAATGTAATTTATTCATGTGATGCAAAGTTGTATTTTCAGCATCATTACTCCAGTCTTCAGTGTCACATGATCCTTCAGATATCATTCTAATATGTTAATTTGCTGCTCAAGAAACTGAAGGATGTACTGTAAGCTGGTATTGATCCATCTAGCTAAATATAAACATGACTGCATTAATATATGTTTTTGTGTGAGTGTGTGATATGCTTTTTGTTTTGCAATCTATTGTGGAGAGTAAATATCTAAAGAATGTAAGATCGATTTGTAAGATAGCAAATTCACTAAACACAGAAAAAAAACATGCATCCTATTCACTAACCACCCTGATTAATGTCAGTGTCGAAAATAGTTATGCTGCTTAGTATTTTTGTGTGGAAAGATGATTTTCATGTGTCTTCCCAGTCCAAAACTGCATTTATTTGAAATAGTAATCTTTTATACATAACTAACTAACCAAACAAACATTCTAAACTCAAAGTTGACATCAATACAAAGAGTACAATCTCCTTTATTAATGACGTTTTTTTTTTGTCAATTACCCACAGTTTCTCTTTCCTTCTCACAAAATCCCAATCATTTCTAACACATAATGACATTCCTTTTTCCACCAGTGACTAACTGGTTTACACATTAGACAGATACAGAACACCAGTCATACAGACAAACGCTGAAAATAGTGCTCTTGATATGTACAATCACCTCAGTCAATAAAACATCTTCTACTCTGGTATGTCATCCTAAATTATAGCCCGGTAACATCAAATGCTTGTAAAATCAAATAAGCTAGTTAAAGAAGTATTCTTTGTTGGATCCACTATGAGATTTGCTTCTGCCACTTTAATGTTCTCCGGTTTGGTCTATGAGCTACAATCAGATTCCAGTGCATTCTGGCCTAAACAAGAGCCCAAGACATCCCAGACATCATTATGAAATGTGAGACAGCTAGAGTCGAGAATACACCTACACAGACAGACCAGCTAGTACATCCAGAGAAACAGTGTACAGCGATCTGGCATCAGCAGGCATCTCTCGCTGTCGCTACGGCCTAGAAACATACGGCTGTGGACATGGAGCTTAACAGGAGTCACATGTAATTAGATTTCCAAATAGTCTTTATTTCTTCACTACGTTTTGCTTTCCATTCATGCGATGTGCCACGTCAGCTAGCGGGAGGCAAACACATTTTGATAATTTAATGGAACATAATTGTGGTTTCCGGGTTCACAGCTTCATCCTTGATCCAGACACGCTCTGTTCTTTGTAGGATCTATCTTGCTGTAATGTTAGATTGACTGGCACTCATTTCAAAGAGACGGAGTTCTTTGTTAGCCGAGGTGATTCACTTTTCTCATCCTAGTTTTTGTACCTGTGGAACCCTGCCAGAGGTTGACACTCTTTCTGTCCTCTTGTGTCTGTTCCACTGAGATGAGACGCAGAACGGGGCTTTGTAGATCAAGGGTTGCTCACATCTATTAGGACCAGGGTGGGATGAATCACTGAAACTCTGTCCTCAGAGTTTTAGCTAGGATTTTTGGGCCCCTGAACATACGTTGCTTTGGGCCCCTGTTCTTTTCCTTAAAGTTAAAGGGGTTATCGGATGCAATACTCACTTTTACATGCAGTTTGAACATAAATGTGTGTTGGCAGTGTATGTACACAACCACCCTATAATGATAAAAATCCACACAGTGGTATTTTTTTAATCTAAGTAATGTCCCCTTTTTCAAATCAAGCTATTCTCAGCATCTTGTCTGTGTGACATCACACCGACCAAGGCTGCTCCCACGACACAGCCGTCTTACCCTAGACCTGCCCTGAATGAGCTGTAAACACTCTGATCGCCATTGTTTCGACTCTAGTGCAGGGGAACACAAGAATGGCTTCGATGGAGCAATTAAGGGGTGTTTTGTTTTTGGATGTAATAATGAACATAGCAGTCATCGTTTACTCCCGACATCTGAGCTGCTGAAGACGCAGAGGATTAACGTTATTTTCGTTTTTGATGGAAATGCATCCGGTAATCTAAATAATCGCGTCTATGTTCACGTGAATCATTTGTGGTGCAGCCTCACCTACAGCAGAAGTGAGTATAAGGTTGTTGTTGTTTTTTTTTTTTTTTAATACACTGGTTGTTTTTAAATGTGCTATATAAATAAAGTTGTATGGTATTGCGTATTGTATAAGGATTTTTTTTATGCATCTTTGCAAATCACCTTTCGTAATGTGCTAGTTAGCAAGTTACGTGGCTAAATGTGGCTAAAGTAAACAGAATGGCTCGTCTGCCCACAGAAGAGAGGGGTGGGGTGAGCAGAGCTCATTAGCATTTAAAGGCAAATGTAACGAAATTGCTCACTCTGAAAAAGGCTGATTTTGACAAAGTAAAAAAAAAAAAATCCTTTTTTACACTACCACTGAGAAATTTTAACTAAAGTATGTTATAGACTTCTCATTAAGACCCTAACAAATTATATCAACTTGTGGGAAATAGGCATCCGATGACTTTTTAAGATATGGCTTAGTGTGATTATCATATAGCATAGATTTTGATTTAATTTACTAAACATATGTGCTGTGTGTTCCAGAGCAAAGTGTGGCACTGTGTTCATCATTTACACACGTGCAGCTCATGATCCAGTGTTTTTTTAGCATCTCAGAGTGACTCGGTTCGTGTCTAAATGTAAGTTTGGGTTACTTATATGTGAATTTGGAAATGGGTGCCACCCATTTATGAAGAAAATTGTTTATAAACATGTTGATAACAAAGAATAAGCTTTAAAGGGGTCATGAACTGAGAAATCAGAATTCCCTTGATCTTTAGATATATTTGACATCATACACACATCCTTTAATTTTCAAAACTGAAAACTTTCTTGTTAGCCTAAAAACAGCTTATATTGAAGCCAAAAAGACAGGCTGTGGAATGTTCCCTTTATGACGTCTCTGCTGTCTCCGCAGAAGATCATCAATGGCTGCCTCTACATCAGTGTTTAGCCCCACCCACCGATTTGCACATGTAGTGTAAATAGCGAGAAAGGCAAACACAGGTCTACGCAGAATCCAAACGATAGAGATTAGCTCTGAAGATAACAGGACGCTGTGCATTGCCATGTTGTGGAAAAACACAGTCTTTGCATTACCTTCCTTTTGATCCCAGAGTTAGCAAAAAGTGATTGAATTTTATTTCATTATAGAGTGTGTCATAAGAACTTGGACTTTGTTCACTTCATTTTACCATGGATTTGTTAACAAACAAGGCATAATTCGACGCAGGGTTTTCAGAGAGATTGAAACTAAGAGACAATGCTGCGCCAATTATACTGAATCCGTCAGTAATGTTGCACCACACAAGTTTAACTGTTTTTATTACGTGGTCACTTTACCTTTGTCTGATATTACAGATATTTTGATACGTACTGAGTATTTATGCATTTTTTACCTAAATCATAGCAGTGTTCATCTATAAACAATGTAGGCTGTCAATATGCAACTGCCAGTCATAGCAGTGGGCGTTTCTTTCCAAGTAAATCCATCACGCCTATTCAAACAGACCATTCTGATCAGGGGGATCAAAACAGTGGGAAAAAAAATAGCATGTTACTTCTAAATTATGATGGATTTTGATGTAAAAATCTTGATAACATTATAAGTGGATCTCAGAGAACAGTATGACATAATAATAATGAAAGAGGCAGTTCATGACATGATTCATTCATTCATTCATTCATTCTTAAAACCAAATTAGAAACTAAAAATACTAAAAACCTGTTGTTCCTAAAATTTCTAAAACCAAGCAATCAATCAATCAATCAATCAATCAATCAATCTCTGCTAAAAAAAAAACAAAAAAAAAAAAAACATCGTTTTCAAATATTTGTTAATGCAAATGAAGTAAAGATGCGCTGATGGTCAAGAATTTCCTATACATTCAGAGTTTGTAGTTTCTAGAACACCCCTAAGAGCTTGACAGAGTGGAAGGTGATCATCCTAACACAATGTTTCTAGACAAGATGCAGACAGACAGTCACTTTTATTTATAAGTAAGAAACTCACATGATGATGTTACAGTATGACAACGGTATAAATATATAATGGAGTGACAGGTTTTATATACAAGTGAGTGAGTGAGTGAGTGAATGAGTGAGTGAGTGTGAGTGAATGAATGAATGTAGTTTTTTTTTTTTTTTTTTTAAGAATTGCAAACATAAGCAGGTCTTTTCCCTTCACCGTCAAAGTTACCATTATAATTGCTAGAAGTTTCTTATTGAAAGGCTTGAAATTTGTCAATAAAGCTTTTGTGACTGTAGTGAACAGCAGCTGAGAATTTTAATATGTGGCTTTGCCAGACAGTGAATAATATATGATATATGAGGGAACAGTTTGTTGTTGATGGTCGATATGTATTGATATAGCCTTCAGTCTATTCATATGGTCTGCACTGCATCACACATACATACTGCAGTCTGGCTTTACTGTGGGGGAAAAAACAATCTAGTCTTACTGAATCAAATTACTACTTTAATAAAATCTAAAAAATATGATCTGCTTCAGACATATTTAGGTAAATATATAAAAATCTATCAATCTATGTATCTATCCTTCTATCTATCTATCTATGATGATTCTGGATGATTCTTATATAAATCATTGTGGGCCGCTAATGTAATTTATGTAGTGTGTTTTAAATGCTCTTATAATGTGTAAAATTGCGATTTTTAAATGAGGCACCCCATTGTTTCTCAATAATAGCAGAGAAATTGAAGCATTCAGATGTTTACTGCAATCACTGAGGTGAACAGTTTTAGCAACTTGATCATTAGAAGACTTTACACAAAATAACGACTGCTCATTCATAAGTAGCACCCTTAGGGAGCTCATTAACATGTTTTGATTCAAACCTCAAACTAAACTCTCATCAGCCACTCTGCTTGTATGAAATCTAGCACTTGCTTTTCATAATTGTGAGTTTATTCTTTGCAAAGAGGCAAATTGTTCCTGCTGCTTTAACAGTGGGATTAATGGATTAGAACCTCCTAAAATGCTGGAATTTCCACTGACCATGTTGTTATGTATACGGAAAACACTAAGCCTGAATATGCATGTAATTGATGTATAAATATGAAATGTTAACCCCAAATAATCTTACCATGAGAGGAAAGAATAATATTGACATTCTTTTTTTTTTTTTTATTTTTTTATTATTATTATTATTATTTTGATTGCTTGGGCTTTGGTCAAACAGCATTTGGGCCAACTCAAACAGCAGCCAACCCAGATAGCATGCCAAATGCGAGCAGCAGTTATTGATATGTGTGCACACAAGTGCTGACATCTTGATACAGTTTGGCCTTCACAATAAGCTTCTTTCAACAAGCTCGTCAACTAATGCAGTGCCAGCCAGAGGTGGTTGGCACAGTTTTCATACTTTCATACTTTGTTGAATATCTGTGGTGAAACAAACATCAAGACAACTCAAACAGATGCACATGGTCACATTCATTGTCAATATTCATTACTATCTTGTGCTTCAAGGGGAAGTTAATTTATTTTCAACTAGCTTTATGTTGTTGTAGTGTCAGTAGTATAAGTCAATGTACAGCATGTTACCTGCATCAAAGTATCCCTGTTTATTTGTCAGAAAAAATCATCTGGCAGACTTTTGACAGTTCCAGGGCTTTTGTGAAATCTACAGATTTAACTTCTGTGTTTCTGTATCTCCACTCATGGATAGTCTGATTGACTAGAAGCTTTCCAACCTTTTTTTCACCACAGGTCTTTTTCTATGTTCTCTGTTCTCTGTTGTCTCTCAAAAAGTTGTCTGTCTATGCAGTGTTTCTACTGCATAGACCACCCTGGTCTCATTGTTTTTACATAAGTATTGGTACGCAACATTTAGAGGTACAAAACAAATTGTATGCTAAAACACAATTTGGACGAATTTTAATGTTTAAAACATAAATAAATAAATAAATAAATAAATAAATAAATAAATAAATAAATGGTTACGGAATTTTAGCTAAAAAACTAATTAAATATACAATATTTATAACCCTTTTATATCAATGGTTCTCAAACTTTTTATACCAAGTACCACCTCAGAAAATATTTGGCTCTCCAAATACCACCATGATAACAAACATTAAAATAAATTTATGTAGTAGGCCTAACTATTCAGCTACAGCTCTACGCAGTTCAAAAACAAGTATCACTTATCAGGCATACAATGTCCAATCTGCCCCAAACTTAACATGTTTGATAAAAGCCCTGGTCTGAACACAAGCCTATGCCCATATTCAGTTATAGTCATAGCGCCACCTGCTGACAACAGGAAGTGACATGTTTAATACTGTTATGGATGCCTAGCAACATTTTAAAAAGTATCAACAAGTGTCAAACAGGGTAGCAACATGTTACAAACATGCTAAAACATGTTAGCAACACTTAGCTAAGTGCTAAAGCATGTTATTAATGCAATGAAACAGGAAGTTACTGTAACTCAGGCATGCAATGTCCAATCAGCCCCAAACTTAACAGGTTTGATAAGAGTCCTGGCCTGAACACATTTATGTGCCAATATTCAGTTATAGTCATAGTGCCACCTACTGTCAACAGGAAGTGACATTTAACACTGTGATACACTATTATCAACACGCTAAAATAAGCCATTGAGTGCTAAACTTGTTAAAAACACTCAAACATGCTAGCAACACTTACTAAGTGCTAAAGCATGTTGTTAAAGCCATGAAACAGGAAGTTGTTGTAATTCATGCAAACACCGTCCAATCTGCCCCAAACTTCACATGTTTGATAAGAGTCCTGGCCTGAATATATCGGCATGTCCATATTCGGTTATAGTCATAGCACCACCTGCTGGCAACCAGAAGTGACATGTTTAACACTGTGATGGACTATTAAAAGCACAGCAAAATATGTCATATTGTGCTAAACATGCTAGAAACACTTGCTAAGTGCTAATGCATGCTATTAATGCCATGAAACAGGAAGTTGTTGTAATTTAGCCATACAATGTCCTATCTGCCCCAAACTTCACATGTTCGATAAGAGTCCTGGCCTGAACACATCTAAAGGCCAATATTCCATTACAATCATAGCGCCACCTGCTGGCAACAGCAAATGACTTGTTTTACACTAACTTAAACATGCAATGTCCAATTTGCACCAAACTTGACATGTTTGGCAAGAGTCCTGGCCTGAAGACATCTAAAGGCCAATATTCCATAATAGCGCCACCTGTTGACAGCAGGATATGTCATGTCCTACACTCAAGCATGCCATGTTCAATCTGCACCAAACTTCGTATGTTTGATAAAATCGCTGGCCTGAAGACATCTGCATGCCAATATTCAGTTATAGGCATAGCGCCACCAGCTGGCAGCAAGAAGTCTGGCACATCTAAATTACTTTGACATATTCCTCCTAAATTTACTATGTTAAAAGCATAGTGCCCACCATTCGCCACCGATCGGCGGTGAGCCCGGGTGCGAGGGCCCTTTCATCGCTGCTTGCAGCTTTAATTATAACTATTTCTGTACAGTATAAAGAAAAACATGACAATTTATTTACTGCAAAAATGTCAAAAGCAGTACTAAAAATAATCCAAATGATAATGTATAGCAGCTGCAGTCCTCTCTGGTGGAACACAATAGTTTTGTATGAGGTGCAGGGCAGAATTTAAGTTGTTAATCACTGAAACATTATCCAGATTATTAATCCAAACCACTCCATGAAGACGCGCATTTCTCATTTAAACACACCTCACCAGAAACACGGCATGTTACAATCTATGACTGTCACGGTGTGTCGTAGGGAGGACGCAGGAGACATAGGAATAAAGTTAAACAGTCTTTAATGAAAGGAACTCAACGTAAAAAAAAAAAAAAAAAACAACAAACTCAGGAGCAGGCAAACACTCATACAACATAGTAACAATGTAGACCAGACGAAGGGAAACTGAACAGGAAGGAACTAATATACACGATGTAATTAACACAACAGGTGTGGAGAATCTAATCAATCAACTAAACGAGAACAGGAAAATAACCATATTAGGAAATACAGGAACTAAGGTAGGGGGGAAAACACGAAACACAAAGTCCAAACCCTGACGGTGACAAAGAGAGTTAATGACCATTTGATTTTTCTGCCGTAAACCTGTCGTAAAGTTTCTTAAAGCATCAGCTTTTTTCAAAATGAGTTGGCAGGAGAAATCACACAGAACAGAACAAAATGTTATCATGTCATATTATGAAAATAAGTTGTTGAAAACATAATGCCATTGATATGACAACTGAATACAATAATAATAAAATGAATGTTGCAATTTCAATATTCATAAGGATTCATTTGTAAGTCAGTAAAATTGTTCCTATGTAAAGCATTTACATTTTAGGTGTGGTCAGCACTTAAGTATTGTACATTAAAATGCTAAAAACATGTCAGTATTGTATGTTTAGATGCTGTAAATACATCAGTATTGTACATTTTAGTGTCCGTAAAAAAAATAAGTAAATGTAAGTTTTGTAGAACCACATTTTATGTAAAATACATACAAATTATCATACGATCACATTTCATAGAAAGACAGCTTTTGTTAGAACCTCATATTTTCAGCATTTTATTTTTTTTTAGATTACATTATTTTACTGCATATTCTTTAGTATTTTTCATTTCTCTGTATAATTATTGCTTAATGAAAGAAAAAAAAAATAAATAAAAACAAGCCTTTTATTATTATCAACGTTGCAGTGTTTCATTCCTCCTTAATCATCTGTACAAATTAATGTTTTCAATTTATTTTACTTCTGTTCTATTTTTAAAGACGTCAGTGTTCATGTGAAATGACTCTCCACCAAGTGGTTTATATTGACACAGTCTTGGCAGAGACAATGTGAGAGCCATTTGAGACCATTTATAATGCATGTGGTGTTTGTTCAACTTTTATATTTAAGAATCATAAAGATTAAAAAAATGAAATTATAGATAGATAGATAGATAGATAGATAGATAGATAGATAGATAGATAGACAGGCAGACAGACAGACAGACAGATAGATAGATTTACAGATGGAGCATGTTAAGCAAGTTAAAGTTGCTTCTATTATGCCATTTTAAAGGTTGCTAATATTGTTTTATGAGAAGCAGGTTTACATGCATGCAAGGTCAAAAAATGCTTTCGTTTTCTCTAAAAATAGATTTAATTTGATCTCATTTCTAAATGATTTATAAAAATCTCGTGCGAAGCAGTTCGAAGAATCAATCTCTCTAAACCCCTTCTTTCCGTGAGCCCTCACTGCTGTGATTGGTCAGATGGTGCAGTCCTTTACCGCGTACAGCGCGTCAGAAAACGCCTATTGCCATAACTGAATGACAGCCCTGGAGACTTGTCAATACATAGAAAAGATGGCATGCATTTTATCTTACCAATTCGAGCCAGAGTCTGACGATAAAACGGCTGAAGTGGCAAGTTAGCATGGACTACCGTGGAAGGTGCTCGTAATTTGCTTATGTAAGCAAACCGGGCACACCTCTATGTTGTAAACTTCAACATTGTATAATGCATTAAGCGGCTTTCACACCGAACGCAGAAAGCGCTGCGCTGGCCGCTGGGTTCAGTGCAGCCCTTTAGAGCTTCAGAGTGTGCGCTTTGGTCGACGCAAAAACAAGCCGTCCACAAGCAGTTGAAATGAATGGGGATCATAGCGCAGCGTTTTCTGCATTTGTTGTGAAAGCCGCTCTGTGCGCCATCCTTTATCATTACTCCATCTAATGAGACAAATTTTTAGACTACTGTGGGCCCACAGCTGAACTACAGAAGCGTGAGGTGACCAGTTAGCAAGACATGTGCAGGGTTGTTACACGACATAACATACACAACTACGTATTTTGAACGATCACTAAAAATACAGTCTTTGTAGATTCATCTTTTGGAAGTTAATATAAAACAAATTTACTCTCACAGTGTAGGAGATATGTCTTCTCGACATGACGTAAACCACATGGAAATTTCACTGTGTTTGTGGGCGGGCAAGTTGTTCGCGACGTAGAACGTAGGCGTACGTTATCCAAATGTGTTACTTTGTGACGTATAGCCGTAACAAAAAAAGGTTTGAATTCCTGACGACTCGTTCAGGCAATGGTGAGCTAAATCTTTTTTTTTTTTTTTGATAGACAATAACTTTATTTATCGTGCACTGTCAGCTTCACAACTTTGCAGATAGTTTATGTTCACAAACAGCTACATGACACACTGCATGAAAGGTCATATTTGAAAAGGCACAATAGGAGCACTTTAAAAAAGTGTTTTTATCCCCTAATGATCAAAGATACAAAGAAAGAAAAATATATTATATTATATTGTATTATTATTGTGATGTCACTTTGAAAAGAATGAATGAATGAATGAATGAATGAATGAATGAATGTAGGTTTCTGATTGTAGGTTGCAGATTCAATAGCAAAATTAATTTCATGGAAGAAAAAAGAAAACAGCATGTGTTCTTTCAGTTTCACTGATGAGAATGTTAGTGTAGCACATGATTCAACAGGTCACACAGTGATAGTTGATGTTATTTATGGTCCACTCTAATAACATGTGTCTTGAATGCCATGGTTCAAAGAATATATGTTAAATGGGATTTGCATTGGAGCCAATACAAAGAATTCCAATAAAATAAAATAAAATAAAATAAAATAAAATAATAAAATAAAATAAAATAAAATAAAATAAAATAAAATAAAATAAAATAAAATAAAATAAAAATAATGGATATTTGTAGATTAGACACACTTTTTTAAATTAAGTTCAGTACTTTTAAAGTTCATATCAGAAAAATATGCATCACATTACACAAAACAAAAAAAACAAACAAAAAAAAAAATGCTGCTGAAATAAAAAATCTCAGGACCAAGGTCAAGCAGATAGCACATGTGCCTCACACATCGAGCTGTCGGAAACACAAATTTAAATCTGGGTCACATCATTTCCTGATCCCATAGCCTCAGAGATCCCATTTCCTGTCCTCTCTGTACTGGACTATGAATAAAGAATGACAGCTTTGGCATTGAATTACAAGAAGTATGATGGACTGACACTCAAAATGTCTTTTCTTCCTCTCAATCATTGTTATTCTTTGAAACAGTCTTGGATCCATGCTGTAGTAATGCAGCCTTCTTACTTGAAGACATCCATATTTGCCAGCCACTTGGTAACCAATCAAAACATCAAGCCTTGATTTGGTTCCCTATTTCAGTAAGAGCTTCCCGCTCTCCTGTGAGCCGCCAAGCTATTTCCCGGCGCGCACTGAGCTCAATGACTCTTTCACAGGGAGAAAACAGTCATGTGGGAGGTTGCCAAAGATGCAGCCAATTGAAATTCAACCCAGAGTACAAAGTTGGTATTATTGTCTTCGTAAATACAGTAGCGAAATCTCTCTGCAGGTGAAACCACCACGGTGTCCACATCCCAGTGTTTCTTATGTGTGTGCCCAGCTTTGCCTCTCATCATAAATTCAATTCCATAAGCACTACTACGGCATGGAGCTCTAAAATATAAACACTTGTGCACTATTTCAGGATATTCTCTATGTAGAGAAGGTCTGAATGTGAAGTGAGAAGTTGAATTTTAAAAGCAACGCTGGAGGGAATACCAATGTACAAGATGTACTTTCCGGGCACACAGCCATGCTGATGTCTATCTTCCTGGGTAAGGCAATAATATGGAAATGGTGTTGGTTGCACTGCAGAGCAGATCCCGGTTATCACTGAATGGGTTAGTCGTATAAACCACATGACCGGGCAAGATAAGAGAGAACCAGGAACTGGGCGGTTAGTGTGGTCAAAAGGTTTGTAGGAGGGTTTCACTGCTGCTGCTGATCCAGCATATGACCTCCACCTCTCCTTTCTGTCTGCGCTACTAGTGGAAAGAGAGGTACACCGCATATACACAGACAAACAACCCTCAAAAAAGTTTATATAATGTGAAAGCAAATTTTGTAATTAAAGCAATTAAAGTTAATAATATATATATATATATATATATATATATATATATATATATATATATTTTTTTTTTTTTTTTTTTTTTTTTGTTGTTCAAAAAAAATTTGTTAGTAGACCTACATTTTTATCAATTTGTTTTCTAACTTTTTGTGCTGTAAAATGCAAAAATGCCTTGTAGAATGTAAAAAATAAATACAATTTCCTTATAACAACATGAGAGAAAGTCCATCCAAAGAATACAATTCCATCATTAATTGTTCTCCTTCAAGTTGTTCCAATCCAATCAATTTTTATTTTTTTTTTTCCATCTGGAACATGAAAGGAAATACATTAAAAAATAAATAAATAAATAAATAAATAAAAAATGATATAGAAGATGGTGATTGTAACTGTCAAGCTTCAAAAAGCACATGAAAGTATCATAAAAGTATCATAAATGTAGGTTATGACTCGTGTGCTATGACTTGTGTGCTGCATTTCAAGTCATCTGCATCCATGTGATGGCTTTGTGTGAAAAACATAATGAAAGTTTAAGACATTATTTTATTGAATATCTCCCTCAAACGTGGTGCATTAATGATAAATGTATGTCTCTGTTACATAAGTGCAGAACATTAACACACTCAAAACTGTATGAGGAAAAGGAGAGGCAGCATAAAGTGAATTTTAAGCGAATGTATTAATGCTAAAATACTTTCTTCTTCTACCAGTTTCATGCAGTCAACTATAAGTCAGTTTTATGAGCTCTCAGAATTTTAACTTGATTTTCTACATATTTCAATTCAGCATTCAAAATAGTACAGCGAAAATACGGTGACTTTGTCATTTATTTTATTTTATTTTATTTTATTTTATTTTATTAATTTTTTAAGTAAAGACATTAACTTTAGTTTAATTTTGTTGAATTTTTGAATTGCATTTACTTACTTTTTAATGCATATGCATTTGAGGCACACCCAGGGAAGTTGAATCATCCTCACTTTGAAAAAAGCAAACAAAACAACACAGTCAATTACTGTTTTTGTTTTGTTTTATTTAATGTGTTACCTGTTTCTTCACATTCACTTCCTGAGTCACGACTATAGACGCTGCAATGAAGGTTGAAAATGTGTCAATCCAAACCGATCTAGACATAATTTATGAACTACAGGTGAGAGAACTGACACTAGTAATTATAAATTCGTAGCTGGGGAATTAAGCGTCACAAATCTAATCTTGCTCAGAGCAAAACCTGATTTTAATTTCAAATTATTCCTGGCAAGTGTTTGGGAGGGACGCTTTAGGTTATTAACTTTGCGGTGGGAAATCTACATTGATTACTGATGCATACGGATAAGTATTCTTTGAGCAGTTATGACCAGCTTCTTTCACCAAAACTGCTTTGCTGCTCATTTGCTGTTGTTTCCCCTCATGGGAATCAAGCCTTTGCAAAATAAGCTGCCGAATTGATTTAAACACAGCAGCTTGGCAGGAAAGCGCCTCCCCATGCTAGTCAACTTTATTAATGATTTAAAATCAAAAAGCTGCTTTGTGGCATTTCGCATGTTAACAGGGTGTCAATTCTGGCTCCGCCTCGGCGCTCTTCACATCCGCCGCTAGTCAAATGTGGCGTGGAGAGATTTGCGCTAAAAAGGCTCTTGCATCTGAGTGAATTGGACACTTGAATGCTTGATGAGGCTTCGGATACTGACAAGTGACATAAAGCGAATCAGGGTACGAACGGAACGCCGCTGAATAAACCAATTAGCCGCCTGCCGCACGGGCCAACCGGAAGCCAGGCTCGCACCGGGACGCAATGGGTACCGCCGCCTGCCAAGAGGAGCTCTCGGAGAGAGGGGGCACGAGCCCGTGATGGGAATACTAATGGAAAATGATACAATACAGGTAATGAAGCATTCTGCAGGAGAGCCCAGATTTCTCCTTCAGTGGCAGGTGTTCCAGAGAGCCAGCGAGAAAGAAGGAAAGAGAGAGTGACACTCAGTAAAAGCGCACATCGCACGCTTTACTGATTTCGCAAGACACCCTCCGCTCCGTTCTAATTAGGCCTGCTTCAGAATTCATTTTGACATTTGTGCTGTGCAAGGTGACGACACAAAAACCATGGAAATTAGCTTCTAGCTCTCAGAGACGCCTTGCCCTTGCAAACCTTTGTAAATGTGGAACCCGTACGTCTGTCATTACTTCAATTGGCATCCGTCCCCTGTATGAAATCTCAATCCGCTGTTTCCTCCAAGACGGCGAGAACACAATGCTCTCGTATTTTCTTCTCAGCGCCCTGCATTATTAACAGAAGATTCATATGGAAATATGGGCGCTTTCATCTGATTTCAAAGAGACGCAGTTTAGCGCTGAAGACAGCTTTGCTTAATGAGTATTTTACTGCGTTTTTTCTTTATTCTCTCTGGCACATGGGACGGGGTATAAAAAGCTGCCACAAAGAAGTCCTTATAAACTAATTGAGGGAATTACGTCCTGCAGCTCTTGTGCATTTTGATTAGGGATCATCTCTCCCCACTGAAGCAAATAAAGTAAACACCTAAGTTTCCTTTAGTCGCTGATGCGACAAGATGTGCTTGACTGATACACATTTTGTTTAGCGTGTTAATAATTCAGGATACTTACTCTAAGCACATTTGTTACTGGTAATTCATTACGAGATTTCACTTGAAATGGAATTTACTGGCTACATACCAGATTTAATTACACCTAGATGAGAACAAGACTGTAAGGCAAATTCTCTGTTACCTTGGTGTTGATCATTGACACAAGACTGAAAATACTTATTTTTCAAAAAAAAGTTATGTGGCCAAGAAACTCTGGAAATAATAACTTGTGAAAATTAGATGTGACATACAACAACTTACTGAACAGGATAGAGGCCAGGGGCAGTTGGAACACATTTTACATCAAATTAGAGACTGCTATAAATCTACCTGTTATATTTGCTATTCAAAACATTTTTGTACTGTATGTGACAAATGTAACTGTATTAATAACACACTTATAATGAAAAAAACTAGGGCTGCGTTTCCCGAAACCTTCTTAATGCTACGTCGTTCTTAAGTTATACCTTAAGCTGTACCTTAATACCTGTTTTCCGAATCGTTCTTAGTTAAGTTTACCTTCTGTAAGTCATACTTTCGTAAGGTTGGTCTGGACCACTCTTAGCTATATCTTATCACTGTTAACAGTTCACAATTCTTTACATTTCAGTCTATACGAATATAATTCTTAAGTTGTAATACACCCAGTGTTGAATTAGGCTAACTGAAGTGTTTTAATGCCAAAAAGATAAAATAAAATAATTGTCACATTACACTGATGGCCGTTGGATTTTTATTTGGCTGCATTATCCAAAGGCACATCACCTAAGGCACAAACCATTAGAAGGCTTATTTAAAGGGAATGGTTGTGGTGGAGAGTTTGGTCAAACTATGGTAGTGATACAGGGAATAGCTGTGCAAAATCAAAGACTGTGCCATCCGCGCAATTCCACAATAAATAAATAAATAAATAGATGATAGATAGATAGATAGATAGATAGATAGATAGATGATAGATAGATAGATAGATAGATAGATAGATAGATAGATAGATAGATAGATAGATAGATAGCCTGCCACGACAGCAAATTCAGTATGCTTTTAGATCTTGTTGGTCCAATTTTGTCGAGACAAACTCAACAGAGCTACCACCCCCTCCCCAAGTCCTGAAATTCAGCTGCTGTCGGCTCTCCTCTCTCTCTTTTTTCTCTGCATAGTAGCTGTTGATTATTTGTTTCGCATGTTGCACTTTAATTGAGTAGCTCATCCAACAACAGAAATTAGAGTTTTACACCAACAATGTGATGCAGCTGCTGGGCAATCGACCGTGGTTGTGGAGTAAATAAAGACACTATGAAAAATGTATTATGATAATATAAATGAGCCTTTTAAAAAAACAGTTAAGGCATAGTCCTACTTCTAGTTAATGATACGCATGTTTGGGCATGAGGTTGCTGGCTCGAAATTATATAAAATATTCAGGGTTGGACTTAGTTTGCAATTTGGATTATTTTTATAAGATCCCATGATACATGATAAATGCAATTTCAACTCTGAAGTGCTTCTTGTTCACTGTAAAATCCAACAGTTTATCTTACTTAGATATAATTAATTAGCTTTACTTACCTGTTATACTTACTAGGTTTTATTAAGTTAGAGCTACTTTCAAGGCAAATTAAACAATTTACTTGCTGTTTTGAGTGACACTTACTTAAAATATTCAAGTAACCACAAAGGAACCAATAACATTAATACACCAGTGAGAGGCAACAGTGCACTGATATGTTGCTAATGTGCAACATAACAATAGAAGAAGAAAAGAAGAAAAGAAAAAAAAAAAAAATCTTGGCCTTAGACTTTTTACTAATTTCCTCCACTTTAAAAGTCATCTTTTTCTAGTTGCATTCAGTCATTTCCCAAAGTCTTCTTGCATGTTAAATTGTCAAAACAACTGACTTCATAAATTGAGGTTAATTTTCCTAAAATATTTTTTGTTTGATCTCACCATTATAGTCGTCAGTGATCCCTTTGGTTGGGCACTTGGAACTTCATTAAAATGTTTATAATTATTTTTCTGTCAATGCAACATGAAATCACAGTTGTTCGATTTCAAAGAAAGAGAAATAATAAATCAATTGCGTTAAAAAGGTGATTTAACTTTTAATTAAATAGTTAGCTAGTGCACTTTTGCATGTTGATTAAAGATCTTTTACAATTTTATTGCTTTTCATAAATACCTTGTGAAACTTTAAATTGGCCTGATATAATCCTGTAACATTTAATAAATCAACCATACTTGAGTCACACACAGATTTCAACATTCAGCACACTAACCACAACAATGGTAACAATTCAGTTATTTATTTATTTTTATTAATTGTAACAACAACCATTTTTTGCTCTTTTTGTTGTGCTACTATACTGACATAAAACAGCAAATAAAAAAAGCAACAACAGTAAAACAATGTAATTGCATAATTTATTCATGCCCCAATGAATTCTGGGAGTCAGTGATTCTGAGAGTTTAAATTGGCTAAAGTAAAGTAAACTCAAAATAAGTAAGGAATACTTTTAATATATTAGTAGATACAACTTAAATTACACTTAATACAGTTAAGTAAAGATTACTTAATTGTTTGCACAATTTAATTAAGTAAGCTTAACAAATTACTTTTTACAGTGTTGGAAAGCACTCTTATCAGAATGTTTTTCTGTTGAACTTGCGTATGTATGTTTTTTCCCCCTTTGTTAAAAGCTGTTAAATTATTAAGCAGTGTCTCATGTAGGTTTGTTTCCCCTTGTGTTTTATGTGGTGACCACTGGGAGGTGCTCAGGGCATATATTTTTCTTTTTTAGTTTCTTCCCTGGCGCGATGTATGTTGCAAATCGAAAGTAAAAGTTTCACGCTAGTTTGCTGAGTTCTAACAGGACAGAGTGCCATTTATTTATTTGTTTAAAATTAACATTTATTTTATAAAGAACACCACTTTCTCACATAACGCACTGCATAGAGTGAATAATCCATTTTTAAGCCATCAGTATCAACCAATTCAGCACCACCGCCATGGACAGCACCCGGTAACGTTGCACATAAGAAGGTATAGCTTAAGCAACCTCCTAAGGTATGGTTTGGGGAACACACCTAGAAAAGGTACACCAGTAGTGATACCTTTATAGATATACCTTTAAAGATATACCTTTATAGTCTTTGTAGTGCGCTAAGAGACAGCGTTATCGGGAAACGCAGCCCTGATCACACTGTGAAATTTAATACAAGAAATCAGAGTGTTCCTTTGTGGTAATGGTAACAGCACTGTATGTTTAATAAGAGAACACTTTAATATTCCATTGTGGTAATACTTTTTAAAGGTGAAGATATTCAGTAATATTAATATGGCTGTAATTCTTTTAGCTCTCAGGAATAATGTGGGTTTAAGTCAAAAGTCTAAGTGAGACTTATTATACAAAGTAAATCCTTTTACTAAACCATACTGATCAGCTCATGGGTCAGAAACATATTCATTCACCTACTGATCAGTGGTTTTCAAACTGAGAACTGGGTACTTCATGTGTGTACTGGGAGGTCTGTTAAGACATCCAGATAAAATGAGAGAGATTTATCTACTTCTTCTTCTTCTTCTTCTTCTTCTTCGTCTTCTTCTTCTCCAAAATGAATATCATTTTTGAGGGCCTAAACATGCTCGAAAACTCAAGAAACTGCACACATGCCAAAAGGAGTGAACATTTACATCTCTTATGGGTTTCAGAAGTGGGTGTGGCAAAATGGCTCAACAGCGCCACCTCGAGCTATGTTTCACATACACTGTAAAAAAACAAAAATAAAAAAAACACAATTTGTTGAGTCAGCTTAAAATAATTTGTTACACTGCTACACTGCTAAAATTTTAAGTTCAGTCAACTCAAATAAGTTTAGTCAACTTGAAATGGTAAGTTGTACTAAGCGACTAATTATATATTTGAGTTGACTTAACAAAAAATACGGTTTGTTAAACTTTTTTGCCATTTACTAAAATAGACACTTACAGAATTATGCCAGAAGTATCAACATTTTTATGCTTTTCTTTTTCATTTATAAAAGTTGTAATTTATTGAACCATGCTTGAGACAGTCACACCATAGGACAATTTGGAGATTTGGCTCAAACATTTAAAAAATCTAATAACACTGCAGCTTTTAAAACAACAGGTCCATGTAGGACAAAGAAATGTTTAACCATTTACTGCATTTTAAATAACAAAAATTTTAATTATATTCATTTTTATCTCGTGGGACAGTGAAAATGCCATGTCACGTCAACAACCCATGTATATATTGTTTTCTTCTGCCTTGGAAATGATAATACTCGGCTCACATAAATATAGTGTTTGTATATTATTACTTTTCTTTACACAATATATTTCATACAAATATTTGTGAAGGCTACAGTGACAAAAAAATAAAATAAAATAAAATAAAATAAAATAAAAATAAATAAATAAATAAAATAAAAACATTTGCCACAATTGCCTCCCATTAATTTTTTTACTGTCTATATTCTCTAGTTTGTTCAGCGGTGGGTGGAACAGGTGCATTGCTAGACTTCTAGCCTGTTAAGCAGGAACATCTGTAACCTTAACTTGTGTGTGTGTGTTTTAAGAACAACTGTATTTACGGTTATGACTATGTAAACAAAAAATGGAAAGACCAGCGAAGAAACCAAATAAACAAAAGTGAATGACAAGGACTGCCAAACACTAAGAAGGATTGTTACTAAACAACACAAAAGAACTGCAGCAAAATAATAGCAAACCTCAATATTCACCTAAGACCCCGTTTCCACAAAATCAACCACAGAGAACTTCACAAAGCCAGCATCCATGAAAGAGTTGTAACTGATAAACCAAAATAACATCAACATCTGCCCTGGCCAGAGCAGTGAACTTACTTAAATATTATCCTCTATTGATGATTTTGAAGAGAAGACTGAGCAGCAGATTCCTTTCTTCAACATCTCTGAAACAATTGGCAGATATTCTGATAGACAACATTCAACTGGAGACTATTCACAAATTCTGTTAATCTAATAAAGTTGGAAGGTGGATTATAGGCAAATAGTAAATACACCTTCCTAAATAAATATTGCATATTTTACATGTTCATATTGTTATGTCCTATGCTTGATATGATATGTATGTGTGTATATAGTTTAAAAAAAAAAAAAAATTACAAAACTATTAAACACAATAAACTATATATATATATATATATATATATATATATATATATATATATATATATATATATATATATATATATATATATATATATTATACATTTTATATTTTTATCCCCTCCAATTTTAAATAAGTCAAGTTAAGCTCTCCGCCACACTAAAATGTGTCATTATGTATATTAATTGTGATTGACAAATTGTATTGTGCTACTCCCAGTCTGCCTTACTTCTGTTCCTCAGAGTCTCGTTTTCATTCCTGTCAAATTAAATATGGCATCTACCCTGACTAAGGTCCATAGACAGATCAATCAAATTAACTTCACCGCCCCTCATACCTCAATATTTCGCCACAAAGCTCCTCCGGCATTAGTTTTCTGCTTTGTCTTGTGATTGAGTGGTTGGAATAAAGTATAGGACAGACCTTGGATGATATAATTTATTTCTCTTTCAGTATGAGAAATTTGCATGTAGTTATAGAGGACTGCTCCCTTCTATCCCCCAGTCCCACATCACTACTGTATAATCTGCATTCTGCTCCAGTTGGCCTGCTTTACCCTCACATATGGTGTTGTCAGAGAGAATTACAGAGACAGTCTTTTTGTATGCTAGCATTTTTTTGGGTTCATTACTATGTTAATGTCAACATATACTGTAGATACAGGTGAAATACATAGAAATGTGTGAGACACAATATGGTCCACAAAGATGTGATTTATTGAAAAGTGAAAAAGGCATCGTCCATCTGTAGCGTTCTCCTGTGAGCTCCATATGGGCTGGTGTACCGGCCAAAAAATGCTTCCTGACATCATACTTTACAATCCAGGTATTATTGTTTGAAAAATATGTCTTTTTAATAGCAGAAGTTATGGCTGAGACCATATCATTCTGAATATACACCCATATTGTAATCTACTGTTGTTGACATAATTCCAGGTGGCAGTTACTAAGCCTTAAGCAAATAACAGACACATTTCAAATCTTCCATTTACGTCTGAATGTTAGAAAAAAGTTGAGTCTGGTTTCAATTCATTTCATTTCTGAAAAGTTTCAGTCAGATTTCAAGCCTAATCATAGCACAGAAACTGGACTAGTTAAAATTACAAATGACTTGCTTTTAGCTTCATACCAAGGATGCATCTCACTACCAGTTTTACTTGAACTTTGTGCTGTGTTCAGCACTAAAAATAATGATAGACTCCTAGATCATTTACAAAACCACATTAAAATGGCATTAAAATGGTTTAGATCCCACCTGTCCAATCGTTACCATGTTTATTTAAACGGGGCACTAATTTTACACTGGTAAAGTATGGAATGCCACAAGGATCTGTTGTAGGCCCTCTGCTAAACCTAAATTGATTTGTACAAAGTTATATAAGAACAGAAGCACTTGATAACTGGTCTCAATCAGATTCAGTTTTTCATGCTAGCATCTTAAAGTGCATTTACATCTGCAAACACATGGGAAGAATGTGAAGGCCACAGGACAGAGAAATCAAATGTCTCTTTAATGTCATAGATCTCCACTCCTGTTCCTCAGATATTTTCTTCTTCTTCTTCTTGAAAAGAAACCCCAGCAATTTCACACATTTCCTCACTGGAGTTTCAGAAGAGCTCTCAACAATTCTGCACACTGTGTTCAGATGTGAAAGAAAGAGATCTCAATAGGACTTTCTCATAAATTCTTATAACACTGTGAAATATTACTACAATTTAAAAGAACCGTTTGCTTTTTTAATATATTTTAACATGTAACTTGAAAAAGCTGAATTTTCAGCATCATTACTCCAGTCTTCAGTATCACATAATTCTTTAGAAATTCCAATATGCTGATTTGGTGCTCAATTATTAATAATTATTCTATTTATATTATATAACTAGGATTATTAAGAACTGCTTAATATTGAAGCTTACTATTTTTGTAAAAAACTTGATAAATTGTTTTTTTTTTTTTTTTTTACCTGCAGAATTTACCGATCTCATCTGCGCTTTTATGGGATTATGGACGCACACTAATTTGCCCTGCTCAGTAAATCTGGCCCTTAATCTTAATAATTATGAACTTTTGATCAGTAGTCTATTTGGAAAAAATTAGATGAAGCATCTGACAGAAAAGATGAAGCAGATCTCCTGAGCTATGGAAAAAAAAAACAACAACAAAAAAAAAAACTGAGCAATAAATTTTCCCTGAGGCATTTGATGGCATCTGCCTGTCAAGAGGTAAATGTCGGCATGCGTTAAAAGCAATAAATCAGGTTCAGAAACATCATGCAGGTAATCACTGTGGTTAAAAGGCAGTGATGGTGCATTAACCCCAGTAATGGGTGGGTTTTGGTTGAGGATGGAGCACCATATGTCATTAAGCACTTTTGAGCCACATGAGTGTAATACAGCTAGTTCCACTGAATTACACCACTAATTAATCATCCCATTATGTAGTGATGCTAGCGGTATTGCTTGTGTCGCGATGGGTCATCGACATTTGTGAAAAGTGGCTTCTTACATCATTTGTTCAGGATTTCAGACATAAAGTAACCACAGTGGAGCTGCACTTGACAAAGTCTATCAGACGGAAGTGTCCGTGTCTTCGTACATTCCAATGAATCAAGTTCTCAATAGATGAAAGGGACAGTTCACCCAAAAATGAAAATTATGTCATTAATTACTTACACACATGTCATTCCCCAAACCTGCAAGACCTTCATTCATCTTCAGAAATCTGAGAGCTTTCTGATCCTGCATAGACAGCACCACAACTACTACTTTCAAGGTAGTAAGGACATTGTTAAAATAGTCCATGTGACATCAGTGGTTCAACTGTAAATTTTATGAAGCTACGAGAATATTTTTTTGTGTGCAGAGAAAACAAAAATAACTTTATTTAGGAATTTCTTCTCTTCCGTGTCAGCACACTTTTATGAGAGTACCAAGATGCTGGCTCCTGCGTCAGCAGCACCACATGCATTAAAAATATCTTCATTTGTGTTCCAAAGATGAACGACATGAGGGTGAGTAATTAATGTCAGAATTTTCATTTTTGGGTGAACTATCCCTTTAACCTCTCTATCCATTCACTATAAAGGCATATATCAAATGTGGATTATATCAGATTAATGAATATAATTAATTCAGTCTGAGGCATAAAAAAACTCGCCCTTGAAACAATGGAAGATCAAATAGCCAGCGTTTTAATTAAACCGCATTCATATGTATGGGGTTTGAATGTATTATTTAGCTGAATTAAAAAAAAAAAAAAACATGAAAGATAAAACATTATGAAAGATTAAATGAGCATCTGGCCAATTATGTCAGAGTGATTAAATTTTGAATGCTGAATCCCAGCTCAACTGGTCAAAGTAAAGAACACGTTTCACAATATAATAAAAGTTTCAGAGAATTAATTTTTAACTGCATGACCATTTTGTCTGAGCCACAGTGCAGAGCTAATGCACATGCTGACAGCAGTAAATACAGTAATATTGAGAAATATTATTGCAGTTTAATATAATGCTTCTCCATTTGAATATAGTTTAAAATGTAATTTATTCCTATGATGCAAAGCTGAATTTTTAGTATCATTACTCCAGTCTTCAGCATTACATGATACTTCAGAAATCATTCTAATATGCTGATTTGCTCCTCAAGAAACTAGGTTGAAGCTATTTGTGTCTTCACACCATTGCAGTACTTTTAGATCTATAAAGCTGTCTCTAGAAAACAAAACAAAACAAAAACAAACACAAACAAACAAAATATTATAATGCTAATTGTGATTCTCATTATTTCTAACCAGAAAAAAAATAAAATAAAAAAATAAAAAGTTTGCTTACTTGCTCACCTGCCTGTCCACGCTTCCCTTTGTATCCTAGTATGAAAACTTTTTTTTAAAATCCTTGTTTATATGACAAGGGCATTAGCTGGTTTAACTGAGCGTGACAAAGATCAGCTGTTTCTTTTTGGTTATAGGAACAACAGATGCCTTTATTTTACTTGTGCAAGCAGTGCAGATATTTAAGCAAAACATCCTAACTCGACATGTTGTTCAGTCTATGTTTATGTATCATTTCAGCATGTAATGGTGGGCTGTAATTATATAAATCATCACACAACAACAAACTGACAGACACAAGTCTGACAATCAGCACAGATCCAGCGTGGCACTTTCCCGTTACTGCTTCCACATCCTAATTTACTGCACAGAGGGCGTTTTGTTTCATCTATGATTTTAAGTCAGTTGCATTTTAATGAACTGTCTGCTTTTGCCATATATAATCATATACTTTTAGAAACTGTGACCGTATCTAAGTTTATTCAGTAATGAATTCATTTTTCATCCTTAGTTCACATATGCTCATCTCTCATACATACTCCTACCTCAAGAGACTGCGGTTAATTACACAGAAAGGTGCACGTTCACAAGGTGTCTTGTGTTGAACAGCACCAGTTGGCCGAGGGAATTAAAACAATTCAAAGGTCAAATGCACTTCTGTAAGGAAACGCGCCCCTAATTACTCCCAACATAATATCCATATGCTAACATTAATTCATCCTACTGCTACATATTTAAAATATAATAATCTACACTTGGTTGTCATGTTAGACACTGTGGTGTTTATTTTAGCGACTCAAGAGGAGTTACTCCCATTTTTCTCTCAGCGCAATCCTGCCGCTCAACTGAGATTTGTTACTAGTTTAATTCAATCTTCAATACTGGTGTAAGACTGTAAATGAAGACAGTAGGGAAAGTCTTGCCACAGCTGCGGTGTAATGGTAAACAACCTGTCAATGCACTTTGTAAAAGCAAGCAGCGGCAGACCAAGGTCAAACCCAAATCATGAACAGTTACAACAGGGGTTTCTGACCTTATTATTCGTTGGGTTTATGAAGTAAAACAGATTCTGTAGGGCTAGCTGTTTTATATTCCCAATAGATATCCAAGCTATTTTCACTTTATCATGTATATGCCAATGGAAAAATAATTCCTTTTGATATTCTGACTCTGTTAATGGTCTTTCACAGGCATTATACATTATTTTGTACGTGGAATTGTTGAATTTTTCATTCCGATTGGTTCACAGATACTCTAATGTGTTAAATGATCTTCCATAATTGAATGGTTATCAATTAGTTCCACATTTGTGGACAGCTTTATAGTTCTGTATTTTTTCATCTCCTCTAGGAGAAGTACCAAAATAAGAGAATGATCAGGCAATCTGGATAAAAATGACAAACAATTTTGAGATTTTCTGAAATTACTTTTAGTATCTATGGAAAGCAGTGCAATTTCAGCAGCTGGATGAAAGCTGATTGGACTGACTGTCCAGCCAAAAATACTGTAATAGCATGTCATAATATGCCTGTAAGTCATCTATATGGCTCAGCAGCATGCAGGGCATATGCAGGTAATCACTCTCTCTTGGACACACACACACACAGGGAACCAGAACATGGACTGACTTACTGAATCTGGAACTTCTAAGTAACACAATGAAAAGTAAGATATAGGAAACAATAAGAATAGGATGGATTAAAACTGAGGCTATTTATAGGATGTGATCTCCAGGCAACTGACAGGCTCCATGTGGGACTGCGGCAGGGAGACCGGGAGACAGCTATCTGTTAGTTTTTCAAAACCCCCCAAAAATTGGCAACTGGCAAAGCATTTACTATAAAATAATGTTACTTGTCAGAATGCACAGCTACTTTTAAAAGGCCATAAATGGAGAAAGATGTTTTTTGAATCCAGATGGTGTGGTTACATCATTTATCAGCGAGAGCTAACAGGCCCATGCTAACCAGACAAACTTTGACCCCTTTGGCAGACACTGTGTTGGAGGCCAGTGCTCTACAACATGAACAAAAATATTTAATACTTATGTCAGCAGAAGAGTAGAATCCATGTAAAACATCTTCACTCACTTCTTCCAGTTTAAGATTTAAAAAGATAAAGGAACTTTAGTAGGCTTGTAGTAATGCAAAATTGAAAAAAAAAAAAAAAAAAAGCAAAATGACTAAACAAATATTTATGCACTAAATATTCAATATACTAAATGAATCTTTATACTGTATGCATGTATGATTGTGTCTGACTAGATTTTATATATGGCAATGCAGGAATGCAAAATGACTATACTTTTACTATATTTGATTTACATCTTTTACTTTATCTGTCCAATAAAAGAAGCCCAAATGTGAAAAGCAAAATGGCATATTTAAATGTGGCATAGCCCCTCTTTATACAGTTGTATGTAAAAGTTTGGGAACCCCTTGCAGAATCTGTGAAAATGTGAATAATTTCAACATAATTAGCGAGATCATACAAAATGCATGTTTTGTTTGTTTGTTTGTTTGTTTGTTTGTTTTTTATTTAGTACTGTCTGAGTAAGATATTTTACATAAAAGATGTTTACATATAGCCCACAAAACCAAAAAATAGCTGGAATTATTGAAATAACCCCCTGCACAAGTTTGGGAACCTTTGGTTCTTAATACTGTGTGTGGATGATCTATGACTGTTTTGTTTTTTGATGGTTGTTCATGAGTCCCTTGTTTGTTCTGAACAGTTAAACTGAGCACTGTTCTTCAGAAAAATTCTCCAGGTCCTTTTATTCAGTTTTCCAGCATCTTTTGCATATTTAAACCTTTTCCAGCAGTGACTGTATGATTTTGAGATCCATCTTTTCACACTGAGGACAATTGAGCGACTCAAGCACAACTATTAAAAAAGGTTCAAACATTCACTGATGCTCCAGAAAGAAACACGATGCTTTAAGAGCCGGGGGGTGAACACTTTTGAACAGGATGGAGATGTACAAATGTTTCTTTTTTTTTTTTTTTTTTTTTTATTTATTACTGCCCTTGGAAAGCAACAGACGATTCCCCGGAAGACAAATTAAGTACAATTTACCTTGATCTTAACCTTGAAGTTTTCACCCCCCGGCTCTTAATGCATTGTCTTTGCTTCTGGAGCATCAGTGAATGTTTGAACCTTTTTTAACAGTTGTGTTTGAGTCCCTCAGTTGTCCTCAGTGTGAAAAGTTGAAATCCAAAATCAGGCAACTACACACAATATTAAAAACCAAACTTTTGAACTTTTCGTCTAGTGGATTATATGTAAACAACTTTTACGTAAAATATCTTCAGGATATTATACTCAGGACAGTACTAAAAAAAAAAATAATAATAATAATAAAAATAACATGCATTTTGTATGATCTTTCTTATTTTAATAAAATCATTCACATTTTCACAGATTCTCCAAGGGATTCACAAACTTTTGCATGAAACTGTACAGTTTAAAGACAAATATCTAAGGCACATCATTTAAACAAATAAATAAATGAAATAATAGCTTACAGTTTATATTAATCAGCAAGAAGAGTTTTCATAGGCTGAATGGATTTATTTTTAAATTAGATTCACAATCTATTTGATCACATTGTGGGAATGGAGTCTTGAGCTGAATTTTCATCATGTAGCTGGTGGAGAGAATTATGCAGACTTCTGGGAAATGCAGTTAATTAGAAAAAAGTATGAGGCCAGTGACTTTTTACAGTCAGAGTTAAACCATGCAGACAATGTCAGACTGCAAATACTTTTCTGTCTTTGTTCTATGACTGACATAAGAATTGACACAGGAATCATGATAGGGTCTAAACGGTTAAAAATGACACTAAACAGTTTAAGCAGAAGGGTAGTTGTATGTCAGTACAACACTGCAGTCTCCCTTTTGAAATAAAGGAAAGCGTTTAAATCTTCTGTATATATCAGTATTCTGCCCTCAGAATTCACGTAATAGGCAATTGTCACTGTGTGGTTCCTGATTACCATGCAAGCTCACGCTTGGTAGACCGTTTCAACTCAACTACTTTATTATATAGTCTCCAAATGGACTTTTTTTCCCCCTCACTTGCATAGGCCGAAGGTTAAGCCCCGTCAAGCTATCCATGTCTTGTCAGTATCCATGTGTAAGGTCAACTCACAGCAAGATATGAAGCTTTCCATGTTTTGCCATAATCCAACAGGAATTTGATTTTCATCCTGCCTGCCGCTCCAGACGACATAATCCTTTTCGGAGTGTTCAGCTGAGGATTTGCAGTCCAGGCCACGGCTCCTAGTGGAAGTATAAATGTAATTGTCGAGCAAAGAGTTGTCCATCAAAAATATAAGAAGTAATGTCTAGAAGGGCCATCCTTGGATCAATGCAGTCAGTATGCGGTATTTGGCTCCAGCGCTCAACTGAAATCTTCAAATGTTTAATACTTCTTGTATGACATACTTAAGACACATGAGACAAACTGGAGCATGAATTACCAGCACTCCAAGACTCTCTTTTCTGTAGAACGGCATGTAGTATCCACTCGAGATGCAAAGGCTACAGTAATCCACAAGTATCAATGCATATAGCTACAGGCAGACCATACAGGCTTGAAAATACAAAGAGTCACTGGAAGAATGTGCTTCTAATATTTTTTCAAAACTCCAAAAACATTTTGATCTATGCATCTCATAAGCAGCTCCATATGTATGGCTTTGACATAGTAAACTTGCTCGGCAGTTCTGGTACAGCATGGCATAGTGGTTGTGTATGAGTCCTGTGAAACACCAAAGAGCTTAAGTACTTTTAGAAGCAAAAAAAAAAAAAAAAAGCTTGCCATGGATGCTTCAGAAAATGTTTCCATTTCATGTTTGCTTTCGTTAACACTATCATTTAGGTTTAGGGTAGGGTTTAGTGTTGGTGTCCTATTATTTTCAAATGCAACTGAGAATTAACTTTTCAGCTCCACCAGACATTCCATTTTCAAAATGATAATAAAAACAACAATGAACCTAATCAAATTTTGCCAGATTTTTGTCTGAACTTGCTTTTAGCACCACTTTTAGGACATTTCGCTTTGAAAGTGTTGCAAAATGCATGAGAAGCAACATAATATTTTGCAGAAATGTCACTTTCCAATGAGCCTGGCTTGATCTGTATAGTTCTCTGAAGGAAAGTAGATAGGAACAATGAGACCCTCAGACGACTGTATCATTAATGATGACAAGTTCATCACAGGAGTGACATACAACCTGAAGGCCATTTTCTATTCCAGTGTGTAGGTGTGCAATACAGGAAATGACTCAACAGTTTCAGCACAAGCCTGCACATGAAAGTGACAGTCAGGCAAAGTTTTCAGGAATCAACTCAGTTTCTTTTTATAAGTTGAATTTGACCGCACTCTATGGCAAGCTGAACTGGAATTTCAGTTATTCAGTTATTCAGTGAAAGCAAAATAAATGTGTTGATTTGCAATTAAAAGAAACAACAACATTTGTTTTGCAACAAAACAAATAATTAATAATAATAATAATAATAATAATAATAATAATAATAATACATTATTAATTGTGGCTAATTATACTTATCTATGACCTGAATATTTCACCCCCTTGGTTTCTGCACTACACTATTGTAAAAACAACTAACAGTTATCAAAATTGATTGGAAATTAATGTTTTGATTCCTTTTGAAGAGTCTGGGGTAAATCAAAACATTCTGGGTAATGAAGTGTTCTACCACAGTAGACAATAAAATTATTATTTATATTTACACCAATTTCTATGTGGCATTTCAAACACTGATTAATATAACCCAATGTTTCTGGAAATACCTCATATGTTGTGTGAAAACATTGGCCTCTAGTGAGCATCATAAAAGCAAGTAGAATATTAGTGAACCAAAAACCAGCACAGCTGTTTACAGTGCTTTTGATGATCAATGTGAAGTCATATAAGCTACAGTATTACTCAGCAGCCCAGACGTACACAAGTGTTTCCTTTCTATGAAGAAGTATTACCTTTCTGCATTCAACCGCTTATTCCTTTTCATAGTTGTTATTTATGAAAGGATAACTCCATGGTCAGTAGAGTTCAGACAACAGTATGCGATTTATGATTAAAAACTATTAGCGTGTGACCAGAGCGGTGACACTGTGTGCCCATCCTCACGGAACACAGGTTTAAATCCAGCGTACATCATGTTCTGATCTCAGCTCCCTGTCTCTCCCATCATTTCTCGGTCTCTTAACTGTCCTCTACATTAAAATAAAAATACCATGAATAACAAAAAACTCACCACTCTGCTACTGACAAGGTCACTGCTGTTGTGTAGCTTCCTTACAGCACTTAAACAGCTCACACATTTCTTATGGCTGCCATATACAGAATACTTGATATTTGGCTTCCTCGTAACAATACTGTAGTAGTACTTTGGTACATGCAAATAATGAGTGAATGTTTTACATATATCAGAAATTAACTGGAGCTTGGGGCAAAAATTCAACCAAATTGAATAAAAATGTGAAAGTTTAAGGCATGAAGGCCCCTGTGTTTTAGTTACATTGTTCCGCTATCAGATAATAACAAGAGACTTTTTTTTTTTTTTTTTTTTTTTTTTTTTTTCCGAGTCAGCAGTAAAGACTTTTATATTGAAAGAGACTGAAATGCTGTTGTAAACAAGGAAGTTATTTTTACTTTCAACAACAGCTTGATGCATCTAACAAATGCACTGAACAGTGCTGTCATCGGGAAATTACCCTTAACAGATGAAAGGATAGTAAATTATGACAAAGATGTCGCTTTCCTCAGCAGACATTCAAATTAATGCTTTATTGTGAATATGAGATTGAGCTGAAGAATGAATGTTATATCCAATGCAGGTAATCACACTCGCCCAGTCCATCTATCTATCATAATACCCTACTCCACATAATACAGTGCTTTTAATACAGTACAAATAAGCTTTTAATGAAGCAATTCAGCATTACTTCGTAGTTCTAAAGTGTTTTTTCTTAATTAGTAATGGAGGCTTGGGCTCAGCTGTTAAACTGTCCAACTGAGATTTGAATCCGTGGCGAAAGGAAGTAGTTCTGCACAAAAGAAGGGATTTTAAAGACACTCTGTAGAAAACAGAGTTAAAAAAAGCCCACTTATCTATTAAGTGACTTACATTTTACATATTAGACAGAATATTGTTAATATGGCCTTTTTTTCATCAACAAAAATAATTCCAAAAAAGTAACAGCAGAACTGTTGCATTACTTTGTTACAATGTTTATTTATTTATTTATTTATTTATTTATTTATTTGGTTGGTTGGTTGGTTGGTTGGTTGGTTGGTTACAGATTGAATTTGCATTTTGAGTGCGTTATTTAATGATCCATTCATAAAGTCAGTCATATGCTCATATGTCATATCATTAGTGAATGAATCAGATGCCTTGATTGAACTGGTTGAATAAATGAATCAGTGACTCACTATTAAAACACTGCTATCACCTACTGAAGGTTTTAGTTTTATATTCAAATATTATGATTTTTTTTTTTTTTTTTTTCAACTGTGCTGTATTGTTTTATCAATCAATCAATCAATCAGTCAATACATTTAAATACAGGGTAACACTTTAGTTTAGGGACCATTTTTCACTGTTAACTAGTTGCTTATTAGTATGCATATTCCTTCCATATTGACTGTTTATTATTACCTATAAAGCACATATTTTGCATGACAATATTCTACATCCCTAATTCTACCCGCATACCCAGCTTAACAGCAACTTGTAATTAATAGTGAGAACTGGACCTTAAAATAAAGTGTGACCAAAAAAAAGTATTTCAAATATTAATCTCACCTTATGCATGCATTTGTAATTGTAGTGTAAATGCATTCAAGCCAACTTTTAACTGCATTAAACAGTCAAATCGGCTCAATCTCATAGCAGTTCGTACATATTTTACGAGGTGGCTAATTTGTACAAATTTGTAAGAACTCACTCTTATAAATTCATACGATTTGAACTAAAACGTACGTATTTTACAAGTTGCACAATACGTATGAATTTGTACGAATGCCCTACACCTAACCCCGCAGAAGTATGTGAGCGGAGTGGAGCGGCAACAATTTCCCCTCCGCGCTCCAAGCATCCAATAATCACTCCGGTTAACCATTTCCCACTCCCTGCTCCACTCCTCGCTCCGATGATCAAGAACACCGCTCCGCCTTCACTCCAAGGAAATTTACAGCTAAATTATTTTAGTATGTTTTTAAATATCACATAACATATATTGCAATAAAAGAAAACAAAATAAAATACTAGGAGAGAAGTTTTGTGGCTTATTGGACCACTAGTGCAAACTATTTTTTCTACCACATTCCTATCAAGCTTATTACATGGTTGTCAGCATTAAAAAGTATCATCTGCTTTTTTTTTTTTTCAGTGCAAATTTCATTTGTAAAGGATAAAAATAATAGTTCATTTTTGTCAGTTATTTTATCTACGGATCACTGAATTTCCTACAGATTTCTGCTCTTTTGAAATCGGATACAGATGAAGCAGCGCTGTAGATTACATTTGATTGAATCCATTATTGAGATAACAACTGTGTGTATAAATAAGTGTTGTACCTGTTTAAATCATGCTTTCATCCGAAAATATTCAGTATCTAGAAGGAGCAAACAAATTCCTCGAAAACTATCCTCCTAAACCTCCTGCTCATGTATATTGTTGTCATTATAATCTTCACATTCTTTCTGAGCTCAGTGATCCATCTATATTAAGCTAGCTGACTATGTTTAACATGTGAGTTCTTGCTAAATATGCAGCTATGTTACAGGCCGTTGGCATGAATTGTACTAGTGACGGAGCGGTAGTGGAGCACTCTTGGAGCGAGTGAAAACCACAACACTCCGGCTTTTAAAAAATCCGCTCCTCGCTCCGTTCAAAATCGCACCGCTCCACTCTGCACTCCGCTCCGCTCACATACTCTGGTCCCCACAATGTCAAAAATGTCAGGTTTTACTGTCCTTGTGGGGACATTTGGTCCCCACAATGTAGCAAAATCAAGTACACACACACACACACAGGGACTGATTTTAAGAATGGCATAACGAGTAATAATGAGTATAATATGCAAGCTCTAGGCTTGTCTAGTGAAACTGACATTTGTCTTTATTGAGGTTCAGTCCAGCCTCATTACTCTGGCTCAACCTAGCACACAGGTCAGCATTGTGTAGATAAGGTGATGGTCTATAAATGATCCTGTTGTCTAGGCAACAATGGACAACCCCTCTTGTTAGGATCCCTAAGGACTACAAATGTGTATGCCACCTGTCTTCTTTGTGACAGCAACAGAGTGCAGCCATTCAGAGTCTGATTGTCTATTATTTAATTTTCCTCTAATCTTTTCAGAGATAATAAGTGCATTCACATCATTGTACAGATGTAAGTTCTAAAATAGCATTTATGTAGTGGATATATCTGATTAATCTCATTTAGGGTGTTTCGGCTAATTAACCCACAAGAAAATTAGCGCAGTTCACTGCTGGACAGCTCAAGCTGGTCAGTCCCCAATATACTAACAGGATTACAAAACAAAACAAAACAAAACAAAACAAAACAAAACAAAATAAAATAAAATAAAATAAAATAAAATAAAATAAAATAATAAAATAAAATAAAATAAAATAAAATAAAATAAAATAAAATAAAATAAAATAAAATAAAAAATAAAATAAAATAAAATAAAAAATAAAATAAAATAAAATAAAATAAAATAAAATAAAATCTTTCAGATATTTTTTCTTCTAAAACCACTGAGTTTTGTTAATATTTTGCAATTATTTGTTCTCATATTTTAATTAACAGTAGGTGTTTTAATTAAATAAAATTTTATTACATCAAAAACATTGAGCAAATGGGTTCACACTGGTTTCACCTCAGGATGCACTTTGAAATCATGTGAAGTCTTTTGTACATGCAATCTCTCACCATGCATAAGCTACTCATTTTTCATTCACTTCAACAGCGCATCCACTTTATTGCATTTAAAGCATCAGATAACAACTGACAACTTGACACCTGCAGTTTAAGATGAGTCAAAACATTCATTCCCAACACTGGTGTCTACATTTACTAGAGTACTGTAGGATATATTATCACGTTACAAGGCTAAAGCAATGCTGTCAAAAGCACAGTCTACTTTTCCTTTGAGCAGCTGTTTGCACCAAACATATACTTACTGATGCAAATGCAAAGACATCCACATTTTTAAGTGGGTAAGTCCACTGAATGAATTCAATGTATATGCTCAACTCTATATTCACTGTAATTAGTACAGTGAGTTATAAAGGTTGTTGGGTAACACTTTATTTTACAGTCTCTTAACTAGTTGCTTATTAGCATGCATATGACTAGAATATTAGCCATTTATTAGTACTAATTAGCACATATTAATGCCTTATTCTACATGACCTCATTCTACATCCCTAATCCTTCACAGTACCTAAACTTAACAACCACCTTACTAACTATTAATAAGCAGCAAATTAGGAATTTATTGAGGGAAAAGTCATAGTTAATAGTGAATAGTTAAAAAAAAAAAAAATAAAAAAAATAAAAATAACAAAACATATATATATATATATATATATATATATATATATATATATATATATATATATATATATATATATATATATATATATATATACTGTATATAAGCAGTGATTACCAGGGTAAATATACCATGCTTTAGGTATATTTAAACACACAAGGAAAAATGCATTACATATTATTTAGCAAGCCTAACCACCTAAATCAATTATTAAAAAATAAATAAATAATGGTTTTTTTTTTTTTTTTTTTTTTTTTTTCAGGTGATTTACCATGAAATCTGATGTTTTTATAACACTTATGACTGTTAAAGTGCCAGCTGTGGTCCAATTTTACTGAAACTTTGCATGCTTGTTTAGAATCACCTGTCACATGTGCTCAGTGGGATTTGTGAAGTTTTGAGTTTCCGTTTAGGATTTATAGGCTCGTGGGTATATTTGGACAGGCCTCTTTTCTAAAGGACCCAAAGCTTCCCAAAGGGTAAATTTCAACATGCCTTGATAATTATTGACCCAGAGAGTCCAGAGAATTGCACTGCGGTGTTTTTTTTTTTTTTTTTTTTTTTTTTTTTTTCCAGACTGATGGAAAAACCTAGGACTAGTTTGCAAAAGTAGGTTTTTCACATCTCAATCATTTAAAACATGGTTTGATTGACAGCAGTAGATCTAGAGGCAAAGTTGTTCGGAACGAGGTGGTCTATCATATGATATGACTATCGCGTGCATGTCCAGAAAACCGTGCAATGTTTTTTATGCCCTCAATTTACGCCCTCAAAAAATGTGATACTGCCCCCCAGTGGCTGATTTCTTTCAAATTTCGCACAGACATTTGGGGTAGTGAGTCAAACAGGCCTACTGAGTTTCATTCCGACCGGCCTCCGTTAACCTTGTCTAATAGGTCCTCAAACTTCATCGGCCAATGGCGGCCATTTTTTTTGAGATACGCAAATGTCCCCATAGACACTTGTGGCACTTTGGACCAAGACCATGCACATATTGATAGAACAAATGGTTGTCTAGTTATAGCCATTTTTATTAGTTTTCCCTCTCATAGCACCACCAAGTGGCCAATCTCCGTTATTTTTTCCTGTGACCTCAGCTTGAGTTCTTACGTAAGTGTGCCTAAAAACCTAGGACTAGTTCACACAAGTTTTGCAAAAAAGGCATGTTATGCCCTTGAACCCCTAAATAAAGTTTGAAAAAGTCCTTTTAAAGTCCAAATAATATGAATGAATGATTGAATACAGCAACATAATATTATAGTTAATACTAACTAGTATCTGCAATGTCAACTAGCAGCAGCAGTATTGCTTAGTCATGTAGCTGACTAAGTGCATGGCATTTTTAAACCCCTCAACTGAAGTCCATGATTTTTTTTTTTCCTTCTTCTTTGTTGAGGGCAAAATTAAGGCCAATGTCTTATTCTCCCAACTTCCATATTTACCCTCATGTTGCGTTTTCTTGTGTTTGTCTGAATCAGTTTGCGTCTTGCAGTCTTCGTGCAGCAGCTGCATTTTTACTTTCTGCCACGTCTTTTGCTTCAACATTCACAGGCTCAAATTGTCTTCTCAAGCGTTAAATCAGACTCCAAACTCTTGTCTGGTCATGTACCATTTTACTATCCATGTCTCTGAAGCCACATGTTGTGGCAAGCTCACGCAGCACTGCCACATCATGATACGTGAACTCAAAAACAGCTTGTGTGCATTACCTGAAACAGTACGGCTCTGTGATCGGGCTCAACTGCTGGAATACGTTTCAGTGTTCACAGCTTTCCTGTTAATGCGTCATGCGAAGAAGCCAAATGTGAAAAAGTTTTGTCCTTGTTAGGGCAACTTTTTTTTTAACCTGTTTGAGCAAAGGAAATGTCTGTCATTTATCTCTTAACTGTTGTTGTATGTCTGATCTTTAATTAGTTCCTTTATTTCTGCCCTTCAGTGCTAATACTCTCCTTTTATCTTTCATCTCTGTTCTCATATATTTGATCTAATTTCTTGTTTGATTATCAAGAGAAAAGCATTTGGTTGTTTCTCACCTCTTTTGCTTTTATGTTATGGTGCACAGATTTCCTCTCATCTGTTTGGTTACAGAAAGGAAAGCAGAGCAAATGACCAGACTGTTTATGTAGAGCCACAGATTAAAAATGCATTATTAAAATGACACCTTGTTGCAAAGTGCTCCCAATAATTGTAATAAATCAAATACATTTAAATAAAAGTTGGAATATGACAATTTTGAAAGATTTTACAATCCTATGTTAAATTGCTAAAACTCAGTTAATTAATTTAGAGATATGCAATGATAAAAAGTTCCCAGGATTTGTAATTTAGGATCTGAATACTTGGCAAGACATTTTATCTGTGATTGCAGTGGCACTAAAATGGTTTATGATGAAAGACGGGACATTTTATCTTGTGAAACTGGGAGCTTATACGGATACTAGATGTACTTTTGATGCAAAACTCAATGTTCCACAGAGCAGATTTTTAGTCCTATTTCAGATACTTTGCAATTAATTTTGCAAGACGTTTTGATTCAGGACTCACTCATGTCAAAAGCAAGATTCATAATACCGGACTAACATATTCTGCAAAGACTTATTTGATATGTGTATATGTATCTAGATTTTAAGAGTCCCCTACCTGTGAGACCCCATTTAACCTCCAGTAATGCTGCAACATCTGTCAATGTTCGACTCATCACTGAGACTGTTCAAATGACCTAGAAGACAGTGACAATATATATCACAGCAATTCTTATCAGCTTCGCCATTGCTTATGGAGGTTAATGACATTTGGTAGACATTTTGGGAAAGCAGCGGATCGTGATTCAGGCCATGATGATGAATGCAGCTAATGGCTTTATTTGATGTCTTATCTTCTTTGTGCCACATGAGCAGACGAGAATATATGAGCAGCACGTTGAGGCTGATTTACGAATGAGATCCGTTGTTCACATTTATTGATTGTTGCCGTGTGAAATCATTACTGTTCAAAGTAATTGGATATTCATCTTGCTACAGACAAAGAAATGAAAATGTAACAGCTTTGTCTAAAGACACTGAAAGACATGGAGAGAGTGAAAGAGACAAAGTACGCTCAGAAACATTTCCAAAATGCCAAACTTAATGCACAAGTCACCCACGTTTCATCTTTTTTCACAGTGTCATGGTAATATGAGTTGGACCCTCGGTACAGTGGCAATGTAGACAGGTGATAATGCATAAAGCAGGTCTGGATATGTCTGTCCACCTGTCGACCTGCTGTCCAAGTTGCCTAAAATAATGGCAACGAGCCTGGCATGCCGAAACTTTATGCAGCCAGTGCGATTATTGCACCATAAATGTGTAAATAAGCATCCAAAAAAAAAAAAAGATAAAAATAAAAATCACTGGTGTCTTACAGTATATTATACAATGTTTATTTTTGCTAAATGAAACTTGTTTCACTTAATGTATTAATCAGTATTTTAAAGTTTCCAATAGATGTGAAAAACAAAACTGCACAAGATAAAGACTCTTAAGATAATATATTAAATTAAGTGTATTTATCTTACTCTACTGAACTCAAGCATAAACCACATGAAGTGTTAAATTTATGCTAAAAACAAGACAAAAATGGCCAATTAAAGATCTTTGTTTTTGAGCAAAACTATCTATCTATCTATCTATCTATCTATCTATCATCTATCTATCTATCTATCTATCTATCTATTTTATTTTATTTTATTTTATTTTATTTTATTTATATTTGTTGACAAAATAAAATAAAATAAAATAAAATAAAATAAAATAAAATAAAATAAAATAAAATAAAATAAAAATAAAATAGCAACAACAATTAAATGTAAAAGGATTTCTTGCCGAGTACCACCTGACACAAAGTTATTCGTTTGAGTTAAACATTTATTTATTTATTTATTTATTATACTACAGACACATTCTTGTCTATTTTAATTTCCATCATATAAAAAAATGAAAGAAAAAAAAAATACAAATGTATTAAATTAATAAATGTATGTGTATGTGAAATATGAGTAATAGATGTATGCTTGTTTGTTTGTTTGTTTGTTGATTGATGGATTGATTGATTGATTGTGTGTATAATAATAATAATAATAATAATAATAATAATAATAATTCTATGTAATTAAATCCAAATTAAAATAACCCCAGGATTGATCCCCACAATATATTCTCAGTTTTCAAGTCTCAACATTTTCTTGAGGAATAGATTCTAAATAATGACTGCAAACACAGATGCACATTTTTTGGAGTATGTTTAATCACAGAACTTTGTGTTTGGGAGCTTTGTGCACAATCCCTCAGTCCTAATAGGCTACCTAGACCTGTGTGACACACTCTGGTCTCATAGCCTCTGTATTGATCTGTTTGGTTGCATCAGCACCAACCAAATTGCTGTGGTCAGAGGTTCTATAGCCAAGAATGCTGGGAGTATAACGTGCTGTTATTAGCTTGGCAAGTGCTGAATGTTTAAGTCCCTCAAGACCTGAAATTCTTGGCTCAATCATTGTGAAGCAATTCTGAGCCAGATAAGCAATACTACGATTGAAGTTACACAGTTTGCACTGTTACTCTGTTCAGAAAAACAGGCAGAGAAAAAAAGCACAGCCATTCTGTGGAAGACAAAAGGTATAAAAGAATAATCAACCTAAAAAAAAACATACTTTCTTCTATGAAACACAGAAGGAGAATTTTTTAATAATTTTCATGCTGCTCTTTTAGGGCATTTGAGAACTACAGCAGAAGTCAAGATTTTCAGCCAAAAATGGCTTCAATGTTCCTGTTTCTCACACATCGTATGATTTCTTAAGTGTACGATTTGGAATATAATATGAGCCTTGAATTTTATAAGGTAATTACACAAAGTTGAAAATGTCCCCTATCCCCCAGGGATCACATTTTTTAAACCTTATTAGTGCGAAATACATTAAAAATACTCTGTCAATTTTAGCACAGAAAAGTGTTTTACATCATTTGAAACTAAGTGTCTACTTTTATGTGTATACACTTACAGTATTAAAACTTTGTGATTTTGTAAAATAAAGAAAACAAACAGGGTGCACTTTCTGTTATCTCTGTCTCTGTGAACTTCTTTCTAAAACGTGTCACAAAAATGAACCAAAACAGTTATAATCTTTAACTCCATCACACTATTCACACACATTATTATTTTGGGAAATAAAAATGAAAGAATTCATGCTAAAATCACCATCTGGCACAATGAATGTGTTGTTTTAGTTAAACATTTAAACTGAAAAATAATTCACTATATTAAAGCGACCACAGACACATAGTTTGTCTATTTGTAACTTCCAACACACAAAAATGTTTAATATTGTTAAAAATATTACATCTGTCATTAATAAATTGGTGCACATGAGCAGAAGGTGCAGTAAGTGTTTGTTTTATAACAAATTATATAATGACATTCTGTCCTCTACATGGTTGAGGAGAAAAAAAAAAAAAAAGTATCTAACTTATTAATAGATATACTTACAAACAGATATATAGAGAGAGCGGGTCTGGCATAGAATTACAGTTGAACCACTGATGTCACATGGACTATTTGTCCTTACTACCTTTCTGTGCCTTGTCAGTTGTGTTGCTGTCTGTGCAGGGTCAGAAAGCTCTTGGATTTCAAAAGTATCTCAATTTCTGTCAAGTAATTAATAACAGCATTTTCATTTTTGAGTGAACTATCCCTTTAAAGAGAAAATGATGACAGAATCATTATTGTTTGAATCTGTAAGAATAGAGCAACCATTCAAATCATTTACCGAATGATCTTCTATTAATTCATTGCCAATTATTGAAATGTCCATTTCACAATTCATTCTGGAATTTTAAAGTGGCTGGATAACCGCAGTTAAAATGTGGCATGTCTAAATGTGTCTGTCATTTTCTTCTCCTAATGGGGGCTCAGCATAATTAATGATTAAATTGACACTGTATTAATTATCTGGTGACAGCACTAACTGTTGAACAGATAACCAAAGGCCATAACAGCAGTGGCTTTTGAAAGGAGGCTTGCCTCGCACAGCCTTGTACCAGGGTGAGTACATTGCTCTGTGATTGCACGCTTGGTTTAAGCTGAAATGTAAACTAGCATTTGTCAGAGAGATAATTATAGAATGGGGCATTAGGAGACGACTCATTGTGCCCTTGTAATCCATGCATTTGGTTGCCATGGCAGCGATAATAAAGAACGTACTTGGGAGGAAATGGCATCACTCGACTTTCAGAATATAAAGCAGGTACCGTGTATCATCTCTTTTGAGAGGTGTGACATTCTTGGACTGAAGACCTCGAGATAGATTGTTCAAACTGCATTTCTTTCCTCAAGATCAAATGAATTGGGATTAGATTTATGTCATTTACGGCCCTGGATTTTGTTAGGGACTGTTTGATGTCACTGCAGTCGGGGGTTGAATGAGTCATTATACAACAAAAACCCGCCAGAAGGCTCCGACAGCCAATGGTGAAAAGGGTAATGCATATATATCTAACCAAACGGTGGTGGCGGCGATGGCTAATGCATACAAAGCAGGACACTGATAAGAAGAGAAACAGAAAGGAAAAGACAATCGTAGCTCATCCATTATATGAACGCGTCTTGTGAAAGTATGTGCAAAAGTTTCAGCATGGTAAAAGAGAGTAATACAAATCAACATCAAACTTAAAGCGCTGCGTGTTTCTCTCATACTCGTCTTGTAAATTTAGATTTTGATGCGAGAAGTCCTTGGAGTTTGAACCTTACAGTGCAAACACAATCAATTATGGATTAAGATGATGCACTTATCTTTAATTTATTAATTGCCTTGGCTTGATACTTTATTTCAAATCTTGACACTGAAAATGAGATTTTTAACGTGTTGTTTCTGACAATACTGCAAATAAGCCAATCACAGGTGACTGTCGTGTAGTCATTTATATAATTAGCCCAATCTATATCATGCTAATATTGCAGTTATGGGATTTAGGTGGAAAGTTAAATATGGGGGTTAGTTAAATATGGAAATAAAGCAGAATGCTTGGTTTAACCGTTAAATGCTGACCATGTTTGTTTGCACACTATTTTATGATTACAATTTATATTTGAAGCTTTTATTCTGTTCGTATTTTTCAAAAGAAGTTTACATGCTCTATAGCTATTAAGCATTTCTTATATGCAATGCTTGTATAAAATAGCATGCTCTGATAAAACAAAACAAAAACAAAGACATAATTGTCCTGCTTTTCTCTTCTGGAACTCTTGGAAGAACTGGAGATGCTTGTTATTGCTACATTTTTAGTAATCCTGCAGAGTAATATAATGAACATATTAATTCCCATTCATTTCCTTAACATTTGCACACAAGAGCATGTGGGATCGCAAAATGTAGGCCATGAGATTGTTGCTATGCTTTTGCTAATCTGTATATTGCAACTCATCGGAAAAACATGCCTCTACCTACATTTCTGCAAAACTCCAAAAGCACACCTACACATACAATCCACTGCAGTTCACAACTGAAATGAACACTAGCGGCAGAAAAACACCAACACATTTTATTCCTTTTCACTCATTTTTTAATGCAAATTATGATTGCAGAAGAATATTAACAATTAATAGAGGCCCATTTTTGTGCAGTTCTGTGCTATGTTTTGCCCTCAAAACACTTTTACCATAATGCATAATTTTGTAGTTTTCATGACATAACCAGCTTCAGATAGATGGCTTTTCAGCCTGGTCTCATTTTTTATACGTAGGTATTTATACGTAACGTTTAGAGGCACAAAACACATTTTTGTACGTATATATTGATGCTAAAACGTACAGTATTTTAATGTTACATACAACATACAAATCGCTAAGTATTTTTAGCTAAAAAAATGTAAAATATTTACATATCTTTTAGATCATTAAGATACAGCCGCAGTCCACTCTGGTGGAATATGGAAGGTTTGTGTGAGGTGCAGAGCAGAATTCACTTTTTCATGCTGTTTGAACATTAATGTGTGTTGGCAGTGCATGTACAAATCTACCCTATAATGATATAAATCCATGCAGTGGTTTTTAATTAATCTGTAAAAATAATATCCCCTTTTTCAAATCGAGCCGTTCTCAGATGCCTGTGTGCCGTCACACCGACAGATGCCGCTCCCACAATAGTTGATTGACATGAGCTCTCACCTCAGACCAGCTGTCACAGTCCAGTAACTTTCCATGTTTTGATGCCAGAGCAGGGATGTAAATAAAACAAGAATATCTCCGATTGAGCCATTGAGGTGTTGTGTTGCTGGATGTAATAATGAACATATGGTCATCATTTACTCCCGACATCTGAGCCGCTGAAGATGCAGTAGATTACGTTTGTTTGTGAATGGAATGCGCCTCCCGATCTACATATATCTGTCTATGTTCGCGCGAATCATTCATGATCCAGCTTCACTTACAGCAGAAGTGCGTATAAGCGTTTTTTATGAATCTTTGCGATCACCTTTCCTTATAACGTGGTAGTTAGGAAGTTTAGCGGCTAAATGGGGCTAATGTAAACAACACCATCTTTCCACAGAGAGAAGAGAGGGGCGGGGTGAGCAGAGCTCATTTGCATTTAAAGGGACAACCCCTTAGAATGAGATGATTTTTGCAGAGCTGATTTTGGCAAGGTAAAAAGGGTGTTGTTTTACAAAACCATTGAGAATTTTTAATCAAAGTATATTAGAGACTTTTCATTAAGACCCTAAAAAATCATATCAACTTGTGGAAAATGAGCATCGGATGACCCCTTTAAATTGTTCATCACTGTAAATATTATCCAGATTATTTTCCCTATCCACTCCTGAGAGCGCGCGTGCATCATTCAAAACACACCTCACCAGAAACACTGCATGTCGTAATCTGTGACGAATGCAGGCGAGAGCCAATGAGCATTCGATTTCCCTGCTGTAAAACCTGTCGTTTGTTGATGCAGCACTATTTGAATTTGTAAAATGCACTTCAGCGCGGGTTTATTGCTGTTGCTGCTGGACTCGTTGCTCGGAATAAAGATGAAGATCGCCGGATAAAGGCTTGAATTTGGGTACGTTCCACACAATCGTATGGATTCTCAAGATCTGGATTACAGTGCACAAATAAAATTGTTTAATTTTGTAATTATGTGTTCGGTGTATTTTATGGTTCTATTGTTAGTCACAGCATGTCGGAGAAAACACCTTTGTGTCCCATCACGTTAATATTATATACATGAATGGTTAAACGATTGCAGAAATGTTATTTATTTTAAGGGTTTAAAGTGTAGTCTTGTTTAACATTATGTAGGCCTATTCATGGAAACGAACGGGCAGCAGAAATCACACAGAACAGAATGAAATGTTATAATTTCATATTAAATAAATGATTAACATTTAATAATGCAATTGAAAACATAAGGTCATTGGTATGACAAATAAAAACAACAATGAAATTAATGCCGCAATTTTAATATTCATAAGGATTCGTTTTTTAGCTGTCGTCAGTATGTCAGTACGTTTAAATGCTGAAAATACGTAAGCATTTGTACGTTCAGGTGCTGTAAAAATGTCAGTATTGTACGTTTTAGTGTCTGGAAAAATGTAAGTAAATGTACATTTTGTAGAACCACATTTTACGTAAAATGCATACAAAGGATCATGAGATTACGTTGAAGTTCTGATATCACTGGAATATCACACTCCTCTTAGCCAGTCAGATTCAAGAACCAGAAAGAAAATGCATGCATATAATGTTTATAAACAATTATAATTTGTGGCAGCCATGCTCTATTTTTTATGTCTGTTTTATCAACTTTTTAAATCCATGGGCATATGTAAATTAATAAATGATTTCTAGTAAACAGAAAACAGGATTAATTGGGAATATGTTTACATGATGGATAAACAAAATTAAATTATCACTCCAATTATGTATGTGTATGTGAACACATTAACTCAGCTTAATGCAATACAGCAGACATCTGTCAAATGTCTACATTAATCAGATTTTGGTAATATTATGGGTAGGTATCTGATGGCCATAACATGATTAAGACTAAATTCCAGCTTTTAAAAATTTGAATAACACAGCTGCCATATGCCTATATTAATTTTAATTCTTTGCAATCTAAATATCCTATGCCCAGTAGTCACATTTATAAATGTGCATGTTCAAAATAAATTGTGCAATCTGGATGCTATGTTATGTCATGACTTACATTTTGAATGAGAATTAACTAATTGGTTAAATTACTGTGCAGAATTACAAAAATGCAGCATAATAAATGGCCAGAGTGACTGTCTTCTGTACTTCTGATAGAAAATAGCAGAAATTAAATTCATAGTTGATCCAGATTATGCAAATTACATAAAACAATATTGTGATGCAAATCTGTTTATCGGAATAAAGGCTTTACCAAAGTATGGACCTTAAAGATATAGCTCACTGTCAAAGTCAATGGCCACGTCCCCTGGTTGGCTTCTGTGTTTTGTGTTTCTGAGTGAACTATGCCTTTGATTGGAAAATTAAAGACATGTGAAGGTGGTCACTGAACTACCTTCTAATATAAATCCTTCATTATATGATTTATCAGTCACTCTGCCCCCACATTCGAGTCTAATGACTGTGACCTTTTTTTGCGCTCACCTGCTTTGCTTACTCATATTAGCCCGCTTGCAAAATAAATGTGTATCTTCACCTGCAATTACAAACAAACCTTTAATTAGCAAAATACATACTGCACGCCTCAGCAGTAAGTCTGCCCACGTTCGCAACTGGATATTTGAGCAGCCATGGATAGAGTCAAATACTGTCCAAATGTGTTTTAAATAACTAGGAGCGAGTCTTTAGCACACAAATCAGCTCATTTCTGACTTTCTGCTAAAATTGCTCCTGGACAGGCTGTGGAATTAATGTTGGTTTTGCCCCTAAAATCTAGGGTTGAGCTCAGCATCTCAGTAAACCCTACAGAAACAAGGTCCATCTGGAGCAGGAGGGGGAATTATGTAAATCTGCCCCTCTGAGATGAAAGCGAGGAGACATCGTGGTTGGGGGTGAATTGGGCTGCTCCGGGTTTGAGGAGGCCGCACACAGAGACGGCACAAGTGAAAAGCTCCAGGAGACTTTTTGAAAGGAACAAGCTAGATAAAAGGACTCTACAAGGAATTACGGCCTGTGGGAAGCTTTTATGCAAGTCTTATTTATTTATTTGTATGTCACTAAGGCACCGTTGGCACTGAGATATTTTGAACGCGCACTGAATGATGTGACTAAATAAAAGCACAGTGTGTCTGGTGGAATTTGCTAATTTGGGTTGTTTTTTTGTGAGAAGATTCATTTTGGCAGCAGATGGGCGGCAGGAAGACGATCAGTTGTGTTGTGTTCTCAGCAGCATTGCTCAACAAATCTTTCAAGAAGGTTCAAGAACGATTACAAATCTGTTTTATGACTGGATGTGCAGCTCCTTGATATGGATTTGGTGAGTGTGCGAACTGTGTCACCACTCTCGGGGGGTCCTCCTCCCCTCGTTTTTTGGAAGTAGAGCAGGGGGTTGGATAAACCCATATGTAAAAGAAAAAGAAAAAAAAAGCTTCTTAAAAACAAAGCTTCATTAAAGGGGTCCTATTATGGTATTTTACAAAGTCTTGATTTTGTTTTATGGGTGTACTGGAACATGCTCTCATGCTTGATGGTTCAAAAAAATGCATTATTTTTCACATAATTTATGTTATTACAATACCTTTCCCCCCAGACTAGCACAAATGGCTTGATTGCTTCTGAGTTTAATGAAGGTCGTCTTCTGAAAAACTAAATGTGTTGTGATTGGTTAGCTGTTCCAGTGCATTGTGATTGGCGAACAGCTTAGACGTGTTTCAGTACTGACATTTGCTTGCCAAAGCAGCAAGTTCCGTGTACAACTGTTAGCACAAACTAGATTAAAGCGATTCTTACATTTTAAATATGGATATTTTTCTTACAAAAACTTCGTCTGAAAGAAGGAAGTCATATACAACTAGGATGCATGGATGGTAAATAATACACTACAGTAGTGTTGGGTCCTATCGTCAGCCTGCGAGATTGCCGATACATAATATCATCGTGCTAATTTATTAAATTATTTACATACTTAGTTTCATTGCCCAAAACCAGCTCCAGCATAAGTCTAAAAGCAACCTAATGTTTTTAATATGACATAATTTGTTTTTAAAATGACAACAACTGAATAAAAACATTGTAAGTTACTATTTCTAATGCTTACATTTCCTTAGTTATTCAAAAGGCAGCTACAGAAAACAGGCAAACAACATTAACATTATCAAAGAACATCATCACTGATTAGCCTAGCCTATTCTAGTGCAAGTTTATGCATTAAAAAAAGTAAATAAATAAAATACTTGCTTTATAAATGAAGCTATCTACACTGTATGATGAATAAATCTTTTACCACACACTGCACACGTCTGTGGCTCATTACGGCTCTGACGCAGCCACCGGAGCTGATCGCGGTCACTCTAGTATAGTCAATGCTTGTGTTTATACCCGCGCCACTCATTGGAGTGGATTTTGAGATTTGAAACGTATTTATATGTAAAAATACACACCACACACTGACTAAAATTCAAAAAGTGAAAAAAAGCATAATAGGACCCCTTTAAGTACTCAACTAATATTAAATATAAGTTGTCAAGAACATATACTTACTAAATTCTCTTATCATGTTCTTGTTCATCATTAAGAATAGCCAATGGCTTGCTTCCAAGAAAAAATGTCCCTCCTTCAAATCCCACAATAGTGCATGTTATGCTGCGTTCACGCCATATCGTAATTACCGAAGTTTCGAGATGACAACATGCGACGTTCTACTCGGAGCTGTTCACGTCCTCAGACTCGGAATTATGCTTTTCTATGGCAACACTATCAACACCTAAACAGAGCCTACGTTGGTCAGGTGGTACAGTGGTACATGTCGTTAGTCCTCAGAAAACTCCCAGTTCACAAGTTGTAATTACGAGTTCTACAAGGACGTGAATGCTTTTTACAAGTTGGAATCTCGTAATTACGGGAATTACGATATGGCGTGAACGCACCTTTATTATGCTGCTCTTTAAAATACTTGATTCTGATTGGTCAGTTATGACATTCTAAGGTCTGAGCTGATTAAAAGAAGATGGTGTAACATTTAAAACTGAAAAAAAAAAAAAGAGATACATTTTAGTATTGCAATTTGTATTTATTTATTTATTTATTTATTTAAATAATATTAACAATCATCATCATCGTCATCATCAGCAACAACAACATTATGGTTCCAGCATCCTCATGATACTACAGAGTATGGGGAATAATAATAATAATAATAATAATAATAATAATAATAATTATTATTATTATTATTATTATTATTATTATTATTATTATTATTATTATTAGCATTAACATTATTATAAGATAGTAATCAGATAAGGTAACAGTTCATACTCAAATAAATAATTATTAAGATATTTAAAGTTTTTATTAATTATGTATACTTATTTACAGTGAAAAGCCATTGATTAAGTGCTATGACTGAACATTACCCTTTTAAAGGTTTGTCTTGTTTGAAGTCATTTATTTGTCTTGGCTGAAAGTCATTTGCTAGGAAGCTTACAAGCGTACAAGTGAGCGAATAAAATATTTCAACTTACATCAATATTCTAGTTTTATTAATTACTTTTGTGGCAAGTAACTCTGTAATAAGCAGGGTAATGTACATTCAGATGGTTGTTATCACAAGGTGGTGGCGGTTTTCAGAGTGACACAAGACCCTGGGGTTCATTTTGCGATAACAATCAGCTGAACGTACATTATCCCTTACTTAATTTATCCTTTTGTAATCGACCAAAATTGCACTTCTATGCCAGTGGATGTATTAACAGGAGCGGGATGTAATTTGGTTCCATTATAGTTAGCAATTTCATTAACTTGATTTACTTGACCTCAAAGCAGTGGTACACTTGGCCTTTTCTGTGGCAGCTTCACTTAAATATAATCATGCACTAACTATTTAATGTTGCCCATAAAATTATCTGCTGGCGTGTTACAATAGCGTGACTTTTGTGTGTGACTCTCAGCAGGTATGCACAGAGATAATTATAGTAAAAGTGAATAAACAAACATAAATAAAAGATGGCAAAGTCAGCATGTGAAGATGGGGATCCTTGGGTCCCATTCTCTAAACTTTTTGCACAACTTTGAGTGCAGTATTGAGCTTTTTTAAACTTTCTGAGAGAAAATCAGTTTTGGTTCACTGATTATCGATATATTATTGAAAACAATCTAAGCAAAAGTTTGACAGTTTTTCTTTATAATTCAATAACAGAAAAGGAGCACCGACGGTAAATATTTTTGTTCTTCCATTAACTCTTAATCTTCCCTACCATCTTTTATAATCTTTTAGAAAAATGTGTTTGATGCTGGAATAAATCTGCTTACTGGAATAAATGCGTTTACTGACAAATATCCTCATCATTTTCTCATAAAACTCCATTTCTGTACAGACACTGCAGATTCCGAATTGGATGAATTGGAGTCCACCCAATGCATGACGGTACAAGAAAGAAATCTCAAGGAAAAAAATGGCTCTTAGATAAGATTTACCCAAAGGTCAGTACCTCAAAACAAATTACCAGAGGGACCAAATACTTCCTCCCACCAGACACGCCAGGAGCAGTGTAGATTAAAGATCTGCCGCCGCAAAGATCAATATAAAGCCTGGCAAACTATTGGAACCTCTTTAATGCTTAATTAGCCTCTTTGATGAACAGCCATCTCTCCAGCTCCCTCGGTGATCTATTAGCTACAGAGAATATTCATAAAGCTACTACATCTGCTTAGTTCAAATCACAGTTAAAATGAAAGATGGGAAAGGTAGTAAGATGGGAAAGTGCTGTAAATACCAGGATATGCATATCTTTAGTGGACTCTTCAGAACTGGTTAGCAAGCTTTTCATGAGATCTCAAGTGTTTGGATTATCCCAGGGGCCTCTTAATGGGGGTGATCTGTTATGCTTGCTCTGCGCCTGGATTTTCGTTAAATCTTGTAGCTTCAAGTTAAAACTAAAATAACAATTTCATTGAATCTGATCTAAAAATAAGTGCAATCATTAGCATTACCAGTCAGAAGTGTTTTCAAAATTAATTCTGTGTTGCCTGTTTGCACATCTGACTCTGTGACAAACAGAGTTTTCAGTTGTGAAAGCACAGTGGTTATAACATAAATGTCAAAACTGTGGTAAAATATTCAAATTCCTGCAGTTACCAAAAAAAGATGATTGATTGATTGATTTATTTATTTATTTATTTATTTATTTATTTATTTATTTATTTATTTCCCTGCACGCAGCATGATGTTCTACCTTAATTATGGATGGCACATTGGCATTTAATCAAGTTACATACTAAAAAAGGTCAACATTAATAAGATTCATGTAAAGGCATCTCAAATTGTAATTCACACAATGACTTGACTACACAGTTCCATTGCTGATTTCTATAATATAATTAGTTGGGATATTTTTATACAACTGTCCTGTTATCATAATTAAAATTAGCGTCATTAAGCATCTTAAAACAAGCAGTGACATTTTTGACAAATTTAGAAAAATCTCTAACTGTTATATAACAGAACTGCTTTACTATCTAATATTCGATAGATAGATAGATAGATAGATAGATAGATTTCAACTAAACTATTTATTTATTTATTTTTTATTTTTTTTTGGAAACTGGAGCAAAATGCCATTTGTTTGTAAATGGTCACTGTCATAAAGTGAAGCTCAAATAAGATGCTTTTCCTTGCGGCTCTTTAAACAAACGCACAGTTTTAAAGGTTTTGCCTGAAAAAGCTGCTTCTGCAAACACTGAAGACTCAGCAACATCTGTTTTATCTGCTTACTGCAATCTGAATGAAGGGCCATTAGGGGACAGCGGTTCTTTAATGGCTGTCTGCTCATTTAACTGAAGCTTTTTCCAATATTCCAGAAAAAAGACCTGACCTAGTCTTCAGTCTTATTATACAAGCAATCACAATGAACTATAGTCTATGTCACTCTTTCATAATAAAGAAAAGTTACAGTTATCCTAAAATTGCTCTTTGAAACAGCTGAAGGGGAAGAAGCCTAGATGAACAGTAAATTGTTTACTTCCTGTAGAATGGGACTGCGGGGGCTTTGTTTTGCACTGCGGACTGCATCCATTCATCAATATCCAGTCAAATTCTGAATAACATAAACTGACACCAAACAGACTTGGGTGACTCCATTGTGGGCAACCGAGAGTAAATATCGGACGCAACTCATTTCATTTTTGAGAGAGGTCTCGATGTGCATGTGCTATTATGTAATTAGCGCTGCTTGCTCATATTTAGGGTCAGGCATTTGAACAGGCTTCTAACCCGAAGCAATACAGTTCTGTGCGTAACTCGTCCCACATCATTTGTGCTACAAACATGAATGATATCTCAAATTATGTGGCTTATAGAGAAAATGTGTGCTATTACTTTTCTAAGCGATCGAACATGCAATTTTCACCTGGCAGATGATAAAATTGGTGAGAAAAAAAATGCCAGTCCTACCTTGAAGAAGGAACTACAGTTTATAGAGACTTGAGGTTGGGTTCTTTAACTTTAGAAATCATTTTAAAACTATCCACAATATTCTAGCGACCACTCAGACCACCCTAGCAACTGCATATCAAAATGGCATTCAACTCAAAATGACTACAAATGTTCTCACAGGTGATAAAACAGGCCTAATCAATTCAAAGAAGGCACTAAGACACATCTAGAGATGAGAAAATCACAGGAACTAGCAACCTAGCATGACCTGGCAACCCCAAACCGCTACGGTAACCACAGAACACATTAGCAACCACAAAATAACAACTTGACAATAACTCAAAACATCCCATGTTTTGCACAAGTAGGCAGCACTTTCTACAGAAAACATAAGAATCCAGTTATTTATATTTTCTGACAGACCATGTCTAAAAGCAGGTTGCTCAACAGTAAAACATATAGCTGTAAATAAGTGCAGTTGAAGCTGTGGAGAGAAAATTATTACACCCCCACATTCCTACCAACGGGAATGTTTGGCTTTTTAGACCTGCATAACTGCTAATAGAGCCTACTGGGTAAGGGAAGCATACAGCAGTGTTGGGGTGCACTGATTTGGTCAGATTAAATATTTCCGATTTTGCAGCCTATAGGTGCACTGGAAAACCGTGCCTTTGCCTACATTTGCATCACATAAACAGCTACATTTGTATGGCTTTTCTGACACAGTGAACTTGCTCTTGTCATGTGGAGTGCTCGGGTAAACACGAGTGGCGATAAACGAGCTCAAAAACTTGTAGAAGCAACGTAAACTGGCACGGTTGCTTCAGCAAATGTGTTTTTTAATGTAATGTTTGCTTTTGTTAACACTAGGTTAGGTTTTTTCAAACATTTCAAAACCATTCACCAGACATTTCATTTCCAAACTTTGTACTTTGTGTTCATTCATTCATTCATTCTATGGAAGACAAATAATGCCATATGTCTTTGAAACAAAAAAGCATGTTGAATAGCACTAACCGAAAAAATAATGCATTGCATTAACAGCGCTTGCATTTTAATGCCTTGTATTTCCAGGGTTTGCATTTTTATGTCCTGAAATTTAACATAGTTGTTTGTTTAAGCTGTGAATATTTCAATTCAAAATATTTCACACACATTTTCATAATTAACAATTCAATCATTTATATTCACCTTCCAGAATCCACTTCCAAAATTCAATTAGATTCAATTTAATTGATATAGTTTGCATCATCAGTAAGGTATGTTCTGAGTTTGATCTTTGCGTTTTCTTTAACAGATTTCTGAAGGAAACAGCGTGAAACCTTGCACGTTTGTTCATATTCTACATCTGCTTAACTGTCTATATAGTTCGCATAATCATTAACAAAGCGTTTTCTGAGATCTGAGGTCTTATATCACTGTTTTAGTTTACTGAGGCGTGTTCCACGTCGTTGAGGAATCCTGGAGTGTGACATATGAGGGGAACCCCAGTTTTACAGCACAGCATCACACAAGCCATGATACAAAGGTAAGGAAACTAAGCAACTGAAAGCAATATATGTCTTCTCCAGATGTAATGTTGGTTCTGTACTTCAGCGTTGGGTAAAACAGCATTATAATCTCCTTTGCGGCAGAGAAAGCTGCTTACATTTAGGCTACACAGGGAAACAGCAAAGATGTTGAATTGAACGTAAACACAGTCAGCTTTTCCACATGTTTATTCTGGTCCTGATAATCATAACTTTTACTTAGCTTGCTCCATTTCTGCAAATCAGTTTTTGTTAATGAATGACTTGCGCTACTACTGGTCACTTTGGCCTTCATCAACAGCCACTTGCGCCACCTGCTAGTGAACAACTGACAGCAACTAGAGATTGTGCATCGTTGCTCTACTGCTATTCCTGCAGCTCCCGGATGAGAATTTTAACCACTGAATTTGTGGAAGCGAATTTGGAAAGTGAAATAAAACAGACCGAAATTTGCCTTTCGAATATTATACATCATATTTTTAAACAGATTGAATATTTTGGAAGTAAATATGAATTACTGAATTTTTCATTCTTAAAATGTGTGTGAAATATTCACAGCTTAAATAAACAACTACGTTAAATTTCAGAACCTAAAAATGCAAGCCTTGGAAATACAAGGCATTACAATACAAGCACTGTTAATGCAATGCATTATTTTTTTTTCAGTTAATGCTATTCGACATGCTTTTTTGTTTAAAAGACATATGGCATTATTTTTCTTCCATATCGTTCATTCATTCATTCATTCCTTAATTATTTATTCAATATTAAAATCAAAAACATGAGAAAACTGCACTGGTATTACTGCAGTTTACTGGTATTACTGTGCAAAAGGGGCTATTGAGTCATCCATTCAACCGATTCATTTAAAGACTTTGATCATTCAGGAATGAAAACCACATTGTTTTTGTTACAATCTCTAGCTGGAGTGCCCATGAGCTCCTCTAGAGGGCACTCCATCCCATACTGTTGCCATCCATTATGAACTCTATTTCCTGGATACCCCCTGCCTAGGAAGTAATTACAGACTCCACCCATTTCCCTTCAGGAGGACTATTTAAGTTGCACCCTTTCATCCCCTCATTGCTGTGTATTGTTTGTTACTGCATTCCTAGCCATCCTAGTTTTGCCCTGCCTTTTTTTTTTGTTTTGTTTTTTTTCTTCTCTGAACTGCTTCCTTGTTTCTGATTGCTTGCTGCCTTCCCTGACCATTGCCTGTTATTGGATTACTCTTTTGTTTTTGCCTTGGATGATATTGTTTGCTGGTGTTTGACCCTGCCTGACTACATTTAAAATAAAGCCTGCCGTGGATCCTCCAACCCCATTGTTACGGTGTGCCTGTGCTTCAAGTCAAATAAAGCACAGTTTTGTGTTTAAAATTAAATCAATTTATATGTACTATTAATGAAATGCTTGAAACAACTGCTTCACACTAAAATCAATATACTGGTCTGTGCTTCATAAATGTATTCAATCCGTGCTGTCCAGTACGTCTCAAAGCTTTGTCAACATTTTAACTATAGCAATGGAGAACTATTATTCTGTTGCACAGAACTGAAAAAGACGTGATGACGGTACTGTTTCATCTTTGCTTGACTAATCAGCGGAAAGGGGCATTTCATTTTCTATACCTAATTAAAAATAAATAAACAAATAAATGGTGCTCTTTTCTCATGTTTCTGTTTTCAATATTAAATCAAAAAATTAATAAATGCAACACAGACAGACATACAACAACCAACATTTAACAACATTAATTAAACACGGCCAGATCCACGTTCATCTGTTTTAGATAAAACTGAATCCGCTTTTAGCGCCACTCACTGGACATATCAATTTGAAAGTGTCGCAAAATGTGCAAAAAGTAATGCTATATGTGTTTCCAATAAGCATTGACTGAGTTTTTGCTGGATCACATGGTCAAAGACAAGAAGAAAAGGGTAGTACCCTGCTATTTTTTCTCTGCTAGTTTCTGCTTTATTTCCAGCCAGTTAGGCACAGAGATATGCAGTGTTTGTGCCTCCTGAGGCAATGTGATGTGTTTTGTTTGATGTCAATTCCTGGTATAATTACTGAGACATTCATATATAGAATATTCTACAGCTGCCAGAAGGTTGTTGACATTGGTCTTGCTTCCATTTCTGTCTATTTTCATTGATGACATCACCAATTATATCACCAGAGCACAGCAATGTGTCACGCACTATATCCCACCCAAAAAAAAAAAATAAAAGAAAAAAAAAAACACCTTCACCATAAACTGCTTACTTAATTTCTGTTTCCATTGCATTGTGGTGGGTAGTCCTGCCCAGAGTGAAATCTCCCTCGTCAAATCTCTATACATAACAATAAAGTGACCTAAAACACATTTAAATGTTAAGCCACACTAAAAATGTATGCTGCATTACATTAGATAAAATATTAGACCAAGTCAGCTAAGACATGTCATGTTAGACCTTTTATCAACTAACTTTGACATTTTTGAAATGACTTTTATCCAACTGGTCCCAAGGTGATTTTTAGTGGATGTACTGTATAAAGTCACTTCTCCTTAAGTTCGCACAGGTAGCATGATAGATCTAGCATAAGCATTACCATTTACTCTAAGGAAGACAGAATAAGGGTACAAAAATTACAGGCTTTTTGTATAGTCTGCATATGCAAGCAGACAAAATTTGAAAGTTCAGCATTAGCCTACAGTATGAATGTTACAGGAAATGCCAAAATCTTTAAAACAATAAAAGAGTTAAACATAAACACTGGTAAACCAGAGGGAAAAAAATAAAAATAAATAAAAGAGACAGAGAGAGTGAGAGGGCAGATCTTAACAAAGACTTCATTTGCTGAGTAACATTGGACTGACTTGATAAGACAGACACTGGGATTTAAAAAGCTGACCAGCATCATTTAACACGCACTCACATAGTTGAGTATGCAAGCATTTCAAAGTATACTTCACTGACCATGGGCATGGATGGACATGTGCACTAACTAGTTGACCTTTTTTGTGTATGTTCAATCATTCGCACAAGTCTGTGCAGACAGAAAAATTGAACTGTGGACAAAGCAAAGCATAGTTTGACTGACTCAGTAAAAAAAAAAAGGGATTTTAAAATCGTCCAGTTGTGTTCAAAATGGCACCTATGTGTGGACTACACATATACCGTGGTATAACGAGCACACTCGCGCCCTAAAGAGAGCAGCCCGGAAAATGGAGCGCAGCTGGAGGAAAACAAAATTAGAGGTTTTTCGTACTGCTTGGCGGGAATGTACCCTATCGTACAGAAAAGCGTTAAAATCGGCCAGATCTGATTACTTTTCGACTCTTTTAGAAGAAAACAAACATAACCCTAGGTATTTATTCAATACAGTGGCTAAGTTAACAAAAAATAAAGAACCAACAGGCACTGACTGTGCCCATCAGCATAGCAGTAATGACTTCATGAACTACTTTACTTCTAAGATCGATACAATTAGAGACAAAATTGTCACCATGCAGCCGTCAATTACAGTGTCGCATCAGATAGTGCGCTATAGATTTCCTGGGGAACAATTCCACTCATTCTCTACTATAGGTCAGGAAGAATTGTATAAACTTGTTAAATCATCTAAACCAACAACTTGTATGCTAGACCCTATTCCATCTAGGCTACTAAAAGACTTGCTTCCAGATCTCATAGATCCTCTGCTAAATATTATTAATTCATCACTGTCATTAGGATATGTCCCCAAAACCTTCAAACTGGCTGCTATTAAGCCTCTAATTAAAAAAACACAACTTGACCCCAACGAATTGACTAATTACAGACCTATCTCGAATCTCCCATTTCTATCAAAGATATTAGAAAAGGTTGTATCCTCACAATTATCTTCCTTCCTACAGAAATATGATATCTGTGAGGATTTTCAGTCAGGTTTTAGACCATACCATAGTACTGAGACTGCTCTTATTAGAGTTACAAATGATCTACTCTTGTCATCTGATCGTGGTTGTATCTCTCTGTTAGTGCTACTGGATCTTAGTGCTGCGTTTGATACTGTTGACCACAACATTCTCTTGAATAGACTTGAGAATTATGTTGGCATTAGTGGTAGTGCATTGGCATGGTTCAAATCGTACCTATCTGACCGCCATCAATTCGTGGTAGTAAATGAAAAGGTATCATATCGATCACAAGTGCAGTATGGAGTACCGCAAGGCTCAGTACTAGGGCCATTACTCTTTACGCTTTACATGTTACCCCTGGGTGATATCATCAGGAAATATGGTGTTAGCTTTCACTGCTACGCTGATGATACCCAGCTCTATATTTCTTCGCGGCCCGGCGAAACGTACCAATTTGAAAAACTAATGGATTGTGTAGTTGAGTTAAAAAATTGGATGACAAGTAATTTCTTACTGCTAAATTCTGAAAAAACAGAGGTGTTAATTATTGGGCCTAAAACCTCAGCGTGTAATAACCTACAACACTGTCTAATACTGGATGGCTGCTCTGTCAATTCTTCGTCATCAGTTAGGAACCTAGGTGTGCTATTTGATGGTAATCTTTCCTTTGAAAACCACATCTCTAGTATTTGCAAAACTGCATTTTTCCATCTCAAAAATATATCTAAACTACGACCTATGCTATCAATGTCAAATGCTGAAACATTAATTCATGCATTTATGACCTCACGGTTAGATTATTGTAATGCTTTATTGGGTGGTTGTTCTGCTCGCTTAATAAACAAACTCCAGCTGGTCCAAAATGCAGCAGCTAGAGTTCTTACTAGAACCAAAAAGTATGATCATATTAGCCCGGTTCTGTCTACACTGCACTGGCTCCCTATTAAACATCGTATAGATTTTAAAATCTTGCTAATTACTTACAAAGCCCTTAATGGTTTAGCTCCTCAGTACCTGAGCGAGCTCCTATCACATTATAGTCCCTCACGTCCGCTGCGTTCTCAAAACTCTGGCAATTTGATAATACCTAGAATATCAAAATCAACCGCGGGCGGGAGATCATTTTCTTATCTAGCGCCCAAACTCTGGAACAATCTACCCTACAATGTTCGGGACGCAGACACACTCTGTCAGTTTAAATCTAGATTAAAGACCCATCTCTTTAACCTTGCTTACACATAACACATCAACATATTCTTATAATTCAAATCCGTTAAAGGATTGTTAGGCTGCATTAATTAGGTCAACCGGAACCGGGAACACTTCCCATAACACCCGATGTACTCAGTGCATCGTCAGAAGAATGGCATCTACGCTAATATTAGTCTGTTTCTCTCTTATCCCGAGGTCACATTAACCACCAGATCCAGTCCGTATCCAGATCAGATGGTCACTGCAGTCCCCCGGATCCAGTCCGAACCCAGCCCAGATGGTGGATCAGCACCCAGTGACGACCTCTACAGCCCTGAATGTCATCGGAGTCCACATCAACTAGATGAGCCCCAGAGACGGATCCACAGTGAAGACCTCGTCACCTAGACGGCTGTCGGCACAAGACCACGGGACCTTTGACCAGAGGAGAACTGGCCCCCCGACTGAGCCTGGTTTCTCCCAAGGTTTTTTTCTCCATTTGTCACCGATGGAGTTTTGGTTCCTTGCCGCTGTCGCCTCTGGCTTGCTTAGTTGGGGACACTTTCTCTCAACACAATATTGCATTTTATTTTATTGTTTTTGATTAACTACCTTTACCTAAAATGTGAGTGTTTACTGTTGCCTTTGGCATTGTTGATGTACTGTTTCCTATCTAATACTGTACAGCCGCCTTGTCACAATTCTGTATTGTTAAAGGCGGTATATAAATAAAGGTGACTTGACTTGACTTGACTACATAAACCATGGACATTTTCCACAAATGTTTGACAACCTATTTTTACAAAGTCCTTAACAGTTTACTTTAATTTTGAAAATCATATCTAACAACTACTTTTTGTGAAGTGCTTTCCTTCAGAAATGTAGTTGAAAATAACATTAAACTCACTGTTCCCACTACCGGACAATGTCATCTCTAAAATAGAGATGGGGATGCCTTAGTCCTGTTCACTGAGTTCTGCTCCGCCTTCAACATGATCGTCCACCCTAAGACGATTACTATAATTAAGATCTGACTTTAAACAGTTTGGATCTTGCATTTACTAATAAACCACATACCAGAACAGGCAATCAACACCTCGCTAAAACTCTTAACGCCAAAGCAACAAAGAGCTGCATGCTGAGACCCCTCCTGTGTTCTTCCTTCACCTATGACTGTTCGCCACCCACAGCTTGAACTCCATTATCAAGTACACAGATGATGCCACAGTGGTTGGGCTAATTAACAATGTTTATGATTCAGCCAACACAGAAGAAGTCCAAAACTTGAGTCATGGTTCACTGAAAACAGAGGAAAACTTGAGTCCATCATGGACTTCCAGAAGTTCAGTAACAGGTAATACACCCCAACTACACACTTGACTATACTATATGACTATGCTCTTTAGGGTAGATGGTGTGACTGAAATTATCATAATTTATTTTATATGATTGTGACGGTTGGGTAAATACAGGTAAAATGGTCACTTTCTGGTTATTTTTTTATTGCTGTTGTTTTAAAATACCATTCAAATGGCTCCATCAATGTCATAGTTTAGATACTTAATGCTTATTTTAGCAATGTAAGAACATATACATCATCAAACCTCAACTTTATTTATAATTTAAACTACTGGTTAAAAGTTTGGATTACATACAGTTGTCATGAAACAAATGCTGAAAATGTATTTTCTGCCCTATTATGATGTAAAATGGCTTCACACACACGCACGCATACACACACACGCACACACGCGTTGTATTCCGTAGGCGTAATGGTTTTTATACTGTACAAACCGTATATTTTGTCGCCCTACACCTACCCTACACCCAAACCTAGCCCTCACAGGAGACTGTGCACATCTTTTTTACCTTCTCAAAAAAACTCATTCTGCATGATTTATAAGCCTGTTTCCTCGTGGGGACCTAAAAAATGTAAAAAATTACTGGTATTAGTAGCCTTGTGGGGACATTTGGTCCCCATAATATGAGGTACACACAGACACACACACAAAGGCGGGACTTGATTGTGTCCATCAGGAATTGATTTGATCATTAGATTGTTTGCTATTGCTGTAAGTGACATGTGGCTTGCTGAGGGCTCAAAAACAAGATTTCACTCCTCCCATTCTGCTTAATGAAGAGGTTAGTAATGAATGTACGGAAGAAGGCAGCAGATGGAGTGGTGGAGGAATGCCGGAAGAACTGTCACTGTATTGAGGTAAGCAGCTGTTTGTATTCTCTCAAAATCATAAGAGTAGCAGCAAACTCATTTACTTTGAAACTTTATGGATGCAAACTGGAAGATTAGATTATTCATAACAATTAAATGGCCGGCAGAGGGTGTCATCTTGAATTATTTTTGGAAGAATGCGCTATGTATACAGATGCCATTTATCTGTCCTAACACAACACTTTTCAATATAGTAAATGAATAGAACAAGTATAAGAACATTTATACATGAATGGAGACCACCTTTCTTACATTTAGCATTGGCTCACCTGTGCAAAGAAAAACTCCAACTAGCCTAACTCTATATCCTTTAGTATTGCTTTTTTTGAGGTCTTCAGTCGTCAGTATTCCATAGATATGTTGGCTAAATTTGAGAGTTTCTATTCACCTGTTGTCTCCACAAAACAGACAGGTGATGGTGAAAGCCAGCTAGCTTTAAAAGTTACCTCTGAGTAATGAATAAGTGCTGCCATGATGGATTCTAACCTTTGTTTGTTTGCTGTCCTGTCCCAGTTTCCATAGGAACCCATGATAAAACAGGGTAAAAAGAGCCACTGTGCCACAGTAACAGCAACAATGTAAATATATCCCATTGTAAATGGTAGCCTACAGCAAAATGTCTATTGAATGAAACATTCCACTGGCCTACAGTGCAGCTACTTTGCAGTGACTTAAATGCAGACATAAATGTTACCAATCTCTTACATTTGTTTTGTTTTTGTGTCTTTACTGCATTTTAAATGCTGTACTGCCCAGAGACGCTCCTTTTCCATATGAAGAGTCCAGATGCAAAACCAGATAAATCCATCTGACGTCTTTCTTAAAAAAATGCATTTTTATCAGGCTCAGATGTATAGGTTTCTATGTAAGTACCGGTACTTCTGATTGGGCTGAGGCTGGTGTTTTAGCGAGTTTGAAGAAAAAGTATTTGATGGATGTATAATATGTGTCAAGAGCATTCACTCAGTATCATTATCTCATTTTTGACCGAGATGGATTTGATCTGGTTTTGCATCTGAACTCTTCATATACAACCAATATAGTGCATATTACAATATGTATGCTGTTGTAAACTTTGGTCAGAAGAACTCTCAGTCTCATCTTTTCATGTCAGCCCACAGTATGTTTTTTTTTTTTTATTTTTCTTTTTTTAAAGTGGTAGATTACCCAAAATGAAGCTCTGGCATAATTTACTCACCCCGATGCCATTCCAGACCTGTAAAATTTTTTGGTAAACTTAGATTAAGAAGATAGTAATATTTTCCAGAGAACAGGTTATGTCTCACTGCAGATCATCCCTGTGGTGCAATGCAAAGCACTGTAGTCTCTACAGTGACAACGTGGTAATTGTGAAGTGTGTGATGTTTTTAACATACTTGTTTTATGTTATTTTTCTCCTATCCCATTTACATCTGCAGAGACGATTATAAGTAAGTCGTTAGCAAGTTGTTACTCAGGAAAAGTGTAAATAATGCAGATATATGGGTATATTTTCATGTGCTTGCATGTCTTGACTTGTCATGTCTGACTCAACCAATGGCTGAAGTTATTTGTAGCTGCCAGTAGAAATTACACAATGTTGCACTCAAAATGTCCAAATGCATCCCCCTTGCACCATTATCGAAGAATTCGGAACAACTTTGTGTTTTTTATGACACCCATTTGGTTACGTATGGTTTATGTGTATTATGTAATTTTTATGGCCCTTGTGTATGGGTTTGAGCAGATGTGCCCCAAATGTTAAAATGAAACCTATTCCTCTGCTTAAAAAAACATATACCATAAAAATCCCTATATACAGAGACAACATTGCTGGCTGGAAAATACAAAATGCCCATAATGAGGACTTCCTTAAAGTTATTCATTACATTTTATTCCCTGCCATTTCAAACTCTAACCCTTTAGTAGTTCTTCTGTGCACTTTTCACAGTTAGCTGGAGTCATGTGTCACCCACAACACTGAGGGATGAGTGCTATTTCACCCCAAACCCACATTTGCTAACAAGCCGGCACCAAATTTTGCAATAACAGGATGTTCCGGGCTTCCCTGAGTCAGTGAGATGATGCACTCTCATTATGACTGTAAAGGTCAGAATATCTGATGCAATAAAACAAGCATTTTTATCTGTGCTTATGCCTAGTAATAACATTTTACTGTAGTGTGCATAGTGTTTAAGGTGAAATGTTTAAACATAAATGTCTTTAGACAAAGTGTTAGTAGTGTTTCAGTTTTATTTATTTATTTATTTATTTGTTTAATCTAAAGTCTAAAGAATAATTCTTGTTCAATTTCGTGCACTGACACAAATTTCCTGTCACTGTTTTCTCAGTTTGGCCCTTATGACGCATGTGACTGCTTTGGTGGCTGACTTTTGCAAGAGTGAATAGCACTCAAGTGTGGGTGATTGAGGAGCATGTCATTGGTTGGACCTACAGTACTCAAAAATATGCTATATGCTATGCTAAAAATGCTATAACTCACTGTTTTGAGTCTGAATGAATCAGAGCGGCACTGCATCAGGGTTTGGCTGGTTAGCATGGTCCAGTTCACTTCTACCTATGTAACTTTTCAAAAAATGCAAATATTATTATAATACTGTAGATGTTTTGCCAGTGACCAATATTTTGGAGAGCTCTTTAAAGCGTGAAATGGATTTTTCCTTGTCTGCTGCTTTTGCTGTCATACCTGTGATAGTTGTCATAGTGTTGTCAAGTTGTCATGATGTCACTGGTGAGGTTTAGTCTAAGAATAAGGCTAAAATGCTGATTATGAATAGTAATTCATAATGTGCCAGTAGAAACAGCAATTTTGTACACTTTAAAAAGCACCTATGATGCCCCTTTTTACAAGATGTGTCTGTGAAGTTTCAGCTCAAAATACCTCACAGATCATTTATCATAACATCTAGGAGGCCGTGTTTGCTAGAGCCACCAAACTGACAGTGTGGCATGAACTAATTTCACCAGCATGGAACTGATCAATTAAAATCAATTCAATCAATCAATCAATCAATTAAAAACACACACAAATATGGTTAAAAACGTTAGCTAAGCACTATAACGTGACATTCACAAAGCAGTCTTGAGTGAAATGCGTAGACATAAACATATTTAGATCGATGTTGAGGCGCATTACTTTGAAAAATAGAAGTGATCCACTGCAACCTCAGTGGCTCAGATGTTGCGAGAAAATGAAGACTATTATGTTTAGTCTTACATCCAAACACAGAGCACCGGGATTGCTTATGAGACACTGTTGATGTTACAGCTGCTTGAGTGTGGAGAAAATGTAGGACATTGTGCAACCAAACACAACTCGCTGAGGGCAGAAACTATGGCAATGCAGGACTGTCAGTCAGTGGCTGTGGGTGGGGCCTAAACAATGTGATGTCACACTGCGTTAAGAATCAAAACCGCATGTCTTACGAGGTTTGATTTAATGGGGATTAAAATAAAAAGGAGTGTGTGGATTTTATCATTGTAGAGTGGTTGTTCACACACTGCCAACACACATTTACATCCAAACACCATGTAAAAGTGGATTTTGCTTAATAGAAGCTTATGAAAATTAAGCAATGGAAATTTGGAAATGGAAATGGAAATTTCTTGCACCATTATTGAAGAACTCAAAATGACTTTGTATTCAAATAATTTATCTTTGGTTACCTCTCAAACATATTGATTGACACACAAGAACCAATGAGGTTTGTTCTTGTTTGTTCTTCTCTTTACCATATGTGATGTGCTCTCTGTATGTGTGCTGATCAGTGTTTATATGTAAAAGGCTGTTCATTATATAAAGCAATCATGTCTCTTCAAAAGCCTGATGAAATCACTCAATTCATATGGATCAGTTTTATGCTGTCTTCATGAACTTTCTGAAGCTTGAAAAGTTTTAGTGGAATGGACTTCCAATGAAGAGCCCAAAATATTTCAGGTTTTAAAAATATATATATATATTGGAAGGGTCATTCCAAACCAATTTTTGGTCCCTTATACACGTCATCCCTTTAAAGCTCTCACTCTAGAGGTTAAACCTTTCATAGAGCAAAGAGATGAACCCTTTAGTCCCCCTTTATGCTGCCTCATTGGTTGCCACCTAATGGTGTAATGGTGTAATTTAAAGAGTCACTGAATGAATCAAGGAGTGGATATAAATGAATCTTTTGGGTAAACGGATTCAAAAGATAAAATTTCCACTACTTATGTTTGTTCTTGCCTACTTTAGATTCAGATCAGCCTGTGATCCAACAGTATAAATTATTAAACATGTAATTTTAAGTTATATGATGTTTGTTAGAGGAGGAGCAGGTAATCCAACAGAACAAAAGAGGCTTATATTTAAAGCCATGTAAATTTTGCAGCATCCCTCCACCACTCCAACGTCTCACTATTGGGGGAGTATTTTGGGTTCGGGCCGAATTTCAAGCTCAGAGCCCTTCCCTCGGACAGTACGCAAAATATGTATATCATATCTGATTGCATGTCGTTGTGAATGTGTTAAAAAATGTTGTACATGTAATTATCTTTAATGTGTGCATATTAAGGTGTTAAAATATGTTAATAGTCTGTCAGCAGAGTATTGTTTCATTACTTAAATAAGTCTATATTTGTCACGTTATCTTATCGGTGATCCAAGCCAAATTCGTACCTTCTTTCAGGATCAGCATAAGTAATGCAATGAGAGCTGCCAGACGGCCTGCATTTAGCCCTTACATGGCCCGTTTTTACAATCTAAGTAAATTTGTGTGAAATTGTATGCAGCTGGCGATCATTTTGTTTGGGCTGGAGCTCCTAAAATAAACAGAACTGTATGACCCAGCTCGCTCCACCTGTGCAGCTGTATGCTCTGTCAGCTGTGAGCATGAATCAGGCTGTTTTCAGAGTCTGGCAGACTCCTGCTGAACATATTCAGGTCAGACAGTTCTTATTTGCCCAGGTTGTCTCATCACTCAAGCCTGAACATGGGACTAGACTCGCCAAGATTACATAATGACAGACACGAACTAGACGATTTAATAAGCCTGAGTTGAGACGTGATATAAAGGGTCAAGTCATCTTTTCATTGACTAGTTCTTGTCATTATTTCTATGCATATATATGCAGAAGTGTCATGTCCATTAGATTTGAAAACAATCTTTAAAAAAAAGTGATTTTTTAAAAGGCTCATTTAGAAGCCCCCAGTCACACCTTCTGTAGATCATTTTCTTTAAACTGAAAATTCTGTCATCATTTACACCTCGTCATGTTTCTCCAAACTCCAGTCTTTGACTTTCCTGTGAAATACAAAATGTCAAAGCAGCTTTTTTTCATATATAGCACCTAAAATGAATGCTGATTACTGAATGTGATGAAACAAGCCGAGCGGAAAGCGCTGCATGGTTGATGCATTTTTCTATCAGAATAAAACTAACTTTTTTTTTTTTTTTTATAAAGTAATACATTTGAATGATTTTCTGACAGATTCAGCTATTGTTTTTAAACAAACCAAAAAGTTTTGTTAAAAAAAAAAAAAAAAAAAAAGCTGATTTTTCACTTCGCCAGCCAGATGAATAAAAGATGCTTGTGTTCGCTGTAGTCTTCTTGCAAGTAATCCAGCAACAAGATGATGAGAGGCGTCTGTGCAATCACACATACGGACAAGTGCACATGTGCACCAGACTGGATTTTGCATATTTTATTACTTAAATATGCCCACAAATAATAAATGAGATGAAGCAAATGTTATGTTATGAACAATTTCAAAAAAAAAAAAAAAAAAGCTGTGCTTTTGGACTTTCTAAACATTAAAGAATCCTCATCCTTGAGTAAATACTCTGCTTGCAGTATTTCTCACAGTGAGTTTAATGGCAGACCACTATTATTCATAAAATTATGGTGGATTATAATGTTTTTGTGTCACAGAATATAGTTTTAAGAGTTTTTTTAGGTTACAATGTTCTCGTTTAGACTTGAAAATATTCATTTGCATTTAACACCATTGTGTTAGGTTTCCTATTTAAACGGTTGCATTGTGTTAAACTGTCTTGAAACATTTGTGTTTTGGTTCAACTCAAAAGTATTTTCATTTTGAAAGAAGTTTCAATTAAGTAGGCCAAAAATAACATTTGATACTTGTTCAATTTACTTAAGTTAATCCAACACATTTCGTTTTTCTAATACAACCGCTTTACTTAATTAATTTGAGTTGAGAGTACATACATTATTTTACTTGTGTAACTAGGAAGTGGATTTCCCCTTTCCATCATGCTTTGCACAGGGCTGGATAAGGAGAGTAAATGTTGAAATAAAATATCATTTTATGCATTTTTTATTAAGATGATAAAATTGGGAGACTTGTTAATGATTAATGTTCTTTTATGTTTGTATTTGTTTCTGGTATGTTAGTGTTTTGGGGGGTTACCATTGTGGTGAAGTGTAGAGCATGTGATTGGGTTGAGGACCTGGTAACATAAATTAAAGTTGTTTTAATAATAAAATAAACAACTACTTTGGGCATGTCATGGATGTAACAAAGCCATCTTATGGCTAAAGTTTAATAAATCCAATGTATCATTTGTTTGAGTGTAGAAGGATTTCTGCCCAGTTAAATGTTTTGAGTTCAACAAGCATAACAAGCTTATTTCATTTGAACTATATTTGATCAAATTGAGCTGGCCCAACTCAGTTACATTTCATTGCATGAATTTGCTTTTTATAAGTTGGGGTTACACATATTTGTTGGTTGGAAATCCTGCCCTCAATTAAATTGAGTTCATCCAATGATTGATTGATTGATTGACTGATTTATGTATTAATTTTTGAGTGTATAAAATGGTTTTACTGATTTTTTAATTTGATAAATGCAGCCTTGTCAAGCATAAGAGACTTCTTTCAAAACATTAAAACAAATCTTACTAAGCCCAAAGTTTTGAACAGTATAGCTTTCAATGTAGTGTCACAAGCTATGCTTCCATCGCCCTGTTTTTATGCACATTTTTAAGTATTGCATCAAAAACGACTGATGGAAATGCCAGATTTTCAAATTCACAATTTTGCTGCTTTTGTCCTCTATGACTCATTAGATGGAAACGGTGCTTTATTCGCAAATCTGTTTTGTGAGATTCATATTTTGTGCATTAGATAAATTTGCAGCTTTGGATGGAAACATAGTCAGTGCTGTACCCTCCAACTGTGTGTTTCCATCAAGTGTGCGCCACATGTCTTAAAAAGTGAAGCCAAAACGTTTCAATTGCCCCCAGGTGGCTGGTCCCAGTATAGGTCATAATCCCTGCCTTCTCTATGTAATCTAATGGGACGTGAGGCAAACTAAATAATTAATTATTTATTTAATTATTTAATTAATTTGCAAATTTGCAATTTGCAAAATGAACTTTTGCGAAAACTTATGCAAAACTGGAATATCGCATAAAACGTTTGTGAATAAAGCACTGTCCAAATGGATGGAAACATGCTTACTCCTACATTAGACAAACACAATTTTAGTAAAAAAGTCCTTTCACTGAAGTTGAGTGAAAAGTTGTTTCTGTAGCTTGGACAGCAGAGCATCTTGCTTGCAACACAAGGTCATAACATCTGCCAAATGCATAAATGAACAATGTTGTTTCTTTTTTCAAGATGCCCAAGTATCAACACACTTGCATATTGTCAGTATGTTACCATGCCGTGCTAAACTTTAAAACAATTTTTAACATGGAAACCACTTTATCACTGCCAGCATTATCAAATAATGTACTCAAAAAAGAAAAAAAAAAAAAAAACTTGCATCAGCATAGGTACATTTATTTTTAGACCAGCAGAACAGATCGTCTACATTTTTGCAGCTCAATCCATTCAGTTCACAGAAAAGATATATATATATATTTCAGTTAGGCTAAAAGTTGGCTGTAATTACCAGGATAGAATCTAATTAGTGGTTAATGTCACAGTGACTCCCACAAGCAGGGCGAAGTTTGGCCAATTTCCAGCTGGGTTCCCATGCTGCTATGTGTTAGCCCCACTTTAAAGAGCAAGTGAATCAGCACAACACAATCAACAAGTGGCTGACAACAGCTAACGGACACATCTGAAAAGCTAATCCCGGTCTGAAAGCAAGAGCGGTGGGAGGAACATTACTCTGTAAGGCATACGGCCAAAGACGAGTCAATCAAGCTCTTACTGGGTGAATAATTTAAATTTAGTGTTCAACATGCTGGGCGCACTAGGTCGTGAAAGTCACTTGTGTCACTATAATTGGTTGCAGCGAGCGTAGCATGCCGATAAGCCTGGCAAAAGACAGCAGGGCGATCTGAGCTGCTGCCAAATGTCACTGTAGGTTCAGGTGGCCGAAGCCGCTTGGAAAACAATGATGGGCATGTGATGACATTTGCACGACCAGAGAGATAGTCCTCTATCAGTATATCTCATGTCAGTTCAGAAGGAAGCCTGACCTCTAGAAAACAGGGGGAGCTATTTCTTTCGCCAACTTTCACAGAGCAGTCAACTCATTTAATTCAGACTTTTCTGCTACTTTTATTGAAAAGGATAGTAGGAAACAGGCAGGAAAGAATGGACAGAAGACATGGGAGTGTGATCACGAAATGATTATGAAAAAAAAAAAAAAAAAAAAAAATTCTACTTGAATTTGACAAATACACCAAATCTGCAAATATACCTTGTAGCACTGATTTGTAATGCTAGGGAAATCACTTTCAATCATTTATGAGAAAGATCAAATGTCTCTTACCAACAATCTTTGTAATCTTTGATGTACAGTAATATGTAAACACTCCTATAGTGTTTCTCATTGTAAATATAATTGGAAATTATGCCTACATATACATATATATTATTTATTTTATTTTATTTATTTTTTTGGCATAATTCCCATTTGCATCCAAAATCTACATCCAAAAAGAGCAACACAAACAGTCTTTTCAACCACATAATGATCATTATTTCTGTGTGAGAATTGTGATATCTAATTAAAAAAAAAAAATAAAAAAAATAAATAAATAGTGATTTTCAGTTTATCCAGAATCATTCAGCTTTAGTTTACATGTTTATTACTGCAAATAATTCATTAAAATAGACGTTTAACTTCATAAAGTACAAGTCCATATCAAAATGCACATGCATTTTGTGTTTTTCAGCTGAATAAAATACTACTTTTCCCTATATATTTCATAGTTTATAATTTCTTTAAAAAGTTTAAAAATCTCATCTTGTCTCGTCTTGTTCTCGTGAACCCAGTCCCATGTCTCGTCTCGTCTCGTGGGATAAGTGTAATATATATATAAAATGGAAAATTATGTAATGGAAAAGTAGCCTTCCACATATCTTTTCTATTTGTTTATGAGTTGTTAAGTGTGGAGGTTTATAAACCAAAGTTCCTTGTAACTCATATAAACTGATTAAAAAGGAACCAGAATGAGCTTTTTGCCCTCCCTGAATTGACAGTTTAAAAATAGCAATATATTTATTTTTGACTATGAAACTTTCTATGAAACTTTCTTGAGCACTTATTGACATCATATATATTATATATATATATTATTTATTTATTTATTTTCTCACACTGAAATAAAAACTGATATTTGAAATCACACCCCATGTGTCATAAATCGATGCTTGAACTTGCAATATTACCTTGAACTTTTCACATTGTTCCCTGCTTTGCCCTTCAGTAAATACTCATAAAAACGCTTAAATCCTCTTCACATTCACCCAGTAGCTTGGCCATTTGTTATGCAGCAATGTGTTCAAGGTGGCTGTAAGGGACCATGAAATAAGTGGGTTTTGCAGTAGACAGGGATACATCTAATCCTTCTCCCTGTCTCGCTTCAAAGGCAGCAGTTGGACGGATGATTCTCTTTACCTGACAAATGGCCTCAATCCACAATGCTGCACTTTCACAGCTCCGGCTGTATCATATACATGCAGATGTATGGATGTCTGGCTGTGTTTATCAGTTTCACAGAACAGGTTGGTTTTGCTGTGGTTTGTCACCAAGTTCACTTTACGCGTTCGTCACACTGCTGCACAGTGTAGTTTGAAACTATACAGTAAAGATACAAGCTATAAAATGTAAAATAGTTAACAAAACAGCTACACTATAATCCAGACAGATAGAGGTGAAGAAATTATCAAATGACTGTAGTCTTAACATGATTTTATATGGTTCCCTGACAGAATATAAATCATTCAGTTTTACATGTTCGTCCAGGATACATGGAATAAGACAGCAAAACTGTTTCCACACTGGTTTTTTTCGGCATGCTAAATTCTAAGTCTGCAGACATATGAAGAGTTCAGATGCAGAAGCATTTTTCTTTAAAATGAGCATTTCTTTCTGGCTACTACGTATAGGTTTCTGTGTAAGTAGTGGTACTTCTAAATGGGTTGAGCCTGGGATTTAGCGCATTTGAAGTGAAAGTACTTGATGAACATATACTATGTGTGGAGAGCATTCACTCAGTATCGTTATCTCATTTTTGACCAAGATGGCTTTTAGAGGCTTTTGCATTGGAACTCCTCATATTAAGTACTTGTCCTTATCTTGCTCAAACACACAAAAAAATAATACTAAATTTCAACATTTTTATTTTCCCCATTAAGTCCTATGCTAGCATGCTTGGAACTATAGTTATATTTATGTCAACATCCAAAATAATTTTTGAGTACTTGATTGATGAGTAGATTACAAATAATATAATTTAAGAAATAATATAATAAATAAGTAAAATAATATGAATATGAAGTAAATCAGATCATCTGTTTGCCCCTGTTTCCAGTGTACCATACTCAATATAAACTGAGCTATAATTAGAAGTAGAAATTCCACTTCAGATAAGACAAAAAATATTCATCAGTGTTTAAATTAAACATTTTTTTTTTTCTTTTCTTCTTTCCCCCTGAAAACACAATGGTGTCACATGAAAATAAATAAATAAATAAATAAATTAATTAATTAATTAATTAATAATAATAATAATAATAATAATAATAAATAAAAATATGACACCATAGTGTTTTCAGGGGGAAAGAAGAAAAGAAAAAAAAAAGTTTAAATTAAACACTGATAAAGATTGTTAGTTTTATCTGAAGTGGAATCCATTTTTATTATTAATCTGTAGGGAGTATTATTTGCTTTTAGACAAAACATGATTTTCAATTACACCAATATAAAAATTCACTTTAAATAAATGAAACCGTTGTCTCACTTTTAAATATAAAGTAAATATAAAGTACATATAATAAATAAAACTATAATAATAAAAAAATAATAATAATAATAAATAACAAACTGAAAATAACTCTCTCTCTCTCTCTCTCTCTCTCTCTCTCTCTCTCTCTCTCTCTCTCTCTCTCTCTCTCTCTCATAAATATTAAAATTATTCAGACTTTCCAATGTGCATGAGCAAAAGTGAGCCATTTGATTTTGAATTTTCTCTAAAACCACAAATGCAAAATAACGTTGCCATTGTAGCTGTCAGTTTAATGTTAATGTTAATTCAATGTGATTCAGTTTAGAAAAAAAAGGAAGAATAATTAATGAATACACTTAATTATGCCTCTGACCTGTGTGCAAGTACCATAATAAATGATTTTCAAGCTTGAAGTACCACCTTCATGTGCTGCTGCTAAAGGCAAAATAACAACAATATTACTATTACCCAATATGACCAAAAAATAGCAAGATACCTATTATTATTATTATTATTATTATTATTATTATTATTATTATTATTAATCACATAGAATATATCAATAGGCTTGTTAGAAGAAAAGCTACTGTTTTAAACTGAGCTATACTGAAAAAATGTAGTTTAGTTAGTAGTGTTGCTCCTCAAGGCAAGAAGTAATGTGTTCAGAATTCAGTTAATTTTCTACACATGTACAGACGTCCTATATGTGCATCAAAGTATGAAATGCATGTGCTACAAGACAAATGACTGCCAATGCCAAATATATCTTATGAAAGAGCCCACACCAACCATCGCATCACTTCAGAATGGGAATTGATGTCATCCCTCAACCGTTCACTGGCTTGGCTGGCTGCAATAAAACAGTCTCGCATTGAAAACACATTAGCTCATGATTTACCATTTAGGGAAAATGACAGTCTAGTCTTTATTTGACTGGCCCTAAATAGACAAATGACTGTGGCCGTGATGGCTAAAGAAAGCGAGCGAGATATATGAAAGAACAAAAGGCAGTCTTGCTCCTCTCTTGCGCGCTTTCATAAGGAATGATGGGATGGAAGGCGAGTACGGAGGGCCGGTTCGAATGCGTCCTCCAGGGCACAGTGGTCAGCTGCACTCCACTGACTAGCGTTCTGACACGGACACAGACCAGGCCCATATCGATCCCCGTGAAATCTGAACTATCATCTGTGACTGCTGGCTCCTCCGGGGGAGAGAGGCTGATTAACATGGATGGACTGATGTCACCAGGCTTTCTATGCTGGCCTACATGCAGGCCGAGGCAGACCAAGGCGAATTACTGCTTGAGCAGACGGCCTAAAATAAATGCCCCCTAAAGTGATGGATAGTGTGTGACTGTGCATATCAGGACTGGCCAGAAATGCAGTCCAAAAAAAAAAAATCTTGATTCATGATATTTATTTGGTGTGCATTATTGTCAATTATTATTGGTCCTCATTTGATAATGATGGGTCTTATTATTATCAGATTTTGCTGCTTAATTAATTAAATCAGCAGAAAGAGATCATTCTCTGTCTGTTTTTTGGATGCTCTGATGAATAGAGACTTCAAAGTAACAGCATTTACTTGAAATACAAATAATTTGTAATATTATAAATGCCTTTATTTTGATCAATGTAATGCATCCTTGCTGAATTTAATTCTTTTTTAAGTGTTTCAGATGTTTCAATGGTACGTATCAGTTTGCACACAGATATATTAAGCTGCAAAAAGCTAATTACAGAGCAAAATACATTCATACTATAAAAATGAGTAATTGCTACCTTCTAGAACTATTTCTACCCGATTTAAGCCATACTTTTGTTGGTATAAATTAATGTGTATGGATTATACTAGCTAGCTAAATCTTGTCCCCCTTGCCAACCTTTTTTATGATCCAAACACTTTTCATCACTGTAAAAATAAATTGTTTCAACTTAATATCATTTGTTACCCCACTGCCTTAATTTTTTTTTTTAGTTTAATCAACTTGTAATTTTAAGTTATAATATTAATTTAAGTGACAACTGGAAGATATTCGTTTTTTCAACCAAAAGAAGTCCTTGCTTTTCTTTAGAAAAATGGATGGGTTGAGAATGACATTTCTTGTGGAGCATTTTATTCTAAATAGATGACTCTGTGAATTCACTGGTTAATGAGTCTCTGTGAGTTTTTCATGATTTCCACTTGTTTGCATTATAAGGAATGTTTAGAAATAATGTTATAAAGATTAAACAAATTCATTTTTAACCAATTAAATATTTTAAAGGGTTACTCCACCCCAAAATGAAAATGTTGTCATTAATCACTTACCCCATGTTGTTCCAAACCCATAAAAGCTTCGTTCATCTTCGGAACACAAGATATTTTGGATGAAAACCGAGAGGCATCTGACTGTCCCATTGACTGCCAGGTAAATGCCACTGTCAAGACCCAGAAAAGTATGAAAGATATCGTCAAAATAGTCTAACTGCCATCAGTGGATCAATATGAATTTTATGAAGCGACGAGAATAATTTTTATTGAAGTCAGCGTAGTGCCATTTTGGAGAGTACGCTGTTCCTACACCGGATACGCTGTTTTCGTTCAAATCAAAGCTTAAATATACGTAGAAAACCTATCCGTGTGGTACGGCTGACACAGAACGGCATACTCAGTTTGCGTCCAGCGGATACTCTCCAAAATGGCGCTACGCTAGCAAATTGTTGAATATTTTTTTTTTTTTTTGTTCTTTGTGTACAAAAAAATATTCTCAACGCTTTATAAAATTTAGATTGAACCACTGATGGCAGTTGGAATATATTGGAATAAAGCCTCCCCGTTTTCATCCAAAATATCTTAAATTGTGTTCTGAAGATGAACAAAGCTTTTACGGGTTTGGAACGACATGGGGGTAAGTGATTAATGACAACATTTTCATTTTGTGGTGGAGTAATACTTTAAAGCTAAGAATACTTACACATCTTTTTTTTTTTTTTTGTTATTACATACATATCCACATTTTTGAATCATATTTAAAAGACCTGAAACTAACTATTTTAAAATTCTCCGATATTCCTAGAATCTCCATAACTGTAAACCTATTGCAAAGTGTTTGTACTCTGTATCAAACAAGAACCTTTTCAGCCCTTTAACAGTCGAATACGAAATGTACCTCAAGGCTGTGCAAAGCTAACATTACAAAGCAATACCTCAAACATCTAATTGACAAAGACTTAATGCACTTTCCACCGTGGGCAACTATCAACCCGTCAACATTAGCTCATTTCAGCAAACCACAGCTTAAAAAAATGAACAGATTTTCCCTCAAAGTCAAGGTATATAGAATCAAAATCCTTTGCAAGAGCCCCAGCTGTTTCAATTTGGGCTGTGAAATGCACTTGCCTCTTTTTTTTAAAAAAGCAGCTGCACTTCAAATGACTTATTCACTGCCAGAAACAGGGATTTTTAGCAAGCTTCCTGCAGGCAACTGCATTTTCCATGCATTCAAAACTTTTTTTTAAACAACGTCAGCATCGCTTTTCTTTTATTCAGCATAGATCTGTGTCAACATTTAGCTGACACGGAGGCCTAAGATTTTCCTCTGACAGCATTAGAGAGCTACACCCAAAATGTATAAAGCGTGTACAATCGTGCTTTGGCAGAGCTGAGTGATGTCGGGTTTGCGAGTTTTGCGAGTTTTAGACTTTCTCGCTGTAATAATTTTCCTTTTGTTTTCACAGAGCAGCTGGATCATTCTGTCAAAACGCTTATGGCTGCAGATAGCTATGACCATTACCCCCGAGGAAATCAATGAACATGTGTTTAACGTTGAGTTGAAAGCCAATCGCTTTAATACACCATTAAGCCAGTTATCCGTGAAAGAGACCTAGTTCCTCTCTCAAAAATGTACTTTCTCTCGTATCTTGGCTTCTTAATGCATTATTGCATTCCATAAAGGTAAAATAAGGTATTTTCCATGCCATGCTCTTTCTTCGCATTGGTTTCCAACTCCTCCCAGACAAAATAGAAGGAGGAAAAAAATGCAGACAGAAGCAATGAATGCACTATTGTGCTTCAGTTCATATGTTTAGATCATAACCCCAAGAAAAAGGCCCGATTCCATTCCAGACGGCGCTTGCTATGCCCTTTTAGGCAAGCCAGCAAATTCATTGCTTTTATTTGGGTCGATGATGGCTCCTCAAATCATAAGTAGAAAATAATGATGGCTGTGATCAAAGTTTATGGTTATAATTTAAGTGGAGCACTTCAATAACACTGCATGGCGCAGTTAAAGGCAAAAGTCATCACACTGACCATCTTTATCCTTGGACATTGAGGTCAGTTCTTATGTCTGAGGTGCATTCACATCATTTTCTCATCTCCATTACTGCCTGCACTCTCTGTGAACTTGACTTTTAGTGTAACTGCAAGCCAACCGCTTCAATTTCACATTGTTCCATTCATCACTCACTTTCTCCCCTCATTGTTTTCTTTCTCCTGAAAAAGTCTCTTTGCTTTGTGCTTCAAAGCTTGTAGACTCAAGGTCAGATCTTACGGGAGATAACATTTCAAAGGTTGGTTGTCTTTTATGCCGCTGTTATCCTATAGAAAGTGTGAAAAGAGATGTGTTTGTGTAGGTTTATCGACTCCCGCGTCTGGCTGTACGTCATGGATTCGAACACATATTTGTTCAGTAGCAGTTGTTTCATTACCAAAAAGAAACAAGGTTAAATACATAGTTAGAATGATTCAGTGTGCTTTATAACGGTTCTGCATGGAGGTGAAAATTTATATCCATTTCATCCATTTAAGAGAATTATGGCTGCGCGTTTTTACAGATGGCGCTGCGAACACTCGCAGATATATGAGGACACTGCACTTGTTTCCAGAGAAACGCCTTGGCAGTCGTCAGCCGCTATGAGGCAGTTTGTTCTGTGACAGTTGTGCGAAACATCCTGTCAGCTTCCAACACGGCTCATCATTAATGCCTAAATGATTACGCGGCCATGAAACAAATACATTATTCATCAAAAAGACACTGCAGAAGAAAGACTACACACAAGGATCTCGCCCCTAAATCTGACTCCAGACAATCATACACACACTCCTGCTGTTCGCACACAAGCGACTACACAAGATTTACATTACGCTGAAAGCTTGTTTGTTCTACGGGTGCTGGGTTCGGTGTTAATGTCATTTCCAGCCGTTGGATATTTCTGTTTGCCTTGTCAGCGTCTGACAGACATTTTCTGGATTCTCGTGAGATGAGCGCTAACGCATTTTAAAATGGGAAGATTTTATTCTGAGTGTTGTTTTCATGCATTTCATTTGAATAGCAACCTTAAGCTTCCAAAAGGCCCTGCATAAACAAAAATCTAATTACTAATGGTGTTATGTGTTTGTCTTGTTTTTTCAACCTGAACCTGTTTTGAATATGTTTCAAAACTGCAGAGAAAATCTGTATAATTCTTTAAGAGCTAAACATTTCTATTCACCAAAAGACAATGTATCAGTGATAGACTTAAAATGAAAAAGGCTAGTTCAACACACATTTAAAATATTTTGTAATATTGTAATATTAGGAATATTACAATTGTCCCATTAAAAGAAAAAATTAAGAAACAATTTACAGCTGCATTTTTGTTAACTAATGTTAACAAAGATTAATCAGTGCTGTAACAAATGTTAGTTAATGCATTATCTATGGTTACTAATGGAAAGTGTTTGTATAATAGCTACCAAAAGCAATGTTAGCATCTCTCATTCATGTACAACCAACAACCTAGAGAATAAAATGTAACTGTGGTAACACTTTATTTTACGGTCTCTTAACTAGTTGCTTATTAGCATGCATATTACTAGAATATTGAGCATTTATTAGTACTAATTAAGCACATATTAATGCCTTATTCTACATGACCTTATTCTACATCCCTAATCCTACCCAATACCTAAACTTAACAATTACTTTACTAACTATTAATAAGCAGCAAATTTGGAATTCATTAAGGGAAAAGTCGTAGTTAATAGCGAACAAGTGTTCCTTATTCTAAAGTGTTACCATAACGGTTAATTAATCCAAACATTAAATATGAATTTAAATATGAATATTTAAATTATATAAAAATCTGCAATGCAGTGAAAGGATTGCACACATTTCTCTCAGACTGCATTGAGCACGTGCTGAATAAGCGTCATAACTCTAGCTTTTTACTCTAACAATTTACGGTGTCTCTTTCTCTCTAATATTGCTGCGTGCTCTTCTATCACTTTGTTTGATTGCAGCACTCAAGACGTCTACAAGTGGGCTTGAGTGGCCCCTTGATGGCTATTCTCACACCGTTTTCCTTGCTGAGTGTACTATAGCACATGTTTTTAATTATGGATTCACAAGCCGAAACACTGATGGGTCCATCTACGTTCTCATTGTATCTTAGGTATGCTTCATTTACCTTTCGCAAGCACAGAGACGTTGTACAGGAGCTACCGCTATCTTGTAATACCTAGTCATTTAATTATGCATAACAACGAGAATAAAAGCATATGGCCTTTCAGGCACATGAGTCTTTTAGATGTGTTAAACATGCTTCATAGCCAAGTTATGAAATTAATACCTCTCTTTTTTTTCTTTTTTTTTTTTTAATTGTAAATAATATTTAACAATACTGTTTGGCATACTGAGCATGTGAAGAATGTGTGTTTTTAACAAATGAAAAGTGTTGCCCTTCAGTATTACATAATGCATCTAATAATGAGAGCAAGTCAATCAAAAAGCATATCTTCTGGCAATTTGCTGTAATATTCCAGTTCAGACGTCACAGCCTTTCAAGCAAATGAATGTGCCTGCGGGCCGAGCAGTTACTCAGGAGATCTGGATTCTGACTCCGTGAATCAAAGCTCTACCCATCATGAATATATCATTAGTTCAGAACCAGTAAAAAAAAAAATACTTTTCAGCTATCCATAAACCGAAAGTGTAATGCGAGAAGAGATATATGTAGGAGAATTTGGAAACTGCCTGGGAGCATAGCTGAAGTGAGTAAGAACGGCTTGAGGACAAGCCCCCAGCAGCCAGCACCTAGCATCATTCCCATCGATTTGAATCTGGAGCCAACTACCTTCAAACTGCTTGACATAATTCACTGCCAATGGCATCAAAGTACTGCAGCACTGCCGGCACTCTTGGGCTTCAAAACTTTCTCTTCAATCAGCCAGCAGTCCTTTATTCCAGCCCCCATACAGCAATAAGGAAGTTATCATAATGCTCTGGAAATATATATCTGTAATTTATTCCTCCAGCTCAAATTGCATGCAAAAGACCAACTGCACACTCCCCAGACTTATGAATTTCATATAATTCAAATGCATAAGCAAAACTGCATGCACACAATTAAAAAAAAAAAAAAAAAAAAAAAAAAAAAAAAAAAAAACACATGAGGTATACTGGAACCAGCTGTATATGTAATGAACTCAATACTTCAGCATCAATGAAACTGCCTAGCTCCCTCTCATTCTGCGTAAACCGATTAGAGCTCACAATTTATTTCAAATCAAAGCATGACGTCTCCATCTAGAGCAGCAAGTGTTCTGCTGGTCAGGCCCCTCATTGATGTGCAAGGCATGTGTGGCCTGCCCATTCTCAGCCACACCAGGAAACAGCTACACAGAGGCTCATTGTACCAGGCAAAGGAAATCACTTCATTTGAAACTGGATGAAAAACATTCTCTCACATCGAGCACTGTAGCCATTGCACTCCTTTTTTTTTTTTTTTTTTTTTTTTTTTTTCATGGGGGAAAACATTTGCGTCACTTTGAACTCAAACTGCTAAAATAGGTTGCAAACATTTTTAAAAAGGTAATGAATTATGAATAAAGTGTAAAAAAAATTAAATTAATTAAAAAAAAAAATATCCAAGTATCCATAAGCTACCCTGTACACAGCAGTGATATAGAGCCTTATTTACACTTGCATAAACAAGCAAACAAATTAATTACAAATAAATAAACCAATCAATAAATTAATAAATCATATTTCGGTGCTGAGAAGAAATAATAAAGCTTATCTGATTTATGGTACATGAAATTGCGGCATCATTTTTTCAAGTATTTATCTTCTCTACAATAAGGCACGTTTAGAAATTCAACAGTATCTCTACCGGCTAACGCAAACTCATTTTAGCACCTTGGACAGCAACTGTGATATCCACAGTAAAAGATTTTAATTTATAAATGAATGAATGAATGATCAAATACTACAGCCAGCAAGTCGGTGTGCTATGATACGTAAAAAAAAATAATAATAATAAAATATTCAGGCAAGAAGGATTATCAAATAATTTTCTGCTCCATTTCTTCTTCACCAACATTTCATGGCACAGAAACTAGGCAAATACAATCTACTATATCTATCAACTACCATATATACTGAGCCCATACACACACACACACACACACATTCTGCCGTGCACCATTAAAGGAGATCAGCCGTGCTGCAGAATACTGCTCAATCCACATCCATCACTGAATGCATGAGAAACGTAATTCAGCATTTTTACAAATTTACTTCAAGCTGAAACTCCCTGATTTTAGAGCCACAAGCATGCATGGAAAATAATATTCTCCTTAACACCAGAATACCCTTTTACTTTTTCCGTTTAATGCAATGGACAAATAATTCTATTTTACATAAAGAGTCTTAAAATACAGCACTTATAAAAATTTGATTAGCAGAAAGCAGAGATAAAATTCTTCAAGTGCAAAGGCACTTCTGGAACCAGGAATTTGTGTTGCACTCACCATCCAACATGTTCTACAGGAATGTCATTTCAACAACCCTGTCGTCTGAGAGAAAATATATTTCATATTACAAAAGAAGCATGGAGCTGTAAGCTATACATATTCTTGCGACAACTGCTACAGTCTTTACGTTTCAAGTAGAAGAAATAATTTAAACCTTAGAGAAAATAATATATCATCTTTAAATTGCGGGTATGTATACAGCCTCTAAAAGAAGATGGAAGGCTTAGGTCTGTGGTGGTGTTATTATTGTCTCTTGTGGTTGAATACACAGATGATACAGGTTTACAGGGATTCAGTCTTACAACTGACTCATCGCAGTTTGTTTCTCCAGAACTTCGAGGTAGTCCGGCTCGGTTTTAAGCTTGTTGGATAGCAAAGGATGCTCGTTTTTGGACTGTGCAGCATATTTTCTGGGGGTCCCGTAGAGGACGGTTTTGTTTAATCGATCTTGGTTGTGTCGCCGGGTGGTTTCGTAGGGGGGGATGAAGGATTTTTTGGGTAAAGTGCAAAAGTTATAGCTGAGTGGCCCAGATTGGGGAAGATCTTTCGCTCTCTCCACAATGTTCTGGTAGAGCAGTTCCGGCTCGCGGTTGGCACACGGCTGCTTGTCAATGAACTCCACTGTGCTTATGGTGAAAGCTGGGCTTCGATCAAGCTCCTCCTTCTTGGGGTCAAGTGTGCTGAAGCTCAGTTCCTTCAGGTTCCGATAGTAGGCCACCTGCTCGTTCTCCTTCTGCATGTAGATGGGATTTTGACACATCTGGCCCACGGGCGGAGGGATATAGTTATACACGTGGTTGTCACTTTTATCCACATTGGCGTCTGCATTGTACGAGCCGTATTGTACTTGGAAGGAGTTCAAGTCCAAATGGTTATTGGGGCCCGAGGGAACGTTCTCCACTCCCTTGCGACGTTTGAGGACGAACACGAACAATCCTGCCCCGAAGCACACGGAGAGAATGAACACGACGAGCAGGCCTAGGATGAGAACGGACAAGGGCACCTCTGGAGGCATTTCGGGCATTCTGTCCGTAGGGGTTACGGCAGAAGAAGGGGTCGCCTCTGTGCTCGAGCTCGCAGCAGTCGGGGGTTTAGTCACAGGAACCTCGTCAGTCTCAGGGCAGATGGCATCGTTTCGGAGGGAGCGCAAAAGCCGACCTGCATGCTTGGATGGTGAGTCACACGTGATCTCGTTCACCACTACGCTTGTGCTGGACAGCTCCATCCAGTTCTTAAGCTCCACAATGTCGCAGGTGCAGTCCCACGGATTCTCCTGGAGGTCGATCTGAATGAAGGCAGAGAGCTGGTCCAGCACCCCACGCACTGGGAGATGGGAAAAGTGATTGTTTCTGAGATTAAGCCTTGTCAGCATAGTACCTCCAAACACGTTATCAGGAAGGGATCTCAGCAGGTTATTATTAAGGAACAATAGCTGCAGATTGTGCAGCGAGTTGAAGGTGTGGGGTAAAATCTCTTTAATGATGTTATATTCCAGGTAGAGATATTGCAAGCTCTGCAGCCCAGTGAATAAAGACTGAGACAGGCTTTCGATGTAGTTGCCATTCAGATAGAGCCTCCTTAAACTTGTGAGATTCTCAAAGGCTCCGTCCTGAATGATTGCTATTCTGTTATTCCCTAAGTGCAGGAGCTCAAGCGAGCTGTACTCTGTCAGATCCGTTCTGTATATGGTCTGCAAATAGTTACCGGTTAAATGCAGTTTCTTTGGATACGACGGTTTGGGTTGAAGTTCGGAGATGTTCTGAAGCTTCCTCTCCTGACAATTGATGTTTAATCCACTGTCGGGATTTTGCGATGTGCACACGCAAACGCTCGGGCAGGTCATTGGAACCGGCGAGCGCGTCTGGTACACCATGATAGGCCCGAATACGTGTTTGTCTCTGCTGGACGTGACACGAGGAGTGGGACGGTATCTCATTTTGGGGGGGCGGGAGGCCTTGGGGGCTCTTGTCGGGGTGACGCGAGGCCTCAGGGTTGGAGACGGAGCCTGGTATTGCGAATCAGACGGTGGTTGCATCGCACGATGACTTGCGTCTCCAGGATTGCGCCTGGGGCAAAGGTCTTGCTTGATCAGCTGCGTGACGTCTTTACCGTGCAGTCTGAATGGAGTCTCACACACAATATCCCCCACGAAGACTGAAATTGTATCCAGCCAGGCTTTCAGGGGTATCAGATCACAAGTGCAATTCCACGGGTTCTCTTCCAGCTGAATCTCCATTATTCCACCTATATGCTCTAGAACGCCAGCAAACGGTAGCATCTTCAATCGGTTTCCCCTTAAATCCAAATGCGTCAACATGACAAAGCGGAATATATTGTTAGGTAGAGAGAGCAAAAGGTTGTCGTTGAGTATCAGGACTTTGAGTTTATTCAGTTTGTTAAAAGCCCCAGCCTCTATGGCACTGATGTAATTATAATCAGCTTGCAAATACTCCAAACTCTCCAAACCAGAAAAAGTGTCCTCTCTTATGATCTCCAAGTTATTATTATTGAGATGCAGACGCTTCAAGTTTTTTAACCCATTGAATGCCCCCGTTTTGATCTCCTGCAAGCCATTATTACCCAGATGAAGAGATGTTACATTACCATAATTGAGGAATTCGTTCGGGCTTATCTTGGTGAGAAAGTTTCCATTCAGAAACAGTTGGCTGATTTTGTTCTGCGGAGGCTGGAAATGACTGACCGTGGTAAAACCCTTGTTTTCACAATTGATATTCAACGCGTTCTCCTTTTCCTCGCAGGAGCACCGGTTCTTGCAAATGTCTTTGGAAGTTTTGCGGCTGTCTGTCTTAGAAGGGAAACTGGTGACTGTTAAAACGCTCAGCAAGAGAATGTTGTTCAGCATTTTTACAGCAATAATGCCGAAAGCCCCAGCATTAATGTGCAAATCTCAAAACAGGCATGCACAGCCCCGAAGAAGATTTCAAAAGGCGCACGGAAGCGCACAGCTCTCCATTGACCCTCCTTAAATCCCAAAAGGCGGAATAGAGGAGGCATCCATCACCGAGCGGACTGTGACCGCTGCTGGACCGAACGCATCGTCGTCCCTCGCAGTGATAGTGAGATCCCGGACTAATGAGCAAGCATTCATGCAGCAGTTTGAAGCGCATCCGAGGCACCACAGTTCTGAGTCTCGGAGCTTAAACTGTCCGCTTTCACCTGCAGCGCGAGAGATATTCACACGAAAGCAACTTCACGCCTGTGATCCTGCATGGCGACAGTCAACTTGACGGTGCGTGATGCGCGGGATAACTGAGCGCTATGTGAGCGAGCTTCAGAGTGAGAGAGATGGACTCCGCGCTTGCTCACTCACTCCCACCAGGAGCGCGCCTGTGTGTGTGTGTGTGTGCTGGATGAGAGTGTGTGAGCTCTGCGTGGAATTCCGACGTCACCGCTCTTGAGTGAGTAGATGTTTTCCTTGTCAAAAACGTTATTTTATAACATGTTATTAGTATTTGCACACTTGCATTTATCAGTGTTTGAGATTTTTTTTTTTCTTTCTTTCCAAGATGGAATTGAAAACCGTTTCGTATCATTTATCTCTGATACTGTATGATATTTTACGTTTTATTTATGTATTTTTTTAATACTGCATTATCTAATACATTCATGAAATGTTGTGCTGTTCTAACGCGTCTTGTACTCTTAAATTTGTTTTATAGTAGCTTTTAAGATATTTATTTATGCCTTTTTGATGTACTTACATATGACATTGTGACCTTTTTATATTCTGTTTACTATTATTATTAGTAGTAGTATTAGTATTATTAAGAAGAAGAAATTACTTAAAAAAAAATAAACAGTTGCCTGTTTGTTGTTTGCCTGTTTCTATTTCAGTTACTTTATATATACTTTTTATATATTCATAATGGTTTTAACATTAATTTGTAGCACGATAAGATTAAAATGAGAGTAAATAAGCAATACAGTTTGATCTCTGTGTGGTTTCTGTAATTATAGTAACTTTGGCATTGACAAAAGCAGATGCTCTAATCACAATACGCCACTAGGAGGCGCAAGTAGCTCCAATATATATATATATATATATATATATATACATAAATAAAATATATTTTATGGGTGTCAATGTTTTTTTTTGAAATGATGCAAAAAATATCTTAATGTCAGAAACCGCCAAAAAAAAAAAAAAGAAACAGCACTCTTGTGAGGTTGTACTGATGTATATACTCAGACAGAGACACGAACATTTGCAGAGGTAAAGACAGTGTCAACAGACATCTCAATTTAAGGAAAAATCGTCAGATTAAATTGGTGTTATTTTGCTTATCCATTCCTCTTGTTTATTTACTGACTGCTGCTTGGCAAAGTGAAATTTGAGACTTAATACATGAGTCATTGTAATATTAAGAACCAGCTTAAATTGCAATTACAAAACACCTTCAAGGCATAAGGTAATCTGTCATAAATTATTGATTTACATGCTGCACACTGGCAATAACAATCATGATAGATAGCCAAGAAAAGGAGGACAATACAGCCAAGGCACTAAGGCCAAACCCAGCCAATACTAGATGAGAGAGAGTGTTACGGCACTATGAGTGTTTAAGCCATTACAAATTGTAAAAAAAAAAAAAAAAAAAAGAAAAAAAAAACAAACAAAAAAAACAACAATATTTGTTAACAGTTTTATTGTAGTTTGAATTTCATACATTTTCAACATATTCTCTTATGTTATAGCGTGGTGGGGTAGATAATAACATACAAGCATGCATATTTGTTTAATTTGTAGCAGATAAATATGGGATGATTACATCAAACTATGAGAAAATAAATAAATAAATAAATAAATACATACATAAATAAATAAATAAATAAATAGCATTTACATATACTGAAGCAAATATGTGACAAAACTCTTGATCTGAAGACTGAATAAAAATGATTGAAACAACCATCTGTCAGGAAGACATATGAGCAAAACTTTGAATCATAATTCATGTTATCTTTCATTTATCCATCTCTGCATCACAATTATCCTACTAATTAGTCATCATCAATCAGATATTTGAGAAAGTAAATGATCTAAACTCTTCACTTCTGTTCTTAATCACTTGTTAAAACATCTTGATTAAATAAGGTCATCATTGATGAGGTATCTAATGAAGGCCACATCAGGTAGATAAACTCTCTAACATCTGCTAGGAGAATGTTCAAAGTGATTTCCACTAACCTCAAAGACAGATACAGCGACATCTGCACATGAAAGCCAAAATCCGATCTGCGCATCTGATGCATTTATTGCAAACATCAGATGCTGAATGACTCATTTGTTTTGCGTCATCTAAATCTGTTTTCTGTTTTCTTCTGACTGCATGGCTTTGTTTGACGTCCATTCCAATACATACATGTACATGGGCATATGATGAAACGCTCTGAAAATAAATGCGCTCTTTCGATGTAAGTGTTTTACAGATTTGTAATTATTCTATAACAATCTTCCCACTTTGTGCCACTGTATTATTGTGACAGAGAGCTTTTAATTTGAGTCATGTTGTATATAATTATCTTCACACTATATGTGATGCAAAAGCTTTGAAACAATGTGCATGACTAGTAAATGCCTATTGCATTAGTATGTTATGTAAATACTTAAAAGTTAAAGGAACTCAAAATGCATACACCACAACCACAATGTGTTGTTTGGTGTTATGATACATTTGTCTGAAATGACTGTCATTTATTGCACAAACTAGACAAGTGTAACTATATCTAAAATTAAGCTACTTAACACTAACTTTATGATTGTTGAACTGTTGTATAAATACAAAATACACTGCAATAACAGCACAACAGGACAGGAACTTTTGCAAAAGCAGATTTACAAAAATATATTAAAAAAAACAAAAAACAAATAAGCATGCCAGCATACAATATATTCTATCATTTTAATTCATTTAATAAAACGGTTAGTTCCATTCCTCAAATCTGACTGGTCAGCAGCTGTTTATTCACGATAAAGCATGGCTATGACTGCTTCACCCGACGGTTCTATGTAACCCAGAGCAACACCCTTAGCAACATAAACTATCAATAATAGAGCGTCAAAACTGTCCCATGTATTATGTATTTAAAACAACAACAACAACAACAACAACAAAAAAAACAAAAAAAAATGTTTTATCATCCTGATAAGCATTTCGGAACTTTCTCTTACCATTTACTATTGATGTTAGGAAGTATTTTTTTTTTAGTGGAAGGACAGCATTTAACAAACTTGCTTCAAAAAAGTAACATATCAATACATACTTTTTTGTTTTTAATATTTTTTTATTGTGTGGTAACCATTTTATAAGAGCAATAAGGTACTTGAGGCCTTGCTGTACTGTGAATAAGCCACGGCTAAAGTGTTTGCAGGCACACCGCTTCAGCTTATTTAGACTTATTTAGAATTCAGCACAGCCCTGAGTATCTTATTGCTTACTTAAACATATACGTTTATAGTATATATAGCGTTTTTGAAGCATGCTAATATGTATAAATGTGTAAAAGGAATCCCTGAGTATGACATTAAAGGGAACCCCCCAATGAACCAAGTATCAAATAAAGCAAAATGACAGGTAAGAAAAATAGGTAAGTAGTCTTCAGGTGCCATGTTCATTACAGCAGCTTCTCAGAGAAATTACACTGTGGAGAATACTAACTAAATGAACCATGCATACAAAACTAAAGTGTATGCCAAATGCATAGGCTAAAGCTTAACATTATTAGTAAAAATTAATAAGTAAGTAAGCAAGTAAGTAAGTAGGTAAGTAAATAAGTAAGTAAATAAATAAATACTTGGCTTTGGTTCATGTAAATGAATTAATAATATTCTGACATTGTGATCTCAAATTGATAAAGGTACCCTATTACTCCACCACCTGCACAAGACATCATTAACAGCAGTCCCATATTGTTGAACCAGTACAATTCAAATGGCACAGGTGCAGCCATGTTACTACAATTTCAGGAAACAGTCGTGAGTTAGTTTCTCCAGTGATGCATTATTACCAAGGTAGTTAAACAGCAAGTCAACATTTTACTAGGGATGGGCGATAATTTATTATTTTATTTTTGAAACAATATGGTACTTGACACCGATACTGATATTGATACTGATACTGCTAAAGTAAACTTCAAAGTTGTTTCTAACAGTAAAATGGGTTATGATACACCCTTAACATTATATTTAGAAAATAAATAAATAAATAAATAACATTCAGTACTCTTTAATTTCAAGTGATTACATTTATTAGGGGCTGTAGCCCCTACTGAATTCCGTTAGTATTCTTATTATTATTCCTCCCTTTTGGGAATCAATGTCAGTCCTATGAAGGGAACATAGGAAAATGATGAAATTTGGCACACCTATAGTGACTGTCATAGATAGAGATCTGGCCAAATTTGGGGTCTCTAGGACCAACTCTATATTGCCACCACCACCAGCTCAAAAATTCACTTTTCAAATGGTTATAACGTTTGAATCCTTTGATCTAGAACTTAGTACACACGATTACTCTCCTCGTGATGATTCTATCCAATAGCTTACATTAAGACTCTACCTATTACAGTAGTTGCCATTTTTAAAAGTACAGTATTATGTTTTTTTTTTTTTTTGCCACTCCTTGGTATGCTTTATCAGAACCATAGCTCTTTTTGCTAATAATGTTTGAGCAGTTAGTTAGAAATTATTGGTGTCAGTGGATTCCTTGGGTAATGCCAAATCTGTGGATATCAACTATGTGTCTGCCTTTTCAAAATTTGTTATTAATTGCAATATCTTTGAAACCATTTAACATATCTGCACAAAAATCAGTAAGGATCATCAACACCATGTCCCAAAAGTACCTGAGAAGTTTGAACACAGCGCTAGCTAGTGACGGTTTTTGAAAAAAAAAAAAAAAAAAGAATCTTATAATTTTTAAAAATATTGTTTTTTTTTTTTTGTTTTTTTTGTTTTTTTTTCATTTCATTCCCTGGGTTATGCTGATTCTGACAGTATGCCATTTATCAATTTCCATCTGCCATTTTTCCACCATATTAAATTAAATAATGCAGAAGTTGCTTCTGTTGTAGGCACTGTCTTTCCAAGTATAATCTCATCTAAAGATATTAAATGCAGCTAGCAATGCATTTATTTACAAAGTATTATTTTGATTGATTCTCAGTTCAACTTCTGAACTTCAGCAGCAGGAACCATTCATTCTTACTGAACTTTTATTCTTTTTTAGTTAATTCTCATTTGAACTACTGAAATTCAGCAGATAGATGAACACACATTTTCTCAGTGGTGTACGATGATAAAACAACAACAAAAAAAAAAGCACTTGATTCAAAAAATGGTGTGTTTGTATCTCATGTGGTGTAATGTTATTATGGCAAGTGTGTTCAAAAGTTTACGTTGCTCAGCACTGTACTAATTTCTAAACCTTTTTATTAGTAATCTTAGCCTATTTTTTTTTTTTTTTTTTTTTTTTTTGCAGTAGAGCAATACATCCTGTGTATAAGCAGTTTGCAAAATAGATAGAATGAATAATAAACTATACTTCATAAATGTTATGGAAAATAAACTATAGAACAATTTAAAACTTTAAAAATCAAAGTATTTTTATCTACTCTTTGAAGCTGTGGAACCCTTGAAACGGGCTTGGCCCCATGTAGCTGCTTGCAGCTATGTATTATGTTTTTGGTAACCATGGTAGTAACCATTACTGTGATTTTACTAAAAATACAATGGTTGTATAACAGTATCTGCAGTAAAAAATATGGTTTGTATATGGACTGACAGTAACAGTGACCCATAAAGTGCATGTATGTATGTATTTATTTACAGTGCAACATTTAAATTAACAACAATTATACTGTAGAAGAGATCCATTTGAACTTTCAATGTTCAATTTGAATAAATTGAATTGCTATGTACCATCTCAGTTTATTGTAAAATAACTCTAATGGATCTGTATTATGTTTTTTTCTGTCCTCTGATAAGCATTGTTCTGGGCTGCGTTTCCCAAAAGCACTGAGTTCCCAAGCTGATTTATAAGATGGAAATGGTTTCTTATAAGACTTTTGGGAAAAGCAGCCCTGTTTGGATTCAGCATCCACAGTGAACATTCTCTGTGATTGATCATTTCTGCTTTGCTGCATTTAAGAGTGTTCAGATGAGCATGGAAATAGCTTTATCTTATACAATTTGCTAACATTGTTTATTTGTCCAATTTAGTGCATATTGTACACACTGAATTTCTTACAAACAAACTCACTGATAAACAAACAAACAATTAAAAAAAAAAAAAAAACTTTTTATTTTTATTTTTATTTTTATTTTTATTTTTTTTTTGAGTATAATTTTGATACAACATCAGTACCAATATAATGATACATATTAATCATTATATCATAATAATGTATGGGTAGATGCCACATTCGACCGCCCCAGACATCCCAGATAGCAAATTTGTCCGGCCCACTTCTGGGCCAAACCTTTGCTTCCATTATGGCCCACTATACGGCTGGGTCCTCAGCCCAAAACCGGTCCAGATCCGGTCCACACGTTGCAAACCGACACATACAATTTCATCTGGCCTAGATTGTTTTATGTGGCCCAAGTCTGGCCCAGGCACTATAAGACAGATCTGGCTGAGACTCTGCTTGGTCCCCGGGCCAGATCTGGCCCAGAAACAACAATGAAACACGAATACAACCATTTAAAAAGATTAAGGACTTTTATTATAAAATTGCCAAATACACTTTAATATAAATATGTATTAACAATGAACAAATACAGTACCATACAAACATTAATAACACTTTTAAACAATAAAATACTATGTCAATTATATTAACTATATTATTACAATAATAATAATAATAATAATAACAATGCAGAAAACAGTGATGTCATCATCCAGGCCAGTTCAGTTCATATCTAATAATAATATTGCTGAATATTACATTTCTCCAACCAAACAAGCCAAAGGCAACAGTGGCAAGGAACCCAAACTCCATCAAAGTCAGGATCAGTCAGGAAACCAGTTCTCCTCTGGCCAAATGAACAAACAGTGTGAGTATTATACCAAGCTGCATTACAAATCAGCTTGTGTATTAAAACGTATAGCGTCTCCTGTATCCGACAAAGATGATTGAATCAAAAGACTAACTGAATTTGAGCCAAAAAAAAGAAAAAAAAAAAAAAAGAAAAATTGCTAAATAACTTTTCATTAGCTATAATTTCATTTAATAAATTAGCAGGTTTCAGCATTAAAAAACAAGATAATTGTCCTTTAATAATTGATAATTTTTGTCCTTTTTATTTGTATTTATTTTTTTAATCATTGTGCCTGTGTTATTGCCAGCTGCATACATTTTTGGAACACAGGTGTGTATTTTTATTGGAATTTTACTATTTTACCCCCATTTCCTTTAATAAATCTATTTTGCACTAGGTACAAAAAATATACTATTTTTAAATCACAGTACCATTTAGCTGTAAAATGATTTTTGTTAAAAAAAACTTTTGTTAAAGGGGTCATCGGATGCCCATTTTCCACAAGTTAATATGATTCTTTAGGGTCTTAATGAAAAGTCTCTAATATACTTTGATTAAAAATTCTCAATGGTTTTGTAAAACAACACCCTTTTTACCTTGTCAAAATCAGCTCTGCAAAAATCATCTCATTCTAAGGGGCTGTTCCTTTAAATGCAAATTGAAGCTGCTCACCCCCCCCCCCCCCCCCCTTCTCTCTGTGGAATGACGAGCTTGTTTACTTTAGCCGCATTTAGCCGCTAAACTTCCTAACTACCATAGGAATAAGGAAAGGCGATCGCAAAGATTCATAAAAAAATCGCTTATACTCACTTCTGCTGTAAGTGAAGCTGGATCACGAATGATTTGCGCGAACATAGACGGATATATGTAGATCGGGAGGTGCATTCCCTTCACAAACAAAGGTAATCTACTGCATCTTCAGTGGCTCAGATGTCGGGAGTAAATGACGACCACTATGTTCATTATTACATCCAGCAACACAACACCTCAATCGCTCAATCTGAGATATTCTAGTCTCACTTACATCCCTGCTTTGGCATCGAAATAAGGAAAGTTACTGGACTGTGACAGCTGGTCTGAGGTAAGAGCTCATGTCAATCAACTATTGTGGGAGCGGCCTCTGTCGGTGTGACGCCACAATGACGATTTGAAAAAAGGAATATTATTTTTACAGATTAATTAAAAACCACTGCATGGATTTTTATCATTATAGGGTAGATGTGTACATACACTGCCAACACACATTCATGTTCAAACAACATGAAAAAGTGAAGTTTGCATTCGATGACCCCTTTAAAAGCTGTAATTCTGTCGGCAAGGCTTCAAAATTAAAATTTGTACCTTTTTTTTCCAGATGGTGCCATTTTTTTCAGATTTGGCCAATACATTAAATACTCGCTTTATTCCTGTTTTATGCTTCTGCATATTATACAGCCAACTGGATAAATAATGCAGCAATAATTGTGTGGGTGTGTTGTTATGGATGTCAAAGTGTGATTTGTATGAGTGTCAAAAAAAATAAATAAACAAAAGGATGCGTGTTTGAGAGAGAAAAACTCTATTGCAAATCACACAAATCCAACAACTGGGGAAAATTTGGTACTGCGCCCAAACAAAATCTTCCTGAAAGCTAATTTTTTGAGATATCAACCTCAAATTTGGAACACAACTTGTATAGATTCATGGCTTTGATTTTCTAGCAGGTTTAGAGTTCCAATAAAATATATATTTTATATACAATATTGTTCATAAAGCATTTTCAGAAACCTAAACCTCTATAACTTTTTAAACTTTTTTTACTTCAACAATAATCTGGCATGGGTCTTCTTTAAAGGGGTCATCAGATGCAAAGTTCACTTTTATATGTTGTTTGAACATAAATGTGTGTTGGCAGTGTGTGATAAAAATTCACCCAGTGTTTTTTATTTAATCTGTAAAAATAATTTCCCCTTATTCAAATCAAGCCATTCTCAGCATCTTGTCTGTGTGACGACATACCAACAGGGGCCGCTCCTACGATTGATTGATTGACATGGCCGTCTTACCTTAGATCCGCCTTGAATGAGTAGAAAAGAATGGCTCCTAAGCGATTGAGGTGTTCTGCTGTTGGATGTAATAATGAACATAGTGGTCATCATTTACTCCCGACATCTGAGCCGCTGAAGATGCAGTGGATTACATTTGTTTGTGAAGGGAATTCACCTCCCGATGTAAACAAATGTATCTATGTTCGTGTGAATCATTCGTGATCCAGCTTCACTTACAGCAGAAGTGAGTTTAAGTTTTTTTTTTTTTTTTTTTATGAATCTTTGCAATCACCTTTCCTAATAATGTGCTAGTTAGCAAGTTTTGTGGTTAAACATGGCTAAAAGCAGCTGAATGTGGCTAAAGTAAACAGGCTCGTCACTCCACAGAGAGAAGAGAGGGGCGGGGCGAGCCGAGCTCATTAACATTTAAAGCAACATCGACCAGAGCAGGATGATTTTTGCAGAGCTGATTTTGGCAGAGTAGAAAAGGTGTTTTTTACACTACCATTGAGAAATTTTAACCAAAGCATGTTATAGACTTTTCATTAAGATCCTAAAGAATCATATCAACTTGTGGAAAATGGGCATCCGATGACCCCTTTAAAATGAGACGAAACTTAACTCTGTGCTCACAAGCTTCAAGTTTCAAGTGTGTGTGCACGTGCATGTTCTTGAAATATTTGAGAGAGAAAAACTCTACTGCAAATAACAAATCCAACCACTGTGTGCACCAGTGGAGATTTGCTGGCATCTAATGGGGGAAATCTGGTACTGCACCCAAACAAAATCTTACTGTAAGCTCATTTTTTGAGATATCAACTTCACATTTGGAACACAACTTGTTTAGACGTATGGCTTTGATTTTCTAGCAAGTTTAGAGTTTAGAGTTTAAAGTTTCATACTTTATATGAAATATTGTTCATAAAGCATTTTCATAAACCTAAATCTCTATAACTTTTTTTTTTTTTTTGCTTGTTTCACTTTTTACACTTTTTTTACTTCAACAATAAGCTGCCATGGTTCTTTAAAATGAGACCAAACTTAAGTTTGTGCTCCCAAGCTTCAAATTTGTTTGACCGTTTTTTGACATGGACATTTTTTTTTTTTTTCCACTAAGGGCCTATGTGTGCACAAGGGTTAAACATTAAACACATTAAATTGCTTACCATTGCTTACCTTTTTGGAGCTGATCATTTCCTCCTAAAAATGAAATGGTCTCTTCCTCGTTTTTTTTTTTTTTTTTTCTCCAGACGAGTCCCTTTATTCTAGCAGTGGGCCACCTGTGACAAAACAAACTCGGGCTGAATGTAAATTCACGCAACTACACCAAGTGTGGACCTGCCACGCGTACTACAGCTTTCAGCTGAGATCGGCCCAGAGAGAAAAAGTCGTCTGTCAGCCAGAAGTGGCCCATTCTCACCCATGCCAAGACTGAGCCGACAGTGCCACATTTCAGCTGGAATCGGCTTGAGTGTGCTCGCTATCTGGGTTGACATTAGACCACCATCTTGGAACTGCCAATGTGTCATCACTCCCATTAAAAACCAGCATATATCTGCAAAAGTATCTGCCAAAGTATATTACAGATACAGATATTAGTACATGCGTTTAACTATGGGTGCAGAGTGTTCATGGACCGTTCCAATATGGCGGACTGCTTACGTATAGTGGCCCATATAATAGCCACTAATAAGGCATCTACTTATACTCGCAGCCCTCTCTACTGGTGAAAATAATTAGTATAGGATATTATTGTTTGATTGGGCTTTCTGCAATGTGTTTATGGGGTGCTTTGTGCTGTAAAACACTTCTGGTGTAAAACAGACGAGATGTCTAGTCACCCTAAATCATAAACACATTGGTTTGTAGCACACATAGTTATGCCATTTACTGTGCTTTAGTTATTTACCTATGGCATGAATTGAAAGTCTCTCACATGCAGTTAGAGTCTCACAGGCAATAACCTGCTTTCACACTAAAAAATAAGGTGGATAAACGCAATATCATAATTTCACTAGTGTGTTAAGGATGCATATCAGTGTGTGATATTGCTGTAGTAAATGGGACAATATTCATATTACAGGGCACTTTTATTCAGGTAATCAATATTTATTTCCCCAAAACCACATTTGATGAGTTAAATATTTCTGTCATTCTCTTTACACAGATAAAGGCCATAACTCCTGAGCTTGGTCCAGGACAGCTCATTCTCTGCTTTTATGAACACATCACAGGGGAACACCTACATTTCAGGGCTAGATACTGATTTCTCTCTCTCTCTCATGCTGAAACAATGCCGTGCTGACCTATAACTTGTGGGTCCCTCCACTTGATGAATTGTGTCATCCCGGTCTACAGAAGTGCTGACCCGAACGCAAGCTGCTCTCAATGATTTCCTGTAGCTGGCAGAACACAGTGAGTGATGAATGAACATCTCTGATCCATCAATCCCAGGGCCTGAAGTCAGGAGTCCCTGCTCTTTTCGAAGAAGTGTAATTCCACTTCCCTCGTTTCTGTCTTTGGTCGGGTCCCTGCGAGCCGGTCGGCTTTGTCATTAAACATGGTAGGAAGTAAAGGATTTGATCTCCTACAGGATTTGAGCCACTAAAAGTTTTTAAGTTTTACAATGAGAGAATGGAATGGGGATGTAAAAGCTGGTTTTAGTGTCTTGTGCCGCTCTTAACAACTCTTCTCTACTTTTTAAATTGCTTTGATCAAACGTTTCATAAGAACCTGATTTTTTCAGAGAGTCACATAAAAAAAAAAAAAAAAAAAAAAAAAAATTTGAAGATAAGCCAATTCCTTTGTGAGATTTTCTTTGTAATTCAGTAATGGCAACTTTCTCAAGGGCTTTTCACATAACTCATGTCAAAGCTTCGTTGCACCACTCAACGCAGTAGCCACTGGCCATGTTGAAGAAAACAGTAAAAAAAAAAAAAAAAACTCGCATTTGAGTAAATGCTGAGTTGAAGTCTTCTCTGAAATGCCCTTCTTACTAGTTTGTAAGTTGTGATTAGATCATGTAGTAAGTTTATGTAATATTTACTTATAAATTTAATATTTAATTAATGATTTTTCACATTTTCTGTTTCAGTTTTCAACATTTTTAGCAATTTTTCAGCTTTCACTTTTAGCCGACACCCCTACGTAAAGTGGATATTGTTATGATTACTTTTTCATGTTTGCCTGTTTTGTGTCTTAGGACTCTTATTTTTATGTAGTTCCTGTTCTCATGGTTCCTGTGTTTTGCTTCCTATGTTTGCCTTGTTATTTAGTCCCTGGGTGCTTCTCAAACAAAAGGATGCATCCAAGTAAGGCCAGGGGACCAGATGGGATTTTTTTTTAACTGCGGGGGACCAAGCTGTCAGCAAATGATTTAAACTCAGTTAGTCAGAATTCACTGATCACATAAAGAGAGGCACATTCAGTGCGATTGCTTCAGATGTAAAGCCTGGTTTATACTAGCAGCGTCAGCACGAGCGCAAAGGTACGTGCAGCTTGCGGCAAAAATGATGCGAATATTGAGGAAATGGAGGACTGTGTGATTTGGTTTTCAAGATAAAAGTTAAAAAAAAATAAATGCTTCTTAAACAGAGATGAACATGTTGGTATTCTTATGGAAAAAATAAACATGCACGCACTGTCACTGACAGCCATATTAGTTTACTAATCTTTTTGTTTTCATTTTGAAAAGATGTAATTTACCTCACGTTATGTTATCGAGGCTTTTCATTTTTTTTTATTTGATTCCTCAGTGTTTGTTAAACATTCTGTATTTTATTAGTCAGTAAATGGGCTAATACAGCACGTGGTATATGCCATGCTTCATCTTGTTTTTGTTAATAAGCATTGTCATTGTAGCCAGTTTTATTGTCGTTCTGCTTTTAATAAAAAATAGGCTACCAGTGAATCCATCTTTTGTTTTAGTCTTAAAAAGTGAAAGATGTATAATGTAAGCAAAACAGACAATAATGTTTTCTTGTAAAATGTGACAAGATCGTGAATTCGATCGTGATCACTACAGTGGGCAGCTATTCGGAGGCCATTTTGAACCATTTAAGAAGTAGCATCATGCCCCAAACACCAACTGGTGAACCCCCAAACTACTGTCTACAATTCCATTTAATTGTTATCTTTGTATCTTTTTTGTTTTGTTTTGAGATATAAGATAATATATTCAAAATGGCGGCAGGAAAAGGGGATGCACCATGTGCCTCAGGAATAAGTGTTCAAATCTTTTATTCTCAGAAAACCAGACAGGTACAAAAAATATTTTGGATGCTAAACAGGATGTCAGAAATAATTTCATCCACATTTTAATATTATTTTTCTTCTCCATTTTTTTTCTGTGACAGAATAAATATCTGGACGTCATGCACCAACAGGTATCATTCTGCCTATGGGCCCATATACAGATTTTGCCTTATTTTTATATTTTACTGAAATTATGATATAATTTACACTTGAATGGTTTTATTGAACAAAAATATTAAATAGCCTTCAGATTTTATCATTTAATTCAATGCAAGTCTATATTTACTAATTAGATCTTATAAAACTGTATGCATAAATACATGTACACTGTATGAGTGCAGATATGTGTGTTCACAATTGTGTTTGAGTGCGTGGTAGGAAGGTGTGTGTGTGTTTGTATTTGTGCTCACTTGCGTATGAATACTCCATGTTTCAAGGCAAACACTGTGCAACTCTGAGTGTGCTACACACAGGTGAGTGGGCTGGACAAACCACCTGTAGAAACACACTCTTCTCTCTATATGCGCCAGACACTTTCTTAATAACACTCCATGTTACAAGGACTCAGTAAGATAACACAAATGTTTACTAGTGAATGCACTACAAATCATATTGCACTACTTGTTTTTTTTGTTGTTGTTTTTTTTTTTTTTTTTTTAACCTTAAATACCTCTTTTGCACAATATCTTGCACAACATTGTACAGTATTATAAAAAGTACTTGTATAGTCTGTCTTAGGTTATGTGTATAATCAACTGTTTATATGTATAGTTAGATTACCGCTTCTGTAAGTTAGCTATGCATAGGTTTAAAAATTGCTCTTACATCTATTGTTGTATGTTTATATTTATGCTTATTTATGTAGCACCGTGGTCCTGTGAGACACAACATTTCATTCCACTGTATGTAGCGGAATGACAATAAATCTCTACTTGACTTGACTTGACTTGAAAAGTTCATCAGCATGCACTGATTAAAGTTGTAGCCAAAAAAAAGCGACCAATTTATGTACTCCTGCAGCCAACTGAGAAAGTTGGAAATGAACGATCTGTGGAAAGAATGAGTCTAGAGCCCTGGTAGCAGTGGCGGTAATAATTAAGCCAGGTGCCGCAACTTAGGCTAATTATGTACATAGCAGAAACCCTGATTAATTCTCCGTTTTACCGATGTTTGTCGCCTTTCGTAGGGACAGTGAGGGGGACGGATCGAGTCACTATGAATCTGGGGGGGTCACGTCCCCCCTGTCCCTAGTGCCATCTGCGCGCCTCAGTAAGGCTGCATATCTAGACAGCCACACCATCAAGGTCCGTTGAAGGACGGCTTAATTTGAACAATCCTTTGTGGACATCCTTAATTTTATGTCCTTTTCGTGCCTTGTTTTGGAGAACACATCAGGTGTATCCTTTGTGTCCTACAATTCCCACAATCATTTGCACACATTCCAAAAATGAAAAACACTTAGCTGAAAATGAATTGCTATGGAGCTTGCCAAATTTCATTATGTTATGCAAGAATGAATGAATGAATGAATGAATGAATGAATGAATAAATAAATAAATAAATAAATAAATAAATAAATAAATAAATAAATAAATAAATAAAGGTAAAGGCATTATATTTTTTGTTTGTGGTAAATGAATTGCATCCTAAACTGTACAAAATGTAAGCCACTAGAGACCACAGATGGTTTGATTTTATCATTCTAATAGTATTCTAATGTCATGACCACAGGAGCATAAACATGTATGACGGAGCCATGTGCACTGATTTTAGCAATTAATGCTGAGAAGGGCATTGAAACCTCAGGAAGGTCTTGGACATATCCTCACTAAGACACGACCTTCTGTTCTCCCTTGTTTCTGAAACAGCCATGATATAGATATATGTGACCCCAGACCATAAAACCAGTCATAAGGGTCAATGTTTTGAAATTGAGATTTATACATCATCTGAAAGCTGAATAGATAAGCTTTACTTTGATGTATGGTTTGGCTGAAATACAGCTATTTAAAAAAATTGGAATCTGAGGGTGCAAAAAAATCTAAATATTGAGAAAAGCACATTTAAAGTCCAAGTTAAGTTCTTAGCAATGCATATTACTAATCAAAAAATAAGTTTTGATATATTTACGGTAGGAAATTTTCAAAATATCTTAATGGAACATGATCTTTACTTAATATCTTAATGATTTTTGGCATAAAAGAAAAATCGATCATTTTGGCCCATACAATGTATTTTTGGCTATTGGTACAAATTATTATTATTATTATTATTATTATTATTATTATTATTATTATTATTGTAATGTTTGAGTGTGTGTGTGTGTGTGTGTGTTTGTTATCTGCATTTTTTAGTAATTTTTACTTTATATATATAAAAAAAAAAAAAAAAAAAATAAAAACCTGCAGTTTGATTTAGATTAATTGGAATGCACAATGAAAAAAAAAAAAAATAAAAAAATAAAAAAAATGTTAAAAACTGAGATATCTGCAAATTAACTTCATATATGGGCTTGACATACAACTTGGAGTCAGCGATGTAGTTTGGGCTCAAAGAGCTTGATTTTTTTTTTATTTTTTTTTTTTTTTTTTTTGCAAGGGTCATACCCAGCAACACTGACTGATGCTGAGAGCTTGAAAAGGTGCTAGACTGTGATCAAACTTCACAACCTTTCAAAAAACCTTTGAAAAAAAGTGCAAAGTACACCAAAAATCAAGTCAAAGACAAAGACAAAACCAGAACTTATGCAATGCGTTTAGATCTGTCACATATTGTAGAAATAAGGATTGCATATTTTATTTAGCCTAATTTTGGAATAATATAATCTTTTTACAAAATTATACACTCAACCTTTATAATTTAATTAATTAATTAATTAATTAATTAATTAATTAAAACATATTTGTGTCTCCTGTAATTTTTTAATTAACACACCGGCCAAACAGAATGTCAGGTAATATAGACTTCCTTGCGCTTGACTGGCGCGCAATGTTGTTGCTGGTGCTTTGCTTCATAGGTTTCAATGCATTTGGCAACATCGGTGTGAATCATGTGAAATGCCCTTAACCGCCAATCTCATTTAAATTAATAAAGCAATAAAGTGGGAACCTGGCGTCTTTGTATCCCATTTTAGGAAGAGCGTTCCATTGAAACAACAGGAACCTACGGATGGATTAGATGGATTAGATGTCTATGTGATTGAGAAGGTTGTTAAGCGGTTATAATATCCTTCTCAATTACATGGGCCACCAGATACCAACTGCTTTATTCTCAGAGGATCCTGTTTTTCGATCTCTTATCGTTTACATGCAGAATAAGGCGGCAAATAAAGGGTAGTGAGCTTCAACCTATTTTACACAACTCTGCTTCAGGTAAGTGGAAATGTAACGAAGACAGAGAGTTTGTTACGTGAGGAATGCAAAGAAAACGGAAAATAGCGGCATTGCTCGTTAGTGCTGTGCTTTATGGAATGTGAAATTACACCACAGAGCAGTATATAGTGTACTTCACTGAGATGTCTAATTGAGGAACAACTAACGGGACTATATAAATGCAAGAGTCCTTTTTATTAGAGGCCGTTCTCTTCCACGGGTAATGGGAGTGAGATATCATTGCCTCCTGCACAGCCGTTCCTTTCAAAATGCTAACTATTTCATCTACTTAATCAGCCAATATTCTCTCTCAGCTTTGTGGCCGAACGAAGACTGAATCATCAGCTCTGTGCGCTGCCTTTACAGCAGGTTTATGAGGGGCTCTGAGAATGGTAAATCTCGCAACTTTCTGCATCTTTGGGTAATTGATTGTTGGAAAGGGCTGAGTGCCATTTTTATTACCTCTCAGATTGAAAGAGTACACTAAAACTATGGGCGAGTGCTGAACAGCAAACAGTGTGATAAAAAACCCTGCTGGACAGACAATTAACTATTCGGGCAAGGGGAGCTGTATCTATTCCCTTCCGAATCACTGTAAATACAATATCTTGGCTGAGGTGAAAACTAATAGAGAACACACGTTAATCTAGTTGGCTGTTCAGGATTACAGAACAGTTCAAAATAGACTTGAGTTTATTAATGTTTGTTGCAAATAGAGAGGAGACATCTGAACTGTGTTATTTTACATTTTTTGTCAGCATTGATTGAGTTTATATCAAGTTATATTTGGGTTGTTTTTTATATCCACATTTAATCGAGTGTTCTAAAGCAAAGGCTGGACAGAGCTTGTCTCGCAGATCATCAAATAAAATTTATATTTTGATGTTTCATTTTGATGTTTTTTTTTTTTTTTTTTCTTGTATTGGCAAAGGTTGACTGTAGAAGAAGAGATTCTGACAACCCACATCTTGAGATCTGGCAGATGATTGTCACACAGGAAAGCTGTCACAAGGTTTGTATCTCAGCCACTATAAAGTTTTTACATTTTTGCAGTTTTAAGAATAGAGTTTGTTTTTCCAAACATAATTTTACTGTTTAAATTTAACAGAGAAGCTTCCAAGGCTGTCTTATTGCATAATCTTGTGTCAACTTCACAAGCACAGATGTGACACCGTGTGGCAATATGCCCTATGTATTGGTGTAATATGTTGTAAATGTTTGATCTGTTCCTCAAAAAAAAAAAAATAAGTATAAATGTTGCATAGCCCCCTATACTCCATAATAATAATAATAATAAAGTTACATTTCAAGGCTTCGGTCAATTTTGACCTTGAAGGCACCAAGTGTGACCCAAAAATGAAAAGGCTCAGAGGGTTAATAGCCTGGGCGAGTGCATTTGGGATATTCATTTTAATTGTCCTTGCATTTCTGGAAATCAAACACACTATAATTTACACAATTAAGTTGCGTAGAGGAACATACAGCTAGGAAATGTTCACTGTAAAAAAACACATGTGAAATCTACAGTAATTTACTGTGTTTGTGCACAGGAAATTGCTGTATAGATTCACAGTAGAATACCGTAGATTCAGTTGCAACAAAGACTATAGAATACCCAAGACCTGTTACTCATATAGTTTTGAATGGGAAAAAATGCAACGCTCGTTATGGCCGTGAAGCCCTGCCTTCGGAATAAATGAGTTAATTGCTAATCGGTAAAGTCAGCGCCTCACTGCAGCTGCCGTTAGAAGTCCCGGTTGCTATAGAAACTGTCAACGCTCTGAGACATGTGCTCAGTACTGCACATGCGCACTGGCTGATCTCGCCTGAGAAAAAAAAAGCTTTTTTTTTAACGGTACTGGAGCATAAGGAACAATATTTACGAGGCAGCTCTTGTCATATTTCATTGGTGATCTCAAATATGAAATTTAATCGTAAGCTTGGTGAACAGTTTTGGAAAATTTAATGTTTCCCCATTCAAAGATATAGGAGCTGCACTTGCATGCCCGAGAGGCATTTCAAAGATGGCCGCCGAGTGAAATTACTTGCCTTAAAGGGACTTTGGTCACAAGTGCAGTAATGTAAGACGTACTGTGAGTGTCACAGTAACCAGCAATGTATTGTAGAAAACACAATAACTAATTATGTACTGTGGAAAATCACAGTAATTACCAGTGTATTGCAGAAAACACAATAAGCAATTATGTACTGTAGAAAATTACAGTAACCAACAATGTGCTTAAGAGAAAAAAAATCACAGTAACCTATTATGTATATCTATCTTAGTTTTTATGAGAGAGTGGGCGTGACCATTTTAACTTGAGTGTGTTTGGCTTCTGGTGCCATTTGCTTCCAGTTGTTTTACCCATTATACTGCTCATTATTTCGCCCACTGCTTTATACAAACTTTTAATCATTATCATATTATTTTAACTTCAGAATCACAATCAAAATGTGATTTCATCGTACTTCCATACACTAGGGTTTCTGAAACTCCGTTACTGGGGTAGAGAAGGAAAACAGTACACTGGTAGCTGGGTTTCCAGCCAATGACTGCATTTAATTTGACCTCACTGTAATTCAGATTGCACTTTCAGTTTTAATAGAGAATACAGGAAGCAAATGGATTCTTTGATAAAAAAAAATAAATAAATAAAAATGGTCCAGAAGGTCATCAAGATTTTATTGTTTTCAACACATCTAGCAGTAAGTGAAGAATGATTAATGAAGCTTGTTATAATGATGAGCTGTTCATTGTGACCGTTGATAAATTAATATTCAAATTTAAATCACGCAGCATGCATGCATAATTTATTTATTTATTTATTTATTTGGGCTGAATTAGCATAACTAAACAGCAGTGGAACCTGTCGGTACTGATGGTCTAGTGGTTAGCACACTGACATATAGAGTAACCATGTTCTTAGCGACCTGTGTTTGATTCCTGGCTTGAGGTCAGAGGTCAGAGGTCAGACCCCCCCCCCTCAAAAAAAAAAAAAAAAGTTTTACTAACCAACAGCAGTAAATGCAACAGCATATTTAAAAAAAAAATGGTTATTTATTCTACAGTAAGACAAATATTGTAAATATTTGTATATATTTTTACAGTAAGTTACTTGTCACTTGCTGCCTGTTAATTACTGTGAATTCCAAAGTCAGTTTCTTACAGTGGTGCTTTAATAACGTACCATCCTGCTACAATTACAACAACAGAGGAAGATCTACAGTATTAACATAATTTGATAAGGTTTGTGCTTTCAAATATTAGAACAATGTGTACTTTTGTTTTTAGGCATATCTGAGGCAGGTTCTTTATTGGCATCAATGGTATCATGAGGAACCTTTCATGTGACCTTTACTTTGCACAAACTGTTCTTTATACTGAAGAAAAAAAATAAAGTTCTTTGCTTTTACATGCAGGACAGAAGCCCTCTTCCTGTCTGCGTCGGCGATTCTTGGCTAGAACAAGCTTGCAGAGGATCAGACTTTTGTTGAGAGTCAACTACACACCTACTGTATATCAATCAAGTCCAACAGACAAGCACCACAGTAATCAGACGGTAATCTAATGTGCATCTAGAACACTTGGTTTAGAGCACCATAACTGCTTAAAACCACTGGCCAGACATCTTCCTCCTAAGTGGATTTCAATTGCAGTGCTTATGTAAGTGCTGCTATAACTTCAAGGACTCTCTAATCAGCCCCTGTGCATTTACTATGGAAAACAGGGAAAGATGTCATCACTAATGCTGCTTAGAGCTCATAAACAAATTGGATTTCTTTCAGTATTTGATGCCTTAAAACATATTAATTTCAGCTGGGTTCAGCACATGATAAATACTGTCCATCAAGTTCAGTGAGGATATTAATAACTAGGAACTACATAATATGCTGCTAATGTATAATCACTCTTATGAGTGAATTCACAAGAAAGTTATAGCATGAATATGTTTTCAGTAGTTCCATATCTTATATATTGAAAGTGATCTTTTATTTCATGCCTCATTTTTCATCTAGGAAATCACATTCACACCGGAGGTCTGTAAGATCACCAGAGTGCTCATATTCTTCATTACAAATGAAAAGCATAATTTATTCCAGGCATTATTTGAAGGGCAGCAAAGTGAGCAAGAAATTGAAAATGAGAGATATGCGTTCAAGGTCAACATCTGATCCCCAAGAGAAATTCATATCTGTGGAATTGATAATGCACTGGCTGTAGACTTAAGGGTAAAATATACCCAATTTTCAAGAGTGTCTGTTTGCAAATGTCTAAGAGATGTGTGTAAATTCCTGTGTGTGTGCACCTGAACATATATGCTCATAGATTTTTTATGGTTCCTGCATGATCGCACCTGTACTCATTCATTGGTTGGCCTTGAAACAGTAGGCAATTAGAGGGGAAAACCTTCTCATCCGATGCCCCCAGACAGGAGCTAACGCTTGTGTTCATCCGCACTCTGAGGTCTTCTGGGAGAGGATGAGGTGTAGCCCAGAGACTGTTGGGTAGCTATGTAGAAATCGAAATTCCATTGCACAGTTGTGACTGAAAACTTTTTGCGGTTTGTAAACAAACACTAAAACCTTTTCTGACTCCCACCAGTGCAACACACTGTACATGTTCGAATTAACAAGACTACTTTAAAGTCAGTCTTTAGAGCTCTCGGTGAGTTCTGGGAATAAACAAAGTGCAAAGGAGATTGGAAATTGCACTTTTTGAACATTTTGGCTGTGCAAAAGTCTAGAGAGGAAAAAAAAAAATAAAGTTTTATATTTTTTGCTTTAGTGTGCTAATATGGAATGTCAGTTAAACAAGCTGTTAATTTAAGACATTGATATACTGCTGGGGATATAATAATTTTTCCATTTCCCCGGTCATTATGAACAGCAATCTATATTAATTCTCACATGTCTCATGACCAGTCATCACTTCCCAGGTTTAAATGTTCAATACCTGACAGTGGCCACATTTTTATTACATTGGTACAAGCATGTGTTGCTGCGCTTTTATTATGTTGCTTCAGGTACGTATTTTGGCAATTCCAGACCCAACCCTAAACCTACCTGATATTGTTAAAGGAGAAGTCCACTTCCAGAACAACAATTTACAGATAATGTACTCGCCCCTTGTCATCCAAGATGTTCATGTCTTTCTTTCTTCAGTCGTAAATAAATTATGTTTTTTGAGGAAAGCGTTTCAGGATTTTTCTCCATATAATGCACTGATATGGTGCCCTGAGTTTGAACTTCCAAAATGCAGTTTAAATGCGGCTTCAAATGATCCCAAATGCGGTTGTAAAAGAAGGGACTTATCTAGCAAAGCGATTGGTTATTTTCATAAAAATAATACAATTTATATACTTTTTAATGTCAAACGCTCGTCTTGTCTTGCTCTTCCCGACCTCTGTTTTTTTCTGGTTCATGACAGTTTGGGTATGTTCTCCCTCAACTTCAAAATCGCCCTATATCGCTGTTTTACCTTTTTTGCCAAGGGTGTTTGATCTTCTTTGCATGCTCACTTTGCAAAGACTGGGTTGGTACTTCTGCAGCGATGTAGGATGATTTCGAAATTATTTTTGAAGTTGAGGGAGAAAATACGATTGGAGTTTTTCGACATTTGTAATGAAGCTGCATTTAAACTGAATTTTGGAAGTTCAAACTCGGGGCGCCATATCAGTCCATTATATGCTGAAAAATCCTGAAATGTTTTCCTCAAAAAACACAATTTCTTTACGACTGAAGAAAGAAAGACAGGAACATCTTGGATGACAAGGGGGTGAGTACATTATCTGTAAATTGTTGTTCTGGAAGTGGACTTCTCCTTTAACAAATGCAGCCATGCTATTTTAACTTCCTTCTATGTGGGTTTGAGCTTTTTTTTTAATCGTAGTTTCACTGGATTTGGACAAGAACACTTTACCTCACAAGTTCAACATTGTAATGGGTGAGCTACCAAGCAAACATACTGCACTAGAAAACACATACATGTAAAACTGTATATGTAACGCTAATGTTCAAAGTATCAGTTTTCAAATCTCACGGCATGTTAAAATTGTTTTGAAGTCATCACATAATATTCTGCAAAGAAAATTCTTAATCCAAACTCTAGTCCTGTAAATCATACTTGGTGTGAAAGAGAATAAAAGTTGTCAGCGTTTTACTGCCTCTATTGTTCATTTCAACAGGAAACTCTAGTGATTCATACGTATAGGTGCAGTTTTTGAGTTTTGCAGAAATGTAGATAGAGGCCTGTATTTCCAGAGAGCCTGGGTAGCAACTAACACGAAAAAGTCCAGGTTTTTCCAACTCAGTCTAGTAACTCATGATGGTGAGTAAACAATGATAGAATTTTCTTTCATTTGTGTAGCATCACTAGTTTTTCACAGAGCACATTTCACCACATCAGAATTCAATGGCCACATGAAGGCAGCATTCATAAAAGGCAATCCAGCAGTAAGTGGAGACCCAGGCTCATGTTGTTTTGTTATATCGATAATAATGTAACCTCTCGAAAAGGTACCCGTCCTGGGCCTTAGCACATATTGATTTTCATCTCTGAGACCTTGTATCCTGCAAACTCTTGTGGTGAATCTAACGTAGTCCTGCAAGGAAGCAGTGTGAGGTTTGTTTTGCTTGTTTTTGGGACCCGAGAGAGAGTGAAAGCAATTCATTATACCGCAAGACAACAAGCTGGTCAGCGAAACGCTTATTTGCAGAGTTATTGATGCACTGCGCATCGCTTTACAGACGAGCAATAAAAGAGAAAAAAAAAAAAGACTGCAAAACTTCCACATGATTTGTGAAATCTTAATTATAAATCTAAAATACTTCAAATAGAGAGCACATTAATTCAAAGGTTCAAAGATTAAACTCCTTACTGATTTAAATGATACAAACGAAATGTCATTGGCGATGCAGATAAGCAGCAAAGGAGGTAGAAATTAAACTCTTGTTTGGATCGTTTGTCACACTTACAGAGATATGCAATTTCTATCAGACTATAGTGCTCTAATGGAAATTGTTGTGAAATAAGAGAGAAATAACTACATTTAGGCGGTATATAGGCATAGTTTCATGGTGAAGACAATATGTGTTGTCTGCTTTACTACCTTAGGGCTTTTTGTTACTGTATCCACTGCACCGTTTTTTTTTTTTGTTACCTTTGGCTCTGTTGAGGGAGGGTTGTGATGTGAGCTGGGATCTTCACACAACAGCCTGGGACGTTGTGGTTTGCTTTAATTGACCACAGTGGCACTGGGCTACAGTCCCGACTGGAATTACTGCTTATACCTCAATACCTTCCCCACTCTCTCCACGCTGCCCTAACAGCTCAGGGACTGGATTATTTTATTTGGATTGCAGCAGAAAACACTTCACAATGAATAGGAGAAGCCTTAGTGCTGATTTGTTTGGGACTGTTGACACGACCTCTTTCATAAGTTTTACTCAAAGACTTCTATTGATTTGTAGACCTTAAAGTGAAATCAAAGCAAAGAAAACTCCAGTCACATAAAACACTGACTGCTGAAAAAGAAAGAAAGAAAGAAAGAAAGAGTAGAATGGGGACTTGGTTCTTTTCATTGGCTGCTGATTCGATTTTGAGGTGTGGACAGTGGGCATCTCAAAAATGAATGCAAGCTTAGTTTAAGTGGATTAAATGACTGGAGAAGTCTGTGAGAAGTCTGTTGTTTTCTCTAGGATACTGAGTTTTCTCTAGGATACTGACATTTTTATTTCATGCTGACTTTGAGTCTGTGGAAAGTGTAATAACAGAATAATAACAATTTTATTTATTATATTTAAGTCTTCTGATTATTTTATAAAAATTCTGTCATCATTTTTTCATCAATATGTTGTATTCATTTTCTCTCTCCTGGGAACTCAAAGAAATATATTTAAATAATATTTCAGCTCTTTTTGTCCAAAAATGTTAAATTTCAGAAATGTACACTGTAATGTAATAACCTGCGATTGGTACCCTAAATGGCTATTTCTATTTGCTTTAACTCATAACACGTAATATAAATAAATAAATAGATAAATAAAGTTGTTTCGGTGGTGTTAAATAATAGCATTGAGAATATTATTCTTAAAATAATATTCTCTCCAGTCTACGCAAGGTAGCCTCCAATGGTTTGATCCAAGCCTTTAGAATAGATTCAAGCACTTTTTTTTTTCTTTTTTTTTTTTTTTTGAACAGAGTGACATTTAAGTGGTAATTCATTGATCAGCTCATACAAAGCCTATATCAAATATGGTGACACATCAATAACTTCAAAGCTTGAGAGAGAGATAAATCAGTTTCAGAGGCATGAGGGTGAATGATGATGACAGAATTTTGAATTTTTGATATATCATTTTTGATTGTAGTATAGTACATGGATTTTTGATTATAGTAAAAAAAAAAAAAAAAAGTATGGTATAAGTTTAGTATAGAGACCAGTCTCTACTATTAACTAGTTGCTTATCTGCATGCATATTACCAGAGATGGGAAGTAACTAAGAACAAATACTTTGTTACTGTATCAGTAGTTTACTTCACTATTTATTTTTCTGACTACTTTTTACTTTTACTCCTTACATTTTAACACAAATATCTGTACTTTCTACTTCTTACATTTTCAAACCAGGCTAGTTACTTTAGTTTTAATTTGCATTTGGTGGCTCACCATTCAGTTACGAGTCTCAAAATCATGAATCGGTTAGTCTATACTGGCAACTTGCTGGTTTATGCTGGTCTTTGACCAGCAAAATGACCTGCTAAGGACCAGCATAAACCAGCAAAGGACCAACCAGCATCAAAACCTACCTAACCAGGGGTGCGTTTCCCAAAAGGATCGTTAGCTAACTATGGTGGTTAGGTCCATTGAACTCTATTAGTAACAACGGAACTTGCGACCATAGTTGGTTTTGGGAAACGCGCCCCAGTTCGTTTCTTAATATGTTTAGAGGGAGCTAGAGCAGATAATAACACAACAACCTTACAACCCTTACAAAAATTAAAACCAAAAACCAAGTTTACTATAGTTAAACCATGGTAACCACAAATTAACCATGATTTTGCTACATCAACCATAGTCTAACCATGAAATTTGTAGTAAAACTATGGTTGTGAATTAAAACATTGTAATCAATCCGCCAAAAACATGGTTAATTTTAAAAAAGAGAAAAATATGACTCATGACAAAGCAATAACATGTTCCGAATAAGAATTTTTATGTAAAGATATTGTCATAATGTAATTATTGTTGTATTACTTTTGCCATTTAGGCAATTTAGAAAATATAGTTTTACTAAATCTATAAGTAATTTTACTGTAAAACAACACATGGTTATAATGTGATACTTTAAAATGAACTAAAATAAAGTTATGTTATTGCAAAAAGAATACTATGAGGTGGCTGTTTTGCAAGAAGGTGGAGACAGTTCTGTTCATAACAGTAGATGGCTGATGGCTGATGGTAGAGGGACAGGTGCAATAAAATTAGTGGAAAAAAAGCAAACACAGTAAGTGAGATACAGTGAGATCTCATGGAAAATAAAGAGACTGAAAAGGAAAATGGAAATAAAGGTGCAGTTCAAGAGAGAACATTTAATTGTTTTGTTTAATTATTAGGTTTTATTAGGTTTAAAACCTTTTTCTTTTTTTTTTTTTTTTTTAATGTGATGGCCATACAAAACAATAGATGGTTTCAGAAATTGTTGTGGGTGAATGGGATGGCCTGGATGAGTGTAAGATTTCACCAGCCTGAAATTTTGTTCCAGTCCTGCCCTGTGGTTGTTCAGCCTTGATACATTCATAAGTTAACAAAATTTTAAATGTAAATTATTTCGTATTATTGTGTCAATATTACTTGAGGTCCAGTTACCAGCATGACACTAAAACAGGCAATACTAATGGGTACTTGAGTAAAAAAGTGAAGTCAGTACTTCTACTTTTGCCAGATTTAAACATGAGTATCTGTACTTCTACTTGAGTGAAGGATGTGTGTACTTTTGCAATCTCTGCATATTACTAGCATATTTGATGTTCATTAGTACCTACAAAGCACATATTCAATAACAAAATTACCTCCATTTACATAAAGACAAAATAACCACACAAAAATAAATCTCACACTAGCTAATATGAATCAGTTAGGAGTTTAATGAGATGAAAGGCATATTTAATAGTTAGTTATTAGTAAGAACTTGACTTTAAAATAAAGTGTGACCAAATATATTTCATATTCTAGAAGTCTAGTGATATATTAGCACATTGATACCAGCAATTTTTACTGAGGAGTTATAATTTGTCTAATTCCTTTGTTCACTAAGGACAGTCCATCTTATAGGTCACCGATAGAATCTAACAGATAGAACACATTTTCCTTTCAGATGAGGCCAGACTGCTTCCATTTCTCAGGTAACAAAGGGGATAAAGGACAACATCATTTATAGACTGTGAGAATTCACACAGAAATTGTCAGTTGAGAGATTTCAAGCCAAGAGGAGAGAGAGTCTTGTTTCCAACACCGCCCAAGAGTGAATCAATCCATCAAGCTGACAAGGTCTGCGTTTCAGATTGTTCTCAGTACACAAGGGATCCAGAGAGATAGTTGAATACAATTACAAAAAGCCGTTAAAGGAACAGACTTTATTGCTCTGATGAGCAAAAAGGCAAGTTGTAAGACCATCAGTTTGAAATTACATGCCAAAATCTTTACATGACGAGCAAATGAATGTGCATGATGCATTAAAGGGATAGTTCACCCAAAATGAAAATTCTGTCACCATGTACTCACCCTCAAGTTGTTCTAAACCTGTACGAGTTTCTGTCTTCTGCTTAACACAAAAGAAAATATTCTGAAGAATGTTGGTAACCAAACAGTTGACGTAGCCAATGGTAGCCACTGACTTCCATAGTATTTTGTCCATACTATGGCTACCATCAACTGTTTGGTTACCAACATTTTCATTTTTGGGTAAACTATCCCTTTAAATAATGTTAACATGACACATACTACAATAAACTTAAATTACATCCAAACTTCAACTAAAAGGCCCTTTGTTTAAAATAGTAGTACTATCATCAGTCCTCACAGTCACTGCTCCACTGGGAGTGGATGTGGTGCTTTTGCCAGCAGAGATATTGTTGGGTGGCTATGAAATCAAAATATCATTGCATGGCTGTAACTGAAAACCCCCTGCCGTTGGTAAACAAACACTAAAGCCATCTCTGAGTCCCAGTGAAACACATATGTTGGAATCCAAGACCATACTAATTCACAGCCTTTGAGAGCTCCTGGTGGGTCTTTGTTGGGATAAAGAACAAATTATGTGGATCTAGTTTGGAAATTGAGCTTCTTTTGTGAACAGATAAAAAATAAATTTCACACTTGATGAAAACTTGAACACCGTTATATAAAAGTGACCATTTCCCAAAAGACAGCTGGATAAATTTGTATTAACACATTTCAAAGTTGTGCAGAAGTTAAAGGATTTTTTGATATCGGTATGTAGCATTACATCACTTAATTGTGAATCTTAAAAAAAAAGGATAACACTACATTTTAAGGACCAATTCTCACTATTAACTTGTGTGTGTATTACTAGCATATTGGCTGTTTGTTAGTACTTATTAATCACATAGTAGTTCATTATTATGCATGACCATATTTTAGATCCCTTAATCCTACCCCATGCCCAAGTTTAACAACTACCTTGCTAACTATTAATAAACCGCAAATTTGGAGTTTATGCATTTATTATAGGAGTTGATTATTTAAATCAAGTACTTGCTTTAGTATGTTAGTCAACACATCAAAGCATAATAAAAGCACACACTCTTTAAGTTCACTTGTGGCCTTTGTACTGAAATGCAACTTCTTCATTGCCAATGTGTAATTACAAATAAATCCCAGTACATGGCATGCAAGTTTAGTTAGAAACAAGATTAAAGTATATTTTAATTTACCAAAAATGCTGGTCAGTGCATTCAGCAATACATTTTAATCATATCTCAAAGACAATGGAAGAAATTGTGAAATTACTTAATTGCAATGAAAATACTTAAGGCATTTATTAAAAATGTAAACTATAATACATTTAACATGCAATTAAGTGTAAGAAAACATTCAGTTTACACTGAAGTATATTCTTTTAAAGTATCTATTTCTATAACTCTTAAAAAGTAAGATAAAGAGCCCAATTGATGTTTGATGTCCCTTTCAGTCCCAAGAGCATCAGTGAGGTCACATATGTTGGGCAATGAGTTCTGGTTCTCATCTGCCTTTCCATTGCATCCAAATGTGTGCACTGAGGTTCAGATCTGGATTTACTGCAGGTAAGTCAAGTTCTTCCACGCCAGCAAACCAATTTGGTTGTATCCTATGACAGTGCATGTTAATTGTCACTGAGTTCTTTGGTGCCGCTATTCTACTAAAATATTTGTCTGAGGTCAAACACATGCTAGAAGATCGTTGCCCTAGCCACTCAGCTTCTTGGCGACGGACACATTCTTCAAGTTCAATGCGATCTGGGGCTTCTTGTTGCAGACTTTAAATATGAAAGGACAACAATCTTGCTTGACCTTGTAGTAACAGCATAACTGAAACAGCCATATCCATTAATTAGAATGGGATGTCCACATAAACTATTATTTTTTTCTTCATTGTGCTCATAAAATATACAAAAGCATATTCCTAGATACATACATTCTGCAACTGTTGTGAATTAGTGCAGATTGAGTGCAACTTCTATCCATCATGACTAGTGCTTAATTCTCCAAGAACAGAGGGTGAATAAGTACTCAGCGGTTGAATTTTCCAATGCTATTTTATCTAGCTGACTAATCTAATATTCACTCTGAAGTAAAGGTACTGAGTTTCTATGGAAAGGAAAGCAATCTGATTATATGGTAAGTGACTCCCCTATGTCTGAAGGGGTCTGTCACTTTCCAAGAAACATGGAGCCATTTCGGCTCTTTTGAACCCACTAGTGTTTGCCGCTGTCTTGGGAGAATCCCTCAGAGAGCCAGGCATCATACAAACTATGAACTAGTGCTGTTATTGAATCTGCAGCCGTCTGATTCAGTGCTCTGGGAGGCAGATGATATTTATGAGTCTGCTTTTTGCCATTTCATTACTTTTTTCAATATATTTCAAGACAGGAAGTATGTCTACTCTATGAAAGTCATCTAAAATCGACTTCATCGCATCAATTTTCACCATAAATGCAACAAAACAGTGTTCAAAATTTATTTCTTCATACAGAACTGCAGAAACTGAGGTAAAAGCTAAATGTGATGCATTTAAGCTGGTTCCTCTGGTGTCATGCACCAATATCTTGTCCTGTGGTGCCAGAGGGCACTGGGGAGTTACTGTAGGGTGAACTTGAGGTTCTTTGAGCTGTAATGGAACAAGTCAGTAGGAGCCAGCACCTAGCGTGATGACCTCTGATGATGTGCATTAGACCGTGGTGTTGTCATAAGCTGATCTTCAGAGATCCCACAGTGCTCATCGACGCTGACCTCTCCTGCCCCCACACGCTGGATGGGGTTGTCAGTCTGTCTGAGTGAGCACAAATGTACCGATGAATAGTTTCAATGATAAGTGAAACATAAAGGTGAAACTTATTAAAACATCACTACTACTGCTATTATGGCAAGTACTGCAACGATTAATATCTACATCCTGAATTGCTTAAATGGTAACACTTTAATTCGATAGTCCGATAGTGAGCATTCTGCTGAATATATGTAACTTTGCAACTACATGTCAACTACCGTATTACTACTTTAAGAGTATATATTACTACTCCAAGGTACTATTATGTACCCTAAAGAAGGTACAAAGGTACTGCCCCAATGACAAGCTGTTTTTTTTTTTTTTTTTTTTTTTTTTTTTTATGGCCATCACATTTAAATACATGTATAAAACCTTAGGCTTAGGCTGTGCAAAATAAGAAAAAGGCTCTCTTGAACTTCCATTTTCCTTTTCAGTCTCTTCATTTTCCATGATATCTCTCTACCTCTCACTTTGTGTGCGTTTGCTTTTTCACAAATTTTCGTGTACCTTTTCACTTTTACTATCTACTTTTTCACCATTTACTGTTATGAGCAGAACTGTCTCTGCCTTGTTGTAAAACAACCACCTCATTATATTCAATTTGCAGTAACCATTATATTTAGGTTCAATTTAAAGTATCACATTATGACCAGGTGGTGTTGTTTTATCTTAAAATGGCTTAAATACTATAGATTTAAGAAAACTATATTCTCTAAATTGCCTAAATGTCAAAATGAGTACAAGATTACATCATGACAATATCTTTACATAAAAATACTAATACTGAACATGTTATTATCATTATCATGAGTCATATTTTTCTCTTACCAAAATTAGCCATGGTTTATTACAGTAAAAGTATAATAACCATGTTTTGTTTGTTTTTTTTTTTTTTTTTTTTTTTTTTTTGGCAGATTGATTACAGTCTGTTTTAATTTAACTACAACCATAGTTTTACTATACATATCATGGTTAGACTATGGTTAGTGTAGCAAAACCATGATTAATTTGTGGTTACCATGGTTTAACTAGTAACGGATTGGATTTTAGTTTTAATGTTCATAAGGGTTGTGTTGTTATCTGCCCTAGCTCCTTCTGAACGTATTGCAAAATGATGTTTTATAACATTTATTTGCTAAATTACCTCTGTAACTTTACAGTGTATAATAATGATGTCCTTTAGCATAGAGTATTCTGAGTGATGATAGTAATTTAGTTTAGTTTCGTTTATAGTACTACTGCTGTAGTTTTGTCTTTGTTTACTTAGTTAAGCATTAAACTGCTAGCAACTCTTAGCAGCCTGTTTACAGATGAAACTGACCTGCACTTGACGTCCTGAACAGGTCAGTATAGTTTTGCCTCTGATCCACCAGGGTGCTTCCACTCCATTCTTGAGTCACTTGCAATGATTACTCTGATAGAAACGCAGAAACGCGGAAACGTGGAGCGCGTGCCAAATCGCATTGCCAGTCAAGACTAACCGATCAATTATTTATTAGAGATTTGTTATATAATGGTGATCCACCAAATGCTGATTAAAACTAAAGTAACGAGCCTGGTTTGAAAATGTAAGAAGTAAAAAGTACAGATATTTGTGTAAAAATGTAAGGAGTAAAAGTAAAAAGTAGTCAGAAAAATAAATAGTGAAGTAAAGTACTGATACCAGAAAAATGTACTTAAGTACAGCAACAAAGTTGTACTTCGTTATTTCCCATCTTTGATTCTGACTGCGTATAAAGGCCTGTTTACACGAAGAATTAACTATAATTATATTGCCATTCACACCAGCGAACAATAATATTAATTTATTATGAGAGTTGCAGTTTTCACAGTATTATTCTTCTCTGTTGTTGTATTTGTGCTGTGTCTGTTCTCACAGAATTAGAATGATTACTGACAGCTTGCACCAACACAAGCTCTCTTTTAAATCAAAATCATGCAAGATGATTTACTAAGGTTTTAAGTAGACACATTACTTGCATTTGTGCTATTATTAAAAAAAAAAAAGGGGGTCTGCCTTTTGAACTGCCTTTTATTATTATTATTATTATTATTATTATTATTATTATTATTATTATTATTATTATTATTTTGTACTGTTCTCTGAGATCCACTTATAATTTTATCACAATTTTTACATCAAAAACATCATAATTTAAAAGTAATAGGCTGTTTTCTATCCTGTTTTGATCCCCTCTCATCAGTAAACTCCATTTAAGTGGCAAATTGTAGACTTACTAGGCCACTGCTATGATTAGCTAACAGCTGTGTATGTTTGAAAGCCCACATCCTTCACAGATAAACGCTGTTATAATTTAAATTTAAAAACACATAAATACATATCAAACAATCTGTAATAATGGACAAAGCAATAGTGACCATGTAATAAAAAATGTACTCACACTTGCGTGGTGCAACATAGAATCTAATATAGTCGGCACAGCATTGTCTTTTAGTTTCAATCTTTCTGAAAATCCTGTGTCGAATTGTGCCTCTTTGTTAATGAATCCACGGTAAAATGAAGTGAACAAAAGACTAAATTTTTACTAATGTGATCTGGATCTTCATTTAACATAAAGTTCATCCACTCTTTATTAATTTTGGGATCAGAAGGAAGGTAATGCAAAGACTGTGATTTTCCACAACTTGGCTCTGTGCAGCATCTTTATCAGTTGGTTTCTGCGTGTTTGCCTCTCTCATTATTTACCTACTGCATAAAGTGGCACATTCCACAACCGGTCATTTTGGCAGATTGGCTTCAATATAAGCTGTTTTTAGACTAACAAGAAAGTTTTGACTTCTGAAACTTTTTTTTTTAAATAGTAAAGTGACCTCTTAAATGTAAAAAATCAAGGGAATTTTGATTTCCCAGTTCATGACCCCTTTAACCTATTTTGCACCTGTGTTGTTAGTGGATTGCCCACACCTGATTAATATCTGGTCTGCTTGTTTGCGACACTACATTAATTTGCGCTGCTCTTGGTAGATTGCGATGGCCATTATGGAAATTTTCTGGCTGCATCTGTGTTCTTTCATTTGTGTATTGTCAGTAGATCATCAGTAGAACTTTCCACTCCCATCTGTGCTTTCATGGGTTTGTGTTCTTACACGAATTGCCCTGTTTAGTAAATATGGCCCATGGTAATTGTCCTTGGTGTGAACAAGTCTTAAATCAGTTACTCTTGGTTCAAATTGCCCACATAAAAGAGGACTGACAAAACTGAACACATGGTTTTATTATATTTATTATTGTAGGGTTTGGGAATATGACACAAAATATATGGACACCACAATATTGCTACAGTTTAGAAGATAGGATACATAATAAAACCGTTCCCTTCAACAGTCCTTGAATAAAATGAAAGAACATTAAATAAAAACCAGTCTTTTTGTAAATATCTTTCAATGTTGTTCTTTTCTGTACGTGTAGAATGAATAAATGAATGCACAAACAAATATATATCTGGATTCCTGTACATGGAATGCACATTATTTTCAGTATTCTTTGACACTTGAAGCTTTTCATTCATTCATTCATTCATTCATTCATTCAAACTGCATTTATTTTTGTCAAACTTTAGTCATGAATACCAAATGTTTGTATTTAGCAATAATATGCAACCTAATCAAGTCAGTGACCTTCTGCCTTTCTGACAATGTATTTCTGTCCATAAAGATTGAACATTCTGATTAATGATGTGGTCACAACCGTGCATTACCTTTGAGAACATGTTTGCTGCTCTGATCAGGCTTGACAGAGAAGAACCAAGTAGCAGACAGAACACTTTTAAACACCCAGGCTGGACCAACAGACACAACAAAAACAAAAGTTCACTTTTTTTCCAATGGTTGCAGCGGGAAGAGTCACTCTAGCGGCCACCCTTTTGTTTACCGTGTTGTGTACAGATGGACTAGTTGATGGAATAATAACAATGTATCTCTTGTTTATGAGCTTGTTTTGAAAACCAAAATAAGATGAAATCACTGGCTTTATGCAGAGAAGCCAGAAAGCTTTCTGTATTGTTGGCAGCAACATTATTTTCTGCTTTTTATTATCACTTATGTTGTTTTGATGTGGCAGCCAGGAGACAGACCTTTGATGAATACCCTTTGTTTTGATATGAGAAGATAGATTCCCATGAGAGAGACATGAGAACTCGGGAACACAGAGATGTTTGTGTGAGTAAGAGGCAAAAAGATGCACACACTGTTGTTTTGTTGCCTTCAGCTGTCAGTATGGACACACACAGATGTAAGAGCAGAGAGACCACAAAGAGAGAAAATACATCTGCAGTTTGTTTCATGAGGGGTTTTTGTCAACGAAAAATGTGGTTGCAGTCATATAGTTTCTGACTTTTTTTTGACTCTTATAGCTTGTGGGGCCTGAAGACAGCCGAGTCAAGGGAAATCAGCGAACCTAAAATGAAAATTCTGCTATCATTTACTCAGACTCGTGCTATTCCAAATCTATGATTTTTTTTTTTTTTTTTTTTTCCTCACAGGAAAAGTCCAGTCGTAATACCAATAATGTAGAGTTGTAGAGTTGTAGAGTAGTTTTCAAAAAATATTTATTACAGAAAAAAAGGATGATTTGAACATACAGTTAAGTAAGTATTGGCACAGGTGGAAACAATTAGACAAACAAGGGGGGAAATAAACAGGAACTAAACAGATATACAAACTACAATACAAAAAAAAAAAATAATAATAATAAATAAATAAATAAATAAATAAAAAGCCCAAAGACATTGAACTACTTTATAAGTGAGTTAAAATTGTTAACTCCTTTTAGGAATGAAACAAGTGACTGTCACTATAATGAGTTGTTGAATTATTTACTCCACTGTTTCGTTCAAAAACACAGAATCATTCAGAAACAAAACACCACTAGTGTGTGTTGTAATGGTTCTGTTGTGGCTTTGTGTGGAACTACATGTAGTCAACATTTGAAGTGGATCAAAAATCAAAGTTGTCCTAAGACAAGAACGGGTTTTGAGGTTTTGATCGACTTCAAATGCTGAATACTATTTTTCAACGTGATCTCACGATAAATGGAATGCATTTTACGTAAAATGTGGTTCTACAAAACGTGCATTTACTTAAGTTTTTTCCAGACACTAAAACATACAATACAGCATCTAAATGTACAAATACTTACATATTTTCAGCATTTAAACGTACAATACTGACGTGTTGACGACACCTAAAAACGAATCCTTATGAATATTGAAATCGCTGCATTAATTTCATTATTGTTGTTTTTATTTGTCATACCAATGACCTTATGTTTTCAATTGCATTATTGAATTGTTAATTGTTTATTAAATATGAAATTATAACATTTCATTCTGTTTTGTGTGATTTCTGCTGCCCGTTCGTTTCCGAAAATAGGCCTACATAATGTTAAACAAGACTACACTTCAAACCCTTAAAATAAATAACATTTCTGCAATCATTTAACCATTCATATAATATTAACGTGATGGGACACAAAAGGCGGTGACGGCTGAGCTAAAAAATAAAGATGGCATCTGAAAGTTGTGTTTGGTAGTCAGTTTGTCTGTAAATGTATATTTCTGACTACGTTTCTGCACTTTTGATGTTATTTCTAGCGAGAAATCAATATCACAGTATCTAAATATTTGTTTAGTTATCTTTAAAACTCATTCTATTTTGTTGTAGATCATTAAACGACTACGCTGCCTCAGAAGCCTGTCCGAAATCAGTTTCATGAGGTGCCTTCGTGCAAAAACGCTGCCTGCAAAGTCATTGACTGATAAGGCAGTGAGGCAGCAAGTCAGCTGTCTAGGCTTTCGAATGCAGCCACTGGCTCTCGCCTGCATTCGTCACAGATTACGACATGCCGTGTTTCTGGTGAGGTGTGTTTTGAATGATGCGTGCACGCCTTTTTGGAGTGGATAGGGAAAATAATCTGGATAATATTTTCAGTGATTAACAATTTAAATTCTGCTCTGCACCTTTTGACTGCTTTTTGGTACTGCGTTTGACATTTTTGCAATAAATAAATTATTGCGATTGCACTTATTTGTCTGTCATGTTTTTCTTTATTTTTATACAGAGAGAGTTATGGTTAGGTTTAGAGGTAGGAGTGGGATTAGCGACTATATAAAATATTTTTATTCTACATTGTTACTAAAACTGTAATTTCCCTGCATATTTTGGTCAGTTATGTTTTATATCCTTTTATATTCGCTATAGGTTTTTTTTACATTCGTTTAGGTTTGGGGGTGGGTTAAGGGGTGTAAAAATCTAAATCGCTTATTGATAAAATGATACAAATGCATATTCGTTATAAAATGGGTAGGTTTAGGTTTGGGGGTAGGTTAAGAGGGCTAAAAATCTAAATCACTTATTAATAAAATTATAAAAATGCATATTTGCTATAAGATGGGTAGGTTTAGGTTTGGGGTAGGTTAAGGGGGCTAAAAATGTACAGCACGTGTTGATAGAATGATAAAAAAGGCATTGATATGAATATCTTAATGATATAAAAGATACATAAATATTTTACTTTTTTTTTTTTTTTAGCTAAAAATATGTAGCAATTTATACATTTTAAATGTTGAAATATGTCTAAACTGTACGTTTTAGCATCAATAAAAACGTACAAACATGTACATTTTGTGCCTCTAAACGTTACGTATGAATACCTACGTATAACAATGAGACCCGGCTGTATATTTTCAAATATGGATAAATTAACTGACAATATTGTATTTAAAGTTCCATACCACTTAAAATGAATTTCTAGAATGGCACAGTCCGATAACTCAATCTAACATAATGGCATTATTATCACATGGCACATCTGATTGGTCCTCTCCTGTGTCGGTAACCAATGAGCTTGACTAGTGCTTGTGTAGCAGTTTGCAGCTTGCTTCAGAAATCCTCCACCTTCCCCAGCTCCACCTGCATAGATCTGCTACGAGGTGATTCATGCATGCTGTATGGGGGTTATTTCCTGTATGTTATATGTGCAGCAGCAGAATTTCTTACATGTTCACAGCAACATGTTGCTGTGGATGTGGATGTACTGTATTGGCAGTAGCAAGTCTCAGTACTTGCTCTGCTGCAGTAGTGTAGCAGACCAAATACATTAAAATTGTCATGTACATTAGCATGCCAGTTTCTCAGAGAGTTGTCATGACAGAACTATGTTTAAAAAAAAGCAATATCAGAGAAACAGACTGCCTAGTTCTTACTCCAGTAACTTCTGAAACTGAAACAGTTATCACTGCTAGTTTTAATATGACATTTTTTAATTAATAAAGGCTTGGACACATTTTCAAGCTAGCATGGCAGATTGGCAGATGCATATTAATGCAATATATCTCTTAAGACACATTAAAGGAGAAGTCCACTTCCAAAAGAAAGATTCACATATAATGTACCCACCCCCTTGTCATCCAAGGTGTTAATGTCTTTCTTTCTTCAGACGTAAAGAAATTATGTTTTTTGAGGAAAACATTTCAGCATTTTTTTTCCGATTTCGAACTTCTAAAATGCAGTTTAAATGCAGCTTCAAATGATCCTAAATGCGGTTATAAACGATCCCAGCCGAGAAAGAAGGGTCTTATCTAGCGCAACAATCGGTTATTTTCATAAAAACAATACAATTTATATACTTTTTAATGTCAAACAATCGTCTTTTCTTACTCTGCCTGGACTGTTTGTTTTTTTTTCCGGTTCGTGAGAGTTAGGGTATGTCGAAAAACTCCCATCTCATCTTTTCCCTCAACTTCAAAATCATCCTGTATCACTGTTTTACCTGTTTTGTTAAGAGTGTTTGATCTTCTTTGCATGTTCACTTTGCAAAGACTGTGTTGATGATTCTGCAGCAATGTAGGATGATTTTGAAATGTTTTTTGAATGTGAGAGAGAAAATATGATTGGAGTTTTTCAACATACCATAACTGTCTTGAGCCAGAATACACAGAGGTCATTGAGAGCAAGGCAAGATGAGTGTTTGAGATTAAAAAGTATTTAAATTGTATTTTTTTTTTTTTATGAAAATAACTGATCGTTTCACTAGATAAGACCCTTCTTCCTCGGCTGGGATCGTTTACAACCGCATTTGGGATCGTTTGAATCCGCATTTAAACCGCATTTTGGAAGTTCAAAATCGGGGCACCATAGCAGTCCATTATATGGAGAAAAATGCTAAAATGTTTTCCTCAAAAAACAATTTCTTTACAACTGAAGAAAGAAAGACATGAATATCTTGGATGACAAGGGGGTGAGTACATTATATGTGAATCTTTGTTTTGGAAATGGACTTCTCCTTTAAGCAAGGCATGAATTTTGAATTTGCAAACTCTAATCATACTGCATCCATTTATTTTGAAGCCAATGTCACATTATTGTGCATGCACAGAATGGATATTTTCCAACCTAGATTCCAAAACTCTCAGCAGCCATTCACAGAGGAAACAGCATGTTCAGAGGTCCTTAAAGTGAAATGCATTTTATTGGTCACTTCTGTGACGGCGCATCTCATTGCAGTGAAACAATCTGTCTCACACTTGATCCCTGTATAATAGATGAAGTGAAATCTTGGCCATGGTATATGTGTGTGCGCTTTGTGTTTGCCAATAAAGGACACTCGATGCTGCTCTAAACTCTCTTATCATTCCATACACCCAACCCCCCTTTATCTAGCAAGGGATTTTTCAGAGTTTCCACTGAAAAGGGCAAACTTGGTAATGAGACAGCAAGCATTTTAATATTTATGAAGGAATGAAGGCATAGCCTTATTGGTCATGCCAACATAACTGAACTTTCATTTTGAGCTCTTTTGCCCTCAATAGTCTTTGTGACTTTATTGGCTTCGTATTGTACAGTTACAGATAAAACGCTTGTTTAGCATCCCATAACTTTTTTGCACTGCAGAGCAACTAGCTCTATTTTAACACTGACACAAACTATTAAGCACATTTTTAATGAAATCACACCTCAGATGAGATTACACACATCAAAGACTTAAAAGGGATGTGAAGACATGTAAACCCATTGGACCTGCAGAAACAATGCATTTATAATGTTATTCTGATAATCACTAAAAGTAGAAGGCAACCTATTGAAAGAAAGTCTACTAACCTCATGTATCATTCATTAGCTGTGTTCCAAAACCTAGTGAGTTGCACCACTGCCTTCTCTAAGACAACATTCTAGCCGTCATGGAATCTCCCATACGATAAAAATATACAAAAAATGGCCAAAAAATATATTTGCTAAAATATATTTCAAAATATATTTACATAAATATATTTTCTACAAATACATGTTTGGCCATTTTTTTGTATATTTTTAAAAATATATTTTGAAATAATTTAAAAAATATATTTTGCCCTCCATATATTTCAATCCAAGAAAATACATTCACATGTTACATTTCAAGAAAATCTTTATTTGATATCTAAAACATGTACATATAACACATAAATCAAGCAGGGAACATACTTTAAATCATACACACACACACACACACACATACACACACATACATACACACATACATACATACATACATATATACATGTATAAACACGTTGTTGTTGTTTTTTTTGTTTTTGTTTTTTTTTCCTTTCAAGCAGTCTCAGTTCCCCTATCTTAGAATTCACTGCAATCCCCAGAGCTCCTTTGGACACATTGGGAAACCTCCTCTTCACTGACACTGTAAAAGACAAAAATCACAGCTATATTTTAAAGGGGTGGCTCACCACATATCTACATATAAACATATCATCACACTCATCAGTAATCGCAAACAAAAGCTCAAACATGCTTGCTTGATCTAAAAGGACAAATGGGGTTCATACTTTGTTATTACACATAACGTTTTAGCTTTATAAAAACCAATCAAGTTTGTTCTTGCACATCAAGCAAGTATGGATAAGCTTCTGTTTATGTTTGCTGGTCAAAGTTTGTGTATAGATAAAAGCCTAAATTAAATCTGCTCATCATATAAAGTGATTGAGTCTCTTCTGAAAATTGGGACTAAACCGCTTGATGAATATGAATTTGTTTTATGATCTCTTTATGAACTTTTTGAAGCATCAATCTGATAACTGTGTAGACTGTCAATGGATAAACAGAAATCTGTCAAATTTCATTAAAATATCTTCATTTGTGTTTCTAAGACAAATGAAAGTCTCACAGGTTTGGAATGAAATGAGGCTGAGTAAATGATGACATTTTTTTTTTTTTTTAATTTCTGGCTGAACTATCCCTGTAACTGAATTTTTATGTTGTAAAATTTCCTTTCAACAACTCTGTGTCCGAAACCAAATACTTAACTCATATGTAGGGATGAACCGATACCACTTTTTCTAGAACGAGTTCGATACTATTGTTTTTTGTACTTGCCGATACTGATACCTTCAATTTTCCTAGCATTTGTAATTTAAAAAAAATACTGGAAACAGAAACAAATAATAACAATAATTATCATAACAATAAAAATATGAATCATGTTAGCTGGCTTCATTTAGCAAACAGATATTTCCTTCAGTTATTTTTACACTTAATTATACCCATTAAAATGTATTCCACTCAGTGTGCTTTGCTTATCAGCTTGTGCACAACAGCTATGCAGGCATGAACATTAAATGTTTAACATTGCATTAGTTACATAACATTAACATACACGTACATGTAATTTCTAATAACTCCATTCTGTTCTCTGTTGGTGTTTCTTTGTGTAGATACAGCACTGTTCACATGATGTGTGGTATTGGTGCATCCCTAAATAAATCACGTGACAGTAACAACGTGGCTAATTTATTAAGTCCACATTTTTATTCATATAGAACATACAGTTGTTGTTTTTTTTGTTTTTTTTTTCAAAGTTCAAATTCAAATGTAACACCTACTCAAACAGAATATTATTTCGGATGCACAGCATATGGCTGCCATAGTTTTCTTGTCAGTTTCTTGTCAAAACACAATGCATGAACGGAGTACAGAGGATATGCAACAGTCTTCTGACTAGTTTTAGATTTCCAAATGTTTTTGTTAATGTTAACATTGGGACTAAAAAAGACATGCTATTGAGAGATATCTTTATGTGTTTCTTTTGGACAGTAAAGGAACAAATGAAAGAAAAGTAGAATTACAATAATTTACAATATTTTTTTTTTTATTATATAACAATTTGATCTGATCAAAACTGTTTACCTTTCAAATTGCTGTGGATCATAACCTCCAGTGGGAAGGCGGCCATTAAAAGAACATGCACCACTGAAGTGGCTGTTTAAGCCTGCAGGGCAGAAGTCCACTGATGTTTTAGAATGTTTATTCCCGTGCCATGTGCTAACTCCACCTGTGGTTGTGATCGCATAAAAAGAGATTTTCGATATAAATTGTTTTCAAAAAAACACAACTGAGTATGTATGTACAGACCTAAATTCTCAGCAAACAGTACTTACATATTCAGCATCACTGGAACCCTAAAAATAAATAAATAAATAAATACATACATACAATTAAAGCCAACAGTGTTGTTACGTACAACTACAGACTATTAGGCCTACTGGTAAACTAATGGAAAGAAGGAAGAGCTTACCTACAAACTTATACCCTTGGTTAAGAATAAACAAAGAAAGAAAATTAAATGGTTACTCCACCCCAGAAAAGAAAATTTTGTCATTAATCACTTACCCCCATGTCGTTCCAAACCTGTAAAAGCTTAGTTCATCTTTGGAACACACATTAAGATATTTTTGATGCATTCTGACAGCTCTCTGGCCCTCCCATAGACAGCAATGCAATTAACACAATCATGACATCAGGGGTTCAACCGGTTGAGAGAAGAGAATTACGGTAAAATTACAGTTGAACCCCTGATGTCACATGGATTATTTTACCAATCTCCTTGCTACGTTTACATTGCATTGCTTAAAATGTTTAAAAAGGCAAGGAAATGCAGAACATTGTCATTATTAAATATTATTAAAGCCTAACTGTGCCTTGTATTATGTAAAAAAATCTAACCTTTATGAGTAAATGCTCTGTGGCTAGAAGGAGAGGTGGGATCTCTGTTAAAGTAAAATTAAATGTGAATAGATTTTGATAAATACAGTAGAAGTATAAGCACACACACACACACACACACACACACACACATTAGTACAGTACTTACTTTCAAGTATATAATTTTTCAGCCTCTCGTTCTCTTTTTTTAGATTCATGTTCTCTTCTCTCAGCTGATTAATGACACGTTGTAGATGTTAATTTTTTTTTTTTTTTTCCATTCCATAACTTTAGATAATTTGGTAGGTCTGTGGTGTATACCAGCTGTTCAATTTCCTTAAGTTTTATTTGTAAAGTTCTTTCCCTTTCTGAAGAAGCAGAATAGTAAGATAAAGACTAAGCACGTCACAACATGTTGCCCTGGTTTATCTAAAAGATGAATATTTTACTAACCTCTTCATACAAGCGCTAACATTATAAGGCATAATAAACGAGAATATAAGAGTATTATATTGGAGATTATAATAAAAAAGGCACCTGCTATCTTGATGACAGAGGCCTCATAGACTGGCCACCCTCCTTTTGCCTCCCTCACGCCTTGTCGCCACTCCACCAAGTCCTTTTCCTCCATACCCACAAAGTATTCACTCTCATTAAAATCTCGAATCAGCTGGCAGAATTGAGAATTTTCCATCCAGCTAGTTTCTTCCCGTTTCCTATCAGCGTCCTCACACACTTGGATTCGCGCCTCAGACAACGGTTATTTTTCAAAAATCAAAAATCATTTGTTTTTTTCTTAATAAACAGAAATGTTCATTTTAGTTGCACTTACATTACATTTGTGCGGGATTCTTTAAATATTCACATTTTTATTTTTAAAATCTAATTTAAAGTCTTAACGTCACAGCTTTGCACATGCGCAGACTCTGCTGCGTTCATTAACCTTAAAGGAATCTTAAAGGAAAACGCTGCATTTTTTGAATTCCCTGGAAAACTGCTTGACTGCCAGATTTCACAGTAAATAATGTTCTATTTATTTTAAATGTTTGCTGTTTGTTTTACGAATACTCTTTTTTTTCTTCTGTTTTATCATCTTAATTTCTTCAATAGGTCACATTTGATTTTACTGTGATGTGCACAGACGCAAGCCAATCTCCACAAAGGATTTGTGAACAGAAATTTAGATTTTTTTTGCACATACATTAGCTTTTCAAGGATCAAAAAAATAAATAAATAAATATATATATATATATATATATATATATATATATATATATATATATATAATATATATATATATATATATATATATATATATATATATATATATATATATAATCACGTTTTTATTTTTAAAATCTAATTTTAAAGTTACGTCACTACAGCATTGCGCATACAGACTCTGTTGCACATATTAATAGTAATATTATAATTAATTATTTTTAAATTACATTAAATACATTTTAAATATAGAATACTTTGATCTATATCCACATTCTACTATACAGTTTTGAAATATGAAATATATTTAGAAATACATTTTGGTTAAAATGAAATATATTTTCGATTTCAAAATAAATATTTTATTGAGCATCACAGATACAACGTATATTTAATATATATTTCAAATACATTTTGGCCAGAAAAAAAATATTTTTTTACCATATGGGCTAATAAGAGACTAATTCGGAGCACTCTAAATAACACTCTAAGTGGAACACTTGAGAAACTCAACTTGCAGTTGTTTTTAGTTTAGATTGGTGTTAACATATTGTTAAGCTATTTAAGCTTTATCGTTAAGCAATATTTATTTATCAGCCTGGTCTCATTGTTTAGGTATTTATACATATATTTTTTATATATTTTTATTGATGCTAAAACGTACAGTTTAGACGGATTTCAACATTTAAAACGTATAAATTGCTATGTATTTTTAGATAAAAAATTCAAAATATTTACGTATATCTTTTGTATCATTAAGATATTCAAATCAATACCTTTTTATCATTTTATCCATAAGCAATTTAGTTTTGTAGACCCCTGAACCCACCCCCAAACCTAAAACTACCCATTTTATAGTGAATATAAAAGCATATAAACATAACTGACCAAAACATGCAAATTACCATTTTAGCAACAATATAGAATAAAAAAAATATTTGATTTTCCTGCCGTAAAACCTGTTGTTTCTTGATGCGGCAGTATTTGAATTTGTAAAATGCACTTTAGCATGGGTTTATTGCTGTTGCTGCTGGACTCGCTGCTCGGGATGGAGATGAAGTTTGCTGGATAAAGGCTTGAATTTGGGTCCGTTCCTCACAATCGTATGGATTCTCAAGATCTGGATTGCATTGCACAAATAAAATTGATTCATTTTGTAATTATGATGCGTGTTCTGTGTATTTTATAGTTCTATTGATAGTCACAGCATGTCGGAGAAAAAGCCTTTTGTGTCCTATCACATTAATATTACATGAATGGTTAAATATGCAACAGGACTCAACTGACAGCGTGGATAGATCCAAATGCGAGCTTTATTGTACAGATCGTAGTCAAACAGGCAGGGTCGATTACCAAACAAACAGTGATGTCCAGGGCAAGACAAAAGCGTAATCCAAAAAAACAGGCAAAGTGGTCAAAATACCAGAAAGCAGTCCAAAGTAGCAAATGAAACAAGGCTATGGAACTTAATAGAAACAATGAAACAAGGCGATGAAACAGGGAAAATGCTAGAGTCCACACAGACAAAACAATACTTCACAGAGTCCTGTTTGGCATGGCCCTACTTAAATGGCTGCCAAACAGGAAGTCACCAAAGAAGAAGCAGAGGGAGCAGTAACAGTCAGTACGTGGGCAAGGGCTCCCTCTGCTGGCGTGGCATTACAAAATGATTGCAGAAATGTTATTTATTTTCAGGGTTTAAAGTGTAATCTTGTTTAACATTATGTAGGCCTATTCTTGGAAATGAGCGGGCAGCAGAAATGAAATGTTATAATTTTTTATATTAAATAAATGATTAACAATTTAATAATGCAGTTGAAAACATAAGGGCACTGGTATGACAAATAAAACAACAATAATGAAATTAATGCAGCGATTTCAATATTCATAAGGATTCGTTTTTAGGTGTCGTCAATGCGTCAGTATTGTACGTTTAAATGCAGAAAATATTTAAGTATTTGTACGTTTAGATGCTGTAAATACGTCAGTATTGTATGTTTTAGTGGCTGGAAAAAAGTAAGTAAGTTAATGTACGTTTTGTAGAACCACATTTTACGTAAAATGCATATGAATTATCATTAGATCACGTTATATTTATTTATATATTATTTTCACATAGTTCCTTTCTCAATACCAGGTTATGACCTTACACGTTTACTACAGCGCATGATTTGTAGACAAATAAATTCTGACTGGTGCATCACATAATTATCGCAATATTTGTGGCTTTTCTGACCTTGTAATTTGCTCAGTAGCACACCTGGTACAGCAATGCACTTGTGATGTTGAGCACTTGGGTATGAGTCGCATGAAACATAAGTCACAATTAAAGAGCTCAAAGACTTGTAGAAGCAGGATAAAATGAGATGGTTGCTTCAGGTTGCATTTCATTTTTGGGGGGTTATGAACACTGTCGGTTAGGTTTAGTGTTGGGTTAGAGTTTAGGTGGTACGTTATTTTCAAATGCGATAGAGCGTTAATCTTTTAGCTCCTCTCAAGCATTTCATTTTCAAACCATTGCGACACATACAAGAAACAGTTTAATAACATTGCCAAAATTCTGTTTCAAACACACTGGACATTTTCACTTTGAAAGTGAAATGTGCAAGAAGCAATGCAACATTTGTAGAAATGATGCCACAGACATGTTTTTCCAGTGAGCCTGGGTTAAATAGACAGATGCAGTATAAAAAATGCAAATGCATATTTTCCATTTTACAAAACATTTTGAGACTCAAAATAGCGAGCATGTATTACAGCATGTATTACAGCATGAATAATTATAGAATTACGGTTTTGCTGTTTGCTGACTTAATTTAAACTTTTTTGTGATTGTTTTGTCATTATTGTTAGTTATTTCTTGCACTGTGATGTAAAAACTCATCTTTTTAACAATTATTGCAACCATTCTTGAGATTTGTGTGTCTAGTTTTGAGGCCTAGAGTAGGCCTGTTCAACCACTTCTATCTGTTTGCTGGAGATCTTAGCTTTGTAAGATGTTTTACAAACAAAGACAATGTTGCCTGTATATTAGTTATCCATTAAGGTTTCTATAACAATTTACTGTTTGTCATTTGTAAATGAACAAAAAATTGACACATAAAAAATAAATTACCTCAACGACAGTAATTGTTGTTTCAGTTGTGTTTCAGCTGTGGCAAGGCTTTTTCTATTAGCACAATAAGACAATCAGCATTCCATGAACAAACAAATTTATGTTGGCTAAACAAAGTATCGTTACTGAGAAAAACTAAAAAAGTCTCAACTATTTTTTTTTTTTTTTTTTACAGTGTAGAATTATTTATTTATTTATTTATTTATTTATTTATTTATTTATTTAACATTGTCAGCCCTCTTCGATTTATTTGTACAGAATTTGGTGCAATCTATTCAGGGAGCATCTTTTATGTGAAACATAAGGATATTAGAAAATGGCTCAAATAAGATATCATAGGAGATCTTAAATGAATTTTCTTACACACGATGCATTTAAATGCTGCCTCCAAGCTGCTTACTAGGTTTTGGAAAAGAACAATTATGTAATTTAATCAGAATATGCATAATTTGCAAATAATACACAAGTTATTTCTTCCCTGTTGTGGAGTTCTGCTTGATTCACTAAAATAATTGAAGCTTTCCTACAGTAATCTGCTTGGAAGAATGGGCTAATTTGATGAATGTCATCTATCAAAATATATCAGCAATGATGTTTATACACTGTGCTGACTCATTTCATACACATGTTTGTGTAAGGCCTTGTCCAGCTGTGCTGCACACATTTGATCTAACAGAAATATTCAACGAATATTCACGCTTTTAAAATGCATTACGCTGGCAGTTCTGCTAACTTGTGCTGGCTGGGAATCTGGTGTCCTCGGTTTGGGGGCATTGCAGTGTGCCGGTTTGGATGCAAAACTGTTTAAGCAGAACTGTGGTTTCTAATCACATTTTAGGGCTAGTATCAAAAAACTTGGCATAAAGCTAAAGGCCATACTTAGACACACTAAAACTTTGTGCTTGTTGGAGACCTGCTTTGATATGAAAGCAAATTGAAAAGTTGGTGTGAAAGGTGCTGAATGGAAAAGAATGAAGTTTAAAGAGAGCTTCAACATACAGCATCCAGCACGTATATTCACATGCTCTTTGTTCTCAGATGGAAGCCTTTTTCTTCTGCTTGCCTTAATTTTCCTCTGCTCTCGCCTTACTTCAGATAATTGGACTATAACTTCTTTAAAAAAAAATGTAATATCAGGCCGTTTTTTTGTACTGAAAAAAGCTTTAGTAAGTTAGAAAATTGAAAGAATTAATTATTTAGTTAAGAATATCTTTTTCATGCCTTCCTCCAAACCTTTGTTTTTTCCCTGTAGACCTCAATTGATTTTTTTAGTCTTCCAGAAGGTTTCTCGCCGATGCTTCCTTATCAGTTTAGTCATGTCCCACATTTCATACTTTATTTTCGAACTCTCATTTCTTCTTTAATTCCACCTTTGACTTATAGGCACCCATTAATTGAGCTGTTCTTTACAGCTCAGCTTTAGGCTTTGTTCACCCAATAAATTGTTGTTGTATTTATCTACTTCATTTCCTAATATGAATTTTTTATTAGAGGTGCTTGTTAAGGCAAGCAACCCTTGCTTATGCAATTTGAACAAACCCCTAAGTATTAAATTTTAACTCGCCTTGCGGAGTTTTTGCTGAGGATACCTCAAACATGCAGTTAAAGGAAAACTCTACTTCCAGAACAACAATGTACAAATAATTTACTCACCCCCTTGTCATCCAAGATGTTCATGTATTTCTGTCTTCAGTTGTAAAGAAATTATGTTTTTTGAGGAAAGCATTTCAGGCTTGTTCTCCATATAATTGACTTAATTGGTGCCCCAATTTTGAACTTCCAAAATGCAGTTTAAATGCGGCTTCAAAGGGCTCTAAATGATCCCAGCCGAGGAAGAAAGGTCTTATCTAGCGAAACGATCGGTCATTTTTTTCGAAAAATAAAATTTTTTATACTTTTTGAGCACAAAAGCTCGTGTAGCACAGGCTCTGGGATGCGTGTCCACAATGCTATGAATTAGTGATAGGTCGTTCTTGAATGATTCGTTCATTTTGAACAAATCTTTAATGTGACTCGGGAAGAACGAGTCGTCTCGGGGAGTAATTCGTTCAATCGCACATGCGCAACATCCTATTAGGTTCTGTACTGGAATTAGTTCAGCTGTTTCGAGTCAATCGTTCATCTTATGGGGCTGTCACGTGATGAACGTACGACTCGAACCCGAAGACTTGAGAGATGAACTAATCAATTCTTTTTCCGGCTCAGACTGCATTGGTTAAGCTTATGGGGCTGTCACGTGATGAACGAATGACTCAAACCCAAAAACTTGTCAGATAAGAGGTGAGGTGAGCTAATCACAGACTAAAGACCCAGGTAAACAATGAATTAATATTTTCTGTTTCTTATAGCATTATAGTTTTGTCTTGTTTGTAGTGTGATCAACGTTTGTGTAAGCAGTAGATGTGTTAGGGAAGTAACACGTAACATTTTAATTATATTTTGCTAAAATGAACGAAAATGACTCGAAAAAAGATTTGTTCATTTTGCTGAACGAGACTTAAAGGGGGTGAGTAAATTATTTGTGAATTGTTGTTCTGGAAGTGGAGTTCTCCTTTAATTGCGTAGGGGAGTACTCGTGATCAGTGATCGTACAACTGATCAGACTAACAATTTTAGCCTGTGGACAACAAAATGGGCCAAAAATATAACTATTTATGTGATTTATGTGGCTTTCTACTGTACTGCTTGTACTAGCATATATACACAACCATTAATATAAAATATTACCATAAACAAGCAGGAATGTCATTTTACAGTTTGCCACTATAAAGTATGCGCTAATTCATTCATTCAACAATTTCATTTTTTTTTTCCCTCTCAGCAACTGTTACTGAAATTGCAGTGTCAGTTACCAATAATTCACCAATAAACTTTTGCTTTTAAACTTTCTTCTTACTTCACCATGGATTGATACAGTGTTTTCATTGTGTTGACAGAGCAGGCTGTTAGTTTGATGTTTGGGTAATGAATGTCTTAATGCAAGTATAATTAAATCTCATGTCTGCAAACGATTTTTTGTGAAGTTGACTGGTCTTGTTTTATTTGATTAATCTTTCCAGAGGAATTAAAAAAATAAAAAAATAAAAGTGGACAGGATTTTGATAACTCTCAGTTCTCAAAGTTTTGTCAAGATTTATTTATATTCTACATCACTTTTAATTATTACAATACACACACACCTGGCCCTTCACCAGGCCTCTCAATAATATATATATTTTTTTTTTTTTCCTGTCACCAGCAAATGTTAAAGGGTTTAAATGGCCTCTTTTTTACAGCACTCTTAAGGGTTTGTTTGACCCTCTGTGAAGCGAAACTTGACGGCATGACAAATGAGGGGTTGATGACACAGCAGGATGTGCCAGTGGTGTTAACAGTAACCCTGCTATTACACTACTGGCCAGTGGCAATCAGAGCACTGCTTCCTTTAATGACAGCAGAACGGTACAGATACTTCCCATGACCCCTGATGTATAAGGTCAAATCTACTTCACATCCCATGGCAGGAATTCATTTTAAAGAGCTGTGACCCACCAGTGAATTCCACACATTAAGAAATAATATTGATTACTGCTTTTCCTCTCAACTGCATTAGAAGTTAATTGAGTGACCTTGATTTTTTTTCTTCTTTTTTTTTTTTTTTTTTTTTTTTTCTTTTCAGATTGCTTACACACTAAAAGTTGTACTTGACTCACACTCATTGAAGCTATTCACTCAAATACCAAATCATTATAGAGAGTCTGTAAAACTGCAAGCACAGTATCTGCTTTACAATTGTAAAACAAAATACTAAACATGGTTCTCTGCACTAGACTCATCATTCAAAACCAGCAGTTCTTGTGTTTAATTTGGAGAACACTACCATTTAAATGCCACACTTATTTACTGATTACCTACACCCGGGATCATGTGTTTATTCACCTAAAAATCAAAACTCAGTGTTTTGTATAAGAAATAAATTATTTTTGCCCCTTGCATTTATCTTTATAGTGTAAATATAACTAATTCTATCACTTAGAAATCAAAATGTGTTTTGAGAAACAAATACATTTTTCACCCATGCACTTCTTATTACTTATTTACTTTGTAAATATATACTAAACATCAATACATTCTCACTCCTAACTCCTCACATACTGACGCTTGGTCAGGACCCCTTATGCGTCGCATTTAATGGTTTGCGTGGATTTGCAAAAATAGAAATAATGTTATATTTATTTGTACTTTCATAAATATTTTGGAGCACCTAACCTTATATACCACCCCTACCTTATATATTTATGTGAAGAAGAGAGTAAATCACATGATTTTCATAATCTCGCTCCCACACGTCACATTTAAAAAGATACTCCCGAACATGTTTAGCATGATGCAATCGTTCACAAGACACTCAAGACCAAATGACATTCCACACCCAAAGGTAACGTAACGCTTCTTCTGGTGGCATTTTTTAAACTTGTGCACAGATTGCACACAGAATGCACACAGAATGAGCTTTATGGCAGATATAGACAGCGATTGCGTCTATTCCTCTCATCGTTTTGTCTCGGAAGACTTGGGATATTAATACTTTTGAAATAAATTGTGACTGTAGCTGTGTCTGCCTGTTATATCCTGTGTTTTATATTAACAAATGGTTAGGTTTAGGGGCAGGGGTTGGGTTATGTGCTCATAAATGTAGACATGTAGACCAAAAAAAAAAAAAAAAAAACACCCCAACATATATGTAATAGTTGCAAAATTACTACCCAATATAATTTAATCATGATGATACAATTCCCAATACCTTTCGTGTCAGCATATTGACCCCAAAGGTTTCTTATTTAAAGCAATGGAGGACGCTGCATGTCAAAAAATTACACTAAAGGGGTCCTGATTAAGCGTCAATATGTGATGAGTTGGGAGTAAGAATGTGTTGCAAATATACATACAAGCTAAGCTACCTCTATTTCTATAACAATTTACACGCTATATATTGTGGTAGCAAGCCAATAGTGTCATTATACAGCTCCATTCAGTTACAGTCAACAACGGTAAAATTCATCAATTGTGCATACTGTACAGTATATACAGTGCATTTTTGCCTATACGTGTGAGTGCTATAACAAACTCCACCTCACACTGAACATGCAAAAGGCACAAGATAGTAGTGTTTTACATTTGTCTTTTCCATGTAGTTTGCTATGTATATAGCTATCATGTGATTTTTGTGTGTTAAAAATGTAAACAAGTTAAAACAAAAAAAGTTTAAATAGTTTTAAAAGAAGTGTTTGCTTTTGCAGGACACAAATAATGTGTTGCATGTCATGTGCATGTTGTGTGTAGAAAAAAAGGCCCATAGTTTCAGAAACTGTAAGGAGCTTTGAGATAATTGAGATGTTAATTAAAACCCATATATCATATTTTTGTTTCTCTTTTGTAATAATTCCAAACTCAAACAGCTCAAACTGATCTTGACAACAAGTAACCACCACATATCACTGTTCCGTTTTCAGATTCAGGACATCAAAAAAAAAAAAAAAAAAAAAAAAAAAAAGCAGACACACAGCATTTGCATTCTGTTGATTGATGACTGGCAACCCAAAATAATAGCAACCTTTAGTGAAACATTTGATATGAGAGATCTGTCAGTTGCCACAGACAGAGGAAAAGGTCAGAGTGAGGGTATGGAGATAAACGTTCAATGTTCTCTCCTCTGCTCTGTGAGTGCGATTTGTTTGGCTTTGTGCAGTGAGTTGGGTGGCATAACACTTTAAATGACAATAACTGAGTTTATGAGAGCCAACAGGTCAAGCATATATATACAGCATTGATTGCATCTTTAATATAAACCAATACAGTATGCTTGCTACATATACAAAATTATTCAAATAAATGTTTATTTGTACTGTGTATAACCTAATAATAATTAACCTTAATATTATTCAAAAATCAGATAATCAGTCATGCTCACTTTCAGTATCATTATAGTGATATTATATTTTATACATTATATATTTTATATTATTCCTTTTATTTCCTTTTCAGTATTTGTATAATTATGTAATTATTAAAATAATGAATTAACTGTTTTATTTATGTTTACGTATTTTAACTGCAAAACAATGGATATTCCGTAAGTCCTTGTGATACACAGCATCCTGAATGCAGATCTTTCAAATCCCCTGCTGCTTTCCCCCCCTTTTTTTTCAGGGTATGGTTACGCAATGTATGACGAAACCCTGAGTAAACTTAAGTTCACAGTGAAAAAATGAAAATCTTTTAAATACCCAGCAGGTTATGAAGCTGAAGTTGTCTTTGAGAACAGTCTGCTCTACAGACGCTTGCCTGGAGATCTTCTCATGCGTCTGAACTATCGCTCCCCTCAACTCTTTCTCCTAATGAGTGTTCGGCAGCCAAAGCTGAGCCGATAAGTGCATTCAAATGAATGTGACCCACATTCCGCTGGAAAACCACTAACGACTCAAAAGGCAATCATTTATAAGACTGTTTTATTATTTATAATTAGCTGTAACTGGTGAGGAAGTTCTTGAATATGAGACGTAAGCAGATGCTGCTCTCTAAAACTAGTCCAATCATCACCATCACTGGTCTCAGTCATTTCTACTTTCTTAAAGCAGAGGCATGTAATTTGTTTCAGTGATGCTTCCTAATGTTGTTGCTTAATGTATATAGCTGTGGCGGATGACCGGTGACTTGTATTACAATGAATGCTAATTAATAGCCAAATTAATCTCTTTTTCTAATGCATTAATGTTCTTAATGCATCCACAAACAATGACATCATCACAGCATGGCACGAGCTGATTGCCCTCTGCTGACTCTGCAGCCAATAAGCTTGCTGCTTAACTTTTAAATCAACTGGTTCTGTCTTTCTTGTAAGCAAGTCTTGCTCTACCCATATAGATCTGCTACAGGTAATTTCATGCATGCTATATGTACAAAGCGGCAGTATGTTGTACATGTTCACAGCAGCTTGTAAGTGGATGTATTCGCAGTAACAAGTCTCTGTACTCTGCAGCAGCACTGTAGCAGATCCATTCCACCTGGTTGAAATGCATTTCCATTACAATGTCAAACAATGCTGAGAGCTGTCATGACAAAAATGTTTTTTTTTTTTTTCCATTATGTTAGATACAGATCATCGATTACTTAAGCCTCTTTCAGGGCATTTCTACTTCAGACATATCCGCCATTTTTTTTAATTCTTTTAATCCCTTTCTGAACCGAATTGTGCTCCTAAGCAATGGATTGTGGGCAATATATGTATATGTATATGTATATGTATATGTATATGTATATGTATATGTATATGTATATGTATATGTCTGACCAATCAAAGCAACCAGTTGAAGAGCTGTTGTTAATTTTGCTAGTGGCACAGAAATTAAATCTGTGGAAGGTAATCATTACCCAATTCATTACACCATTTGAAGGTATTCAGCCAATTTTCATAGATATCCAAGCACAACAATTCTATTCATCTGCCTTTTATATTTATTAGTCTGTGTACTTAGTTTTATGCTTTGTTTATACAAAGAATGTGCTACTTTCTGTATTGAACTTAATTGCAATAGCTTATACAATGTGGTCTTGCATAGCAGAACTGCAAGTAGAGTTTTGCCATTGAGATTATTATTTTGCACACAGTGCAATGAACTCAGCAGAAAATATGTTGAAAATGAACTGCACTAGAAAAAAAAAAATAAAAAAAAAAATAAAAAAAAATTTTGTAGGATTACTCTGAAATAATGTTAGCCAATATGCTAGTAATATGCTTGCTAATAACCAACTAGCTAATAGTGAGAATCTAACATAAAAAAACGCAGACACACAACTTTCCATTTCATATAGAATCTAGCAATTAATATTGTGCAGTTTGAGGTTTAGGAGCCATTCCATGTATATTAATTACCGTTTGGATGTAAATGTGACCCCTCTCCTCATATAAATTAAATTTCATGATGATCAAATTTGTAATAATTCTCAGTGGCCCACTCCCAATAACCATTTTATAATTCATGGAGGTTATTAAAAAATACTCAATATAGTAACCCAGAAATAACCAGTTGCTGGAGCTACTGCAGAAACACTGTAAGTGTAAAAGCACAACACAAGTGTTCATTTCAAATCAGTTTTCATATCAAAACACTATGTTATCTCTTTGCATCCAACCTTAAATACAGTAGATAAAGCTGATTCAATCCCAGTTCAACACCACTTCTAAGACGTGTGGTTTCTTTCTTTTTTTTTTTTTTTTTTCAATGAGCTTTAATGTTAATTTTTGCACAGAGATGTGTTTTGCTGCACTGTCAGCAGTACATCATATTTTCCCAATGTCAGCACTCATCTAAACGGTGCAGCTAAAGAATTATGCCTGTGCCAGCGAAGCCACAAAGCATGTCATCAGTGTTTGATAAGCCTAAATCCTGTACTGATGCCGTAGCATCCAGTTTTAAGAGGTCAAATGGAAAAAGGAATAAAGGGAGAAAAATGAATTTGAAGATGAATAAGGTAGGGCTAAATCGATGACTGAAGTGAGAATTAGATTTGTGCCTTGTCAAGTGTGCATACAACAGCAACCATGAAAAATGAAAAGCACAAGTATGTAGTATTTCATAGTTAATTTCTATTCGCACACATTTAACAGTGAAACAGGATGGCCAGTAGAAAAAGAATGAGAAATATACTGCTCTGCATAGCCGTACTTTGCATTATTTTGTATCTATTGTTGAATTAATTATTATTAATTAATAATGAAGTCTCTTTTTGTGAAACAGCTAGTGATAAAATTACTAATGTATAAACATAATTAAACTCTTATACAGCATCTTGTATTCTGAATTAAACCTAAGGGTGAGTTTTAAAAAGAAATGATATATGTCTCCTAAAAATCAAAATAATGCTATATTTAGCATAAAGTAAATAAAGCTGCAAGGCATATTTCAGTCTGTGCCATGTTGTGCTTTCACATAGACAGCATTCCTGCTACATAACAGAGCTGTGGCTCTACACAGTACATTAAATTACTTTTGGCTTACTGCTAACGATAACTAATGAGAATTTATAAAATGGTTATAGGGAGTTGGCAATTGAGAATTATTACAAACCTGATCACCATGAAATCTAATTTTAGTGACAAGGAGGACCATATTAACAGTGAAATGGCAATTAATATACACAGAAGGGAGCACAAACCCCAAACTCTAGCTATAACCTGTTTAAAGAGTCTGGGTTCAGTCGGATTTTCAGAATAAAAGGGTTTTTTTTGTTTGTATGTGTGCTAGTGTGTGTGAAACAGGCCTTATAATGATAATCCTTCTTTTGGGATGAAGGATTCTCATTCATTCATTCATTCATTCAATAAAATAACACAACTTGACTCCAAAGAACTAGTTAATTATGATCTTGAAACTCCCTTTTCTGACAAAGATAAGGTAGTTGTCAGGCGTTGTGTGCGGGAATGAGGAGTAGGGACGAGGAAATCAGGAACATAGGGTTTATTTAAATAATCCACACTAGGAACAGGACCAAACAGGAACAGCAGGGAATCCACACGCAGACACAACTACAAAGGCGTTAAACGACATAGAGTGACTTACAAGAACTGACAACCAAACGGGGAACTCAACCAAAATACACAGGCTAATAGACAAGGACAGGTGAGAATGATTACACAATGTCGTCATAATTGAAAACGGACCAAATAAGGGCATACACAGGGAAAAGCCAAAGAAACATTCCACAGGGGTGTGACAGTAGTATCCTCACAATTTTGTTCCTTCTAACAGAAAAATGGTATCTCTTGACTTTTTTCCAGTCAGGATTTAGACTGTATCATAGTACTGAGATTGTTACAAATGATCTGCTCCTATCATCTCATCATGGTTGTATCTCAAGGCTCAGTACTAGGGCCGTTACTTTTCACGCTTTGCATGTTATCCTTGGAAGATATGGTAACACTTTAGAATAGGGAACACTTATTCACTATTAACTACGACTTTAGTAACCAGTTAGTAGGTTGTTAAGTTTAGGTATTGCGTAGGATTAGGGATGTAGAGTAAGGAAATGTAGAATAAGGCATTGATATGTGCTTAATTAGTACTAATAAATGGCTAATATTCTAGTATTACGCATGCTAATACGCAACTGGTTAAGAAACTGTGAAATAAAGTGTTACCGGAGATATCATCAGGAAACATGGTGATAGCTTTCACTGTTCTGCTGATGATACTCAGCTCTATATTTCTTCACAGCCCAGCGAAACATACCAGTTTTACTACGGAATGCATAATCGATATAAAAAAAAAAACTGGATGACAAGTAATTTCTTACTGTTAAATTCTGTGTGTTAATTATCGGACCTAAAACCTCTGCATGTAATAATCAAGGTTGGATTATTGTAATGCAAACTCCAGCTGATCCAAAATGCAGCAGCTAGAGTTCTTACTAGAACCAGGAAGTATTACCATATTAGCCCGGATCTGTCAACACTGCAATGGCTCCCTATTAAACATCACATAGGTTTTAAAATCTTGCTAATTACTTATAAAGCCCTGAATGGTTTAGCACCTCAGTACTTGAGCAAGCTCTTATCGGACATCTGATGCATTCTCAATACTCTGGCAATTTGATAATGCCTAGAATATCAAAATCACCCACGGGTGGTAGATCCTTTTCTTATTTAGCGCCCAAACTCTAGCATTATTCGGGAGGCAGACACACTCAGTTTAAATCTAGATTAAAGACCCATCTCTTTAACCTGGCTTACACATAACACACTAATATATTTTTATAATTCGAATCTGTTAAAGGATTGTTATGCTGCATTTAATTTGACTTTGCTGCAGCCTGGAACAAACTGCTGGTTCATCTGGCCAGAGGAGAACTGGCGCCTGACTGAGCTTGGTTTCTCCCAGGTTTTTTTTTTTTTTTGTGTGTTTTTTTTTTTTTTTTTGGGGGGGGGTTTCTCCATTTCTGTCACCGATGGAGTTTTGGTTCCTTGCCGCTGTCGCCTCTGGCTTGTTTAGTTGGGGACATTTAATTTTCAGCGATATCTTCAACTTGATTGCACAGATACTATTTGAAATGAACTGAGTTGGATGATGACCACTGATGATCACTGAAGCAATGATGAACTGCCTTAAAATGAAAATTAAATTGAGTGTTTACTGTTGTACTTTTGCGTTGTTGACATTGTTGACTATTTTCCTATTTAATACTATAAAGCTGCTTTGACACAATCTGTATTGTTAAAAGTGCTATATGAATAAAGGTAACTTGACTTGACTTGACTACAGTTGCTTGCCTGTTGGATCAGACCGCACAGACCATCCTTCGCTCTCCACGTGCATAAGTGATCCTTGGCCGTCCATCACCCTGTCGCCAGTTCACCATTGTTCCTTCCTTGTACCACTTTTGATAGATACTGACCACTGAACATCCCACAATAGATGCAGTTTTGTAAATGCGCAGTCGTCTAGCCAGCACAGTTTGGCCCTTGTCAAACTTGCTCAAATCCTTATGCTTGCCCATTTTTCCTGCTTCTAACACATCAACTTTGAGGACAAAATGTTCAATTGCTTCCTGATATATCCCACCCACTAACAGGTGCCATGATGAAGTCATAATGTTATGCCTGATCGGTGTATATTCCAAATATAAAAAGGAATGTAAAGTACATCTTTTTGAGTAAAAAAATAAATAAAATAAAAATAAAGTAAAAAAAATAGAAGAAGCATTTTCTGAAATAGAAGTGACTCATCAGTATGACCATTACCATTATTAATGTATCCGTCTGCAACATGGTCTTTCACAGACTTGGCCTGCACATTTAATCTCAACGTGCAGTCTCAAATGTTGCATTAGTAATAACATCAAAACGAAAGTGGAACATTATGTGTGCTTATATTAGAGTTCTCTATGCATAGTGAAATATTTACATTCATGTAAAGTGTGTTTTGTCTCTCTACTGAAATTTACAAACCCATTCTCAGAGTTTAGTTTTAATAAGGGCTCAGCTATAATCATATGCCATCAGGCACTGTGCAGTGAGATATCTAAACCCGCTGCTGTCTCCTTCATCTCCACACTCTTATTTCCTGTCACTGAAGAGAGTGCGTGACAGGGGCATTTGTTTAGCAAGGAGAAACACAGCGTATTGACCTGAGCTCTTGACTGGCTACCTGCTCTCCAGCCTGGAGGGTGATGAAATGTCACCCGTAAAAAGGTGTCTCACAGATCAGATGGTTCTACAAGGGTAGTTAGTGGCAGCAAGTTTCTTTTTAGGCAGAAAGCTACTGTTCAACCATGTGAAATGCAGAGGAAAAAAACAAAAAAAAAAAAAAACGAAAACAAACAAACAAAAAAAAATCATCATAATAAACAATGCTACTTAAAGACCCATTTAATGACTCACAGGTCCACAGTTGTCCAAGTACACAATTTAAATGAACACAAATTGTATCCGTTAACAAAGATTAATAATTAATATTGTAACAAATGTATTATTTATTGTTAGTCAGTGTTAGTAAATACATTAACAAAACTAATGAGACTTTACTTAAAAAAACTGTATTATTTTTATTAACTTTAACAAAGATTTAAAAAATACTGTAACAAATGTGTTGCTCATTGTTAGTTAATAATATCCAATGCATTAACTAATAACTAATAAATATAATTACTAATAACTAACTAATTAACATGTAATTATGAAAAGTAAAGTTTTATATATATATATATATATATATATATATATATATATATATATATATATATATATATATATAAATTTTAACTAACATAAACAAGGATCAATAAATACTGAAACAAATGTGTTGATCATTAGATAATGTTAGTTAACTAATGTAACTAATGTGACCTTATTGTAAACATCAGGAATAGGAAAAAAAAAAAAAAAAAACTAGTGGAACCTTTAAGTTTTATGTAACAACATCAACATGCTTATTATTAGCTGATGTTAGCTAATGTATTAACAAATGTAACTAATGGGATCTTAAAGTTTTATGTTTATTAACTAATATCAAGAATAGGTATACTGTAACATATGTCTTGCTCATTGTTAATGTTAGTTAATGCATTAATTAATGTAAATAATGGGTCCTTATTCTAAATCTGTAACAATTAATAAATACTGTAGCGAATGTCTTGCTCATTGTTAGTTAATGTTAGTTAATTCATTCATTCTAAAGTGTTGCTGACTTGGAATGACATGAGGGTGAGCAAATGATGACAATGATGTGTTTTCATTTTTGGGTGAACTAACCCTTTAAATGTGACTACTTTACTAACTATCCTGAATGGTCTTAACTTCGTCACACCACCAAAATGCCCAAATCACATGGCCAGAGACCAATGTCACTCAGGTTACCTCAAATCGACAACTGTCATTGAATAACAATGACTTCCAGTCACTTTGATGCTGAAAATTGCTGTCAGCTCCTATTTAGTGAATATTAAAGTTCCCAAAACGCGTGTACTCTACAGATATTTGGAGTCACGCAAATATACACGCACACTCTCATACACACAAACCCTGCGCTTCCAAATTATACCCTCAGCATTTTGAGCTGTTGCGCTCTTTTCATTTATTCTCATTTGGTCTGCAACTTCAGCTTCCTCTGTGGCTAAAAGCAGCACTTTGAACTATTTTTCTCCTCATTTCTTTTCCTCCATGTGCTCTTTAAATGTTTCAAGTGCTGACCTCGTTTTTCTTTCTAAAGCCTCAGATCTGTATTCTTCCTACAGGAAGGACTGATGGTATTACTGGCTTTAGGATATGTGATTTTGACCTCATTCTGGGCTTACAGGGTTATCCTTGTCAGGTTGTTTTTTATTTTATTTTTTATTTTTTTTAAGAAAAAAAAAATGATGTAGTGTAGCCTATAACACGTCTTCTGTAATCAACACTGATTTGCATTGGGTATAATTCATTTAACACGGTTAAACGATCTGTACCCTTGAGCTGAGTATTTCTCGTTAGGTTGCCGGGGGTTAATTACTTTACCAATGAGGAGCACAGGGGACATATTGAATTACTTCCTTCATTATCTGTTATATTAAGATTGGGATCAAGTTTGAATTAAAACGGGAAAGAACTGAAATGATATTATCACAGGAAGTCAAATTGATTTCAGTTTCATCATCGGCGCAGAGCTTTTCTGCTAAATAATTTTTCAGCATGTATTAGTTATTACATTATAAAATGTATTATTTTTGTTTAGATTTTTATTTACTTATCTATTTATTTGCGATGTACATATTATATTTGTCATATATAAATAATTTTATTTATGAATGTATTTTATCTTTCTCTATTTTCTCTATTTTATCTCTAGTTTTTTATTTGTTTTTGTTTCCCAAAAGAATATTGTAAATATTTAGTAGCTCTATTTGGAGCCAAGACTCTGTAGTGTTAAATTTCAAAAAATAAACCCACTTCATGAAAACATGGCATTCACAATTTCAAATAAACAAATGATTATGACCAACTCGGCATTAGAATGAATTTCCAGGAAGTGTAAAAATAAAAATAAAAGAAGATTACAGTGTTAATAACTGTGAAATCTAGAGGGGGTTGAACTTCCTTGCCCTGTGGCTCTTTAATGTATTCTTCAACATGCTGTATTTTGAATATTATTGGACTGACATCAGTTTAGATGATGAAACAGAATGTGCCTGCAGTGGGACCTTCTGGAGAGAGCCGCTGTGCTCTACTTGACCCAGTGAACATTTTAAGGTCTCACCACATACATCAGATTCATAAATATATGTTCACTTGAAGCAGGTGGTGTCCATTGGCAAGACCTGTTTTATTAGAAAGGACACCTGTTTTAGACCGTGGCAGTAATGGTCAGCCCTCATGGCAAGACTGAGCAGCTTTCTAGTGTGGATTGTCTTATTAATTTTAAAGCAGAGTCACTGAAGCAGTGTACGTTTCCCCTGGGGAGGGCTCTGCACTCTGTGCTTCAGTGATAATGACAGGGCCAGTCAAACCCATTTAATGAAAAGCACCAAAGACTTCCTCATCCATCACATAACTAGCAGAGAGCATAACCGGCTCAGAGCTGATGGCTATGAGTCAAACGTGGAAATACATCAAACGTCAGAATACAGTTTTGTCAGGGTTTTTGCAGTGCTGCAGATGTTTTGTTTGAAACGAACATATGATGCATTACCTTTAGTGCTTAGCTTGGAAAGTTAAGCCCAATTAAGAATATTACATTGTTCACAACATTGACAGAAATTAACTTTACCAGTAGGAGTGATGTTTGCCTCCTTAAATTGATTTCCAGGGACACAGGGACATTTTATCTATCCTTATTATATATGTGCATCATACTGTAAGTCAAATTCTTACAATGAATCAGTAAATTCATTTAGAGTAATAAGACACTATAAGGCTGTCACCAATCAAATTAGAATCCATTTTTGGCTGCAAACACTGAATCTGCAGTGGCACTTACATGTATATACGCAAACTGTTTCATGGAGCTAAGAAGCGGCCTGCAAGTACACTGCAAGTACAATTGCAAAAATAATGCATTCATTCATTCATTCATTCATTCATTCATTATGAAACTGAGACCACCAGGAAATCGAGGCAAGTAACTTTATAATAAGTGACTTATTGTCTAATAAGTCATTTGTTCAACTGATTTATTCAAATGGATGATTAATTCAGAAACAGAGCAAGTGACACAATCTTTAAGAAAGGGTCATTGAATCATTCACTTACCCTTTTCATTCAAAAAACACAGATTCATTCAGTAACAGAATATTCAGGAATAGCACCCTTGCTTCTGTATATAAATGGATGAATGAACCATTTATATATACAGTAGTGCTTTTCTTAGGTATTTCTATACATCCAAAGTGCTTTATAATCATATCAGGTGGTCTCTATTCACCAACAGTGTGCAGCATCCACCTAGATGGTTTGACGGCAGCCATGGTGCAACAGTGCCAGTATACTCACACACCAGATATAGGTGGACAGGAGAGAGAGTGAGAAAGCCAATTCAGTGGATGGGCATTATTAGAAGGCCATGATCGGTACACTCTTAAAAAATCCTGGGTTATGTTTTTAACCCGAATGCTGGGTTGAGCTTTTTGGGTCAATTTTTTGGGGTTATTTTTTCAGTGTTTGGGTAGTTTTTGTGTTACCCACCTCCTGGGTCAATGTTTGGGTAGTTTTTTTTTTTTTTTTTTTTTTAGCATTACCCAGCTCCTGGGTCAGACATAACAACCCAATGTTTGGGTAGTTTTTGTATTACTCAGATCCTGGGTCAGACGTAACCCAGCGGTTATTTATCGCAGCGATTTTGCATCGAGAGAGCAGTTCTAAGTGCCACTGAATTGATGCATTTCTTTGGTGAAAGCAGGATTGTGTACATTTTATTTTATATATAAAATAATTACTGTGCTGTATAGCATTCAGTTTCATGCAGAGCAACATGCTGAATCACCTAAACGCTGGTCTATCGTGTGATGAAAAAGCCTGATACTCTGCATAAAATAAACGATTTTATTCATAAAGATACAGTATACAAATATTTGGATGTTAAATTATTTTCTCAGAGCTGTTTACTGTTAATTTTTTGGGCAGGTTGTGAAAGCAGTCGCAGTATATTTTGGCTAAACGCACGGCAGCGGTCTGACACCGTGTATACACTGGATGCACCATGCCGCAACAGCTAAAGTCTGTCTACACTGGACGCGACAAAGCAACCGTTGCAAATCTATTGAATTTTGTGTGAGCACGTCATAAATAGAACGCGGCAGCAGTTTACTGTCGGGGATTTGATGTGTCGCGTTGTGCCGTGCCGCTCACGTCCGGTGTAGACATGGCGTTATCCGTGAGCAGTTCCCCACTGAACACGACTCCAGCTCGGGCACGAGAGCCAGCGCCATTACGGTAAGGTTAACATATTTCTGAAATGAAAAGTCTCACTGAAAATCTCACTTGCGACTATCTACAAATTAAAAAAAGGAGACAAAATGTTTTTGTTTTTTTTAATTGTTGTGATTTCCATATATTAATATCATAATTGATCATTACAGTGATGTTTGAGGATCAAACGTACCATAGTTTTTAAATACAAGAGTAAATAATAACTATCCCAGATAGCATACGTACGTCTGCAATATGTCTTGATCTCTTGATCTGGAAAGCATCTGCTCTGTACAAACATATGGCAGACATTTTTATATACATTCTAAATCATAAACATAAACAAATACATCTTGCAGATGTCTTGCAAATCTAAATGTAGATGTCAAATTGACGTCTCCGAGATGTACGTGTACTATCAGGGATTGCAAATAGCAAACATATCAAAACAGTAGCATTATAACAAAATTATGGCTTTTGAAAAACACATTGAAAATAAAACAAATAAGGGGACGTGATAAATAAAACTATTTAACAAATATGTTATTTTCACTGTGAGTACAATAATTACAACTTTTACAATTTTATGTTTATGCTTTTTGAAATGGATATTTTCTATTCCTAATCAGGCTTATTATTTTGCATTTAAGGCTCATTTTGACCACAAAAAGTAAATGCTTTCTGCAAATGTAATTGTGCAAGTCTAACACATTGTCATAACTACACGCGACGTGCGATAAAAGGTATCTTTTTGGTGTCTATTTTTGCAACGTCACAACTGGAACAACAGCTATGACAGTTATAATCTCAGGTACTGATTATGTGCTTCATTCAATGATAAAAGTGTCTAATGTGAGTTTGAATATCATATTGCCTCAGATCTTGAAAAAAAAAGAAAAATAAATAAGCAAACATATTGTTACGTAGTAGCTGCGTGCTGGACGGAACGAGACGAGAGACGAGATAACAGGCAACAATATTTAATATAAACTTCAGGTAGCACAAGCAGGAATATCCACACACGTAGAAACAAACAAACGTTAAAGACCGACAGGGAACTCAAGAAACAAACAAGCTTATAAAGGTGAACTAATTGATGCAAACAGGTGAAGGGAATAACGCTAACGAGGGTAAAACCAAAGCAGACAGATAGACGGGGGGAGACAATGGGAGAAACCAAAGACATACACCGACATGAATGTAACATAACGCCCCCCTCCGAATAGGCGCGACTAGCGCCGTACAAAATACAAAAAAAAAACAAAACAAGAGTGTAGGTGGGCGGTACAGGAGGCAATGGCCGGACAGACAGATCAAATCAACAACATAGTCCAGGGGGGTGACGAAGGTGGAAGGAGCCATGGATGAAACTGGAGGGACCCAGAGCAGGAGAAGCAGAGGGAGACCCAGACCGCAGCCATGATGACCCACGGTGGAGCCGATGGAGGGAGAAGCCATGGTGGAGGAAGGGCTGACGACTCCAGGGGCCCGACCGACAGAGGCGGAGCAGCTGGCGGAGGAGCCCGAGGCGGAGACGGAGAGCCGAAGATCCAGGGCGACACCGAGGATCCGGAGGGCCAAGGCGGAGCCCTAGGCTCTGGCGACCAAGGCGTAGGCGGAGATCCGGAGGTCCGCGGCGGAGCCGGAGCGACAGAGGATGGAGGCTGTGCCGGAGGGAGGGAGGAGCCCAACAGAGCCGGTGGGATGGAGCGACGAGGCAAAGCCGGAGGAGTGGAGTCCCGAGGCGATGGCGGGACGACGACCGACCAAGGCGGAGCCGGAGGGACGAGGGAGCCCGGTGGAGCTGGTGGGCCGACGGTGGAGACGAGGGAGCTGAGAGCCGTGGTGGAGCCGCAGGGTCGGAGGGCCGAGGCGGAGTTCTGGACTCTGAGGCTGGAGGCGGAGCTGAGGGATCCTCCAGCCATGACGCCGATGGAAGCTGGCAGACCCGCGGCGAGCCCACTGCACAGGTGGTGGGCTGAGGGTGAGCAGAGGGGCTGTCAGGGGACAGCGGTGGCCAGACAGACATGGATGTAGACAGAATAGGGTGGGTGGGTGGGTGGGTGGGAATCCCAGGCAGACAGGATGATCATTACAGGTAGGTAATTCAGTAAAGTCTATTAAATCCCCAGAGTTTTGCTCAAGCTCACCCCCAGCGGTGGTGCAGTGGGCAGGGCTCTCCATAGCCCTCTCTTGCTCCACGCAGCACTCCACCTTCGCGGATGTAGTTTCCGGCTCTCGCACCTGGTCAGACGTGTCAGGCTCTGGCTCTGTCGCTCTTGGCTCTGGCTCTTTATCTGCGGTGGGCTCGGGCTCCAACTCCGCTTGTCGGGGTGATGGTTGGCTGGGTTCTGGGTCTGGAGTGGGGCTGACGTCCTCCTTGACGAAGTCAATAGTCCATGACGATCCACAGGACGCCAGCACCCACTCGATGTAGTCCGGCAAGCTCTCTTGAGGACCCTCCCCGGATAGCAGCCCCTTAGTGGTGGTGTTCAGTCCTGCACGGTAGAAAGTGCAAAGGCTGCTATCCAAAAATTTTAATGACCACAGAGTGACTGAGTGACCTCAGTTTAAAGGGGACCTATTATGCAAAAATCACTTTTTAAGGGTGTTTGTGTGGCTGCACTGTGTGAAAACAACCAGCCTATAATGGTAAAAAAACAACCCACCATTTTTTTTTTTTTTTATAATCCAATAAATCATAAATAGTCTTTGTGAACAGGCAAATCCAGATTTATCCCTATGTAGGGAGAAATCCCTGCCTATTTGTGACAATCTCTGTCCTGTTAGCATAGACATAGCCCTGAGTGTGAAGCAGCAGTCTGCCATTACTGGAGATATACAATGTTAGTGCCAAAGAGGCATTACAAGTGTTGTGTTTTGGGATGCACCAAAGAACATAGGAGTCTCCGTAGACTCCTTCCGTTTGAGCTGCTGAGTACTCTGTGCTTAAATTTCATTGTCAAAAGAAAATGTCCTGGAAAAAATCTGTAAATTCGTGCATAAATGTCAGCTCCAGACAAAGTAAGTACCTGTGAGCAAGCCGCTTTGCAGCAGCTCTCCTGGATGTGATAAGTGTCCGTGCTATAAAGGGAAAAAAGGATGGCTTGAGTCGAAAGTGCACTCTGGTGCAAGGTGATGTTTATTTACAGTGAGGCTTAGGTGTGCAATATTTGCAAAGTAAAAACAAACAAACAAACAAACAAACAACAATACATAATAACCATACAAAAATAAACAAAACACTGCCACCGCAAAAATGTCCCAAAATATACAATATATACAGGTATCCACAATATACACACTTGAAAAGGGGTTTTGGCTTGTTCACAGCAGTACTACTGCACGCTCACTTGTCTGGCATACCGAAAGACAAGCATACTAGTGCGGAAGCACTTTTTATACACTTCCCCGGTCCCCTTCCGGGTGACAGACGAGATCGGCATACAAATGACATACAAATATACATATAGCAGTTCCCAGGTATGTATGTAAATGTAATATGTTTTATAGGGATGCGGAGGGGAAAAATAATGTGGTGCTTTATGTATGTGTGCTGTGAGATAGCATGTGCACCCACCACTACGGCTGCCAGGCAGTCGGAAATGTGTATGAATGGTGTATATGTTAATCTAAACCAGTGCTAATTTAGCCAGGGCTAGATCTTGTTCCTAACAGTACCACACGTTTGTTTTCCAAATTTCCTTTCTGAAAGAGCTTCTTGGCACTGACTATGTAAGGCTAATGTTGCTAAAGCTGCCATTGTCCCTGCCTGTTTTCACTGATACTGCATTCACGCGCTACCAGAATGATCGTTAAAAGATAGTTAAAAATTGTATATGAAAGCAATGTGAAGTCGACTGCTTGAATTTGTTGAGCTCATAATTACAAGTGGGGCTTATAAAGTTGGTGATAGCACACGATGGCACCATAAGACCAGCTATGTTGTTATTTTTTTATTGTGCTGTGCTCCCCGTCTGTGTATTTCATAAAAGTGCATTTATTAGGCACAGTACAATCAGATGACTCACTTTAAAACTGTTTCCAGTTCGAACATGTAAGGCTGAACACTGCTACTGAGAGTTTCTGACATTTTCAGTGCGTGAGATTGTTTTTTTTTTTTTTTTTTTTTTTTTTTTTTTGCAGGCTTCTTCTGAAAAGGGGGGCGGGAGCACCAGCTTATTTGCATTTAAAGTGACAAACAAAAAAACAGCCAATTTTGGCTCATACCCTAAAAGTGACAATTTTAAGAAGCTATAAAAATTATCTGTAGGATATTTTGAGCAAAAACTTCATATACACACTCTGGGTACATCAAAGACTTAATTTACATCTTGTAAAAAGGGGCATAATAGGTCCCCTTTAACGTCTCTTCCAAGTGATGGATGAATTAGATGAATGATACTGCTATGCTCATACAGGGGTATTTTTGCCTCCATATCATATATGCATTCTAATATGCTGCGTACTGTAAATCACACAAAATGAAAGGTGAGTTTTCTTCAGACCAGTTGTTTCAAACCAGTACAATCACCATAGAAAATTTAAAACCAGTACAATCACTACAGAAAATAATATTGACTCTTAATTATAGCCTCAAGGTTGAAACAATATACATTTTTAATGCAATCCAGAACCCCGAAAATTACTTAACTAACATGTACAATACTTACATGTTTATTAATATTTGTTAAGGTTAGATAATAAAAATACAACTGTTATTTGTTAGTCTAATTCACTATAATGTTAACAAATAAAACCTTATTGTAAAGTATTCCTGACTTCTGTTTAAACAAATCATGTCAGATGCTTTTATCTCCTTTTGGATATTTTGTGAAAAACAAATGCATTATTATTGGAACATGTATCACCTGAGGCATACAGACTCTCTCCACATTTAACATTATCTTGTTCAATCATCTGAGAGCAGTTGGCACAGCTGAGGGGGATTGATTTTGATATGCCCTCAACTTGTTCGTGGATGTTGAGTTCGTCCTTTTGAAGCTCTTGTTTAAGATGTGGTTTTTCAGAGCTGATTATAGATCTATTTTTTCTTCATTCCTATATAGAAAGTTCACCCTTGCCTGCCCACTCGTGTCAGAACAAGGGACTCTTGTGATGAACAATCACCATTTGATCTCACACCAAGGAAGTACATTTAAAATCCATGAAGTACTGCGTTAAAAAATAGGCTTTCAAAATAGTGACTGTAAACCTTTGTGGTAGTGCCTTAATAAAGCTTTGATGAGGGTTTGATGTTTGCTCTGGCACTGATTTTAATGAGCTTTGAAAGTCCTTATACCTTAGTGTGCTCTACTTGAATTAATGAGGCAGTTAATGAAGATCTTTAAACAATGGAAATGCTTATGTTAACGCAAGTCTGAGATTATAGATGGTGTAAAGATGAGCACTTTTATTAATGATGAGCAAATAGAAGTTTTTAGTCTTGACTGTACACTCTTAAATAAAGGTTCTAAAATGGAGGTTTCAAAGAAATGCCATAGAAGAACAATTTTTGATTCCCCGAAGAACCTTATAGTCATCACTTCCTATAAACCAAGTCATTTTTTTTTTTTTTTTTTTTGTGTGTGTGTGTGTGTGAAGAACATTTGAATTGAATAATCTGAAAAAATAAATCAGTGTAATTTATTTATATTATTTTAAACATTTATTTATTATATAGATCCTACACCACAAAGAGTGAAATCTATTTTTTTTTCACGACATCAGCTGCCACTGACTGCTTTTTTGTGGATTTTGGTAAACAGCTTCTGGAAGCTGTCAGAGTTTTCTAAAATCAGATGGTATTTGATGTAGTTCATGAGGCAATATGTCTCTCTATCTATAAAACAACTCCACAACAACACGGATCGACTTCTATACTTCACAGTGGGATTACATTCTTTTATGCATGGCTTTGACTCTTTTTATGCCAAATCCTCCTCTGGCCACCTCTGGCGAATGCTGCTCAAAAAGTCTGTTTCTGTGTTTCTGATCCACAACTTTATCCATCACAGCACCTGTGATACTGAACAACAGGGATTCATGTCTTTTAGGCAGTCATGAAAGTTGGGTTTTCTTGTAGTTTCCTAAAGGAACAATTTGCAACTTTTCCAGGTAACAGCTCAATTATTGTAAATTCCATAATATTGCTTTTTACAATGCGCATAACCCCAGGTTATCATCATTCCAAACCTGCTTTAACCGGGTAGAGGTAGGCTTCACATTTGTCATTTAAAAGCACCGCTTTTTAGGGTTTTGAGACTCTGCAAGTATTAATGTTAACCATGTTAATCTGAAATATGGTCATGCAGCATTAAGATAAAGCATTAATACATGTTTTATAAGTTCAAGTACAGCCAATATGCTAATAATATACATGCTAATAAGCATAAACTAAAGTGTTACCAGAGATGGCAAAGGTACACACATCCTTCACTCAAGTAGAAGTACAAATGAAGAGTTCAGATGCAAAACCAGCTAAAAGCCATCTTGGTCAAATATGAGATAACGATACTGAGTGAATGTTCTCGATACATATTATACATCCATCAAATAGTTTTTCTTCAAACTCGCTAAAATACCAGCCTCAGCCCAATCAGAAGTACCGGTACTTACATAGAAACCTATACATCTGAGCCTGATAAAAATGCATTTTTTAAAGAAAGATGTCAGATGGATTTAGCTGGTTTTGCATCTGAACTCTTCATATACTCATGTTTAAAAATGCTTTGGTAAAAGTAGAAGTACTGACTACACTTTTTTTTTTTTACTTAAGTTAAAGTAAAGAAGTATGGGCTCAGACATGTACTTAAGTAAAAAGTACCCATTACTACTACCTGTTTTAGTGTCACACTGATAACTGGACCCCACATCATACTGACATATTAATACAAAATAACTTGCATTTAAAATTTGTTAGCTAATAAATGTATCAAGGCTAAACATCCACCATGTAGTACAGGGCTAGACTGAGACAAAATTTCAAATCTCACATTCATCCAGCCATCCCATACAACCCACAACAAATTCTGAAACCATGGACAACCCTATTTTTTGTATGGTCATCACATTTAAATAAATGTTTAAAACCTTAGGCTAAAGGCCTTCTCTTGAACTGCACCTTCACTTCCCATTCCTTTTCAGTCTCTTTATTTTCCATGATATCTCTCTGCATCTCATTTTGTGTGTGTTTGCTTTTTTCATAAAGTTTCTTTTACCTGTCACTTTTCCCATCAGCCATTTACTGTTATGAGCAGAACTGTCTCCAACTTGTTGCAAAACAACCACCTCATTATATTCTATTTGCAGTAACAATTTAAAGTATCACATTATGACCAGGTGTTGTTTTTTTATCTTAAAATGGCTTAAATACTATAGATTTAAGAAAACTGTATTTTCTGATTTGCCTAAAGGTCGAAATTAGTACAATAATGATTACATCATGACAATATCTTTACAGAAAAATCCTAATGTTATTGCATTATCATGAGTCATATTTTTCTCTTACCAAAATTAACCATGGTTTATTACTGTAAAAGTATAGTAACCATGTTTTTTTTTTTTTTTTTTTTTCCTTTTATTTTATTTATTTTTTATTACAGTCTGTTTTAATTTACAAACATAGTTTTACTACACATCTCATGGTTAGACTGTGGTTAGTGTAGCAAAACCATGGTTCATTTGTGTTTACCATGGTTTAACTATAGTAACCATGGATTTTGGTTTTAGTTTTCGTAAAGGTTGTGTTGTTATCTGCCCTAGCTTCCTCTGAACGTATTACAAAACTATGTTTTATAACATTGTTTGCTAAATTACTACTGTAACTTTACAGTAGATAATGATAATATTGTTTAGCATAGAATATTCTGAGTGATGATGTAATTTTGTTTCGTTTATAGTAGCTGTAGTTTTGTCCTTGTTTATTTAGTTAAGAATTAAACTGCTAGCAACTCTTAGCAGCCCATTTACAGATAAAACTGACCTGCACTTTAAGTCCTGAACAGGTCAGTATAGTTTTGCCTCTATGATCCAACTGGGCACTTCCACTCAATTCTCGAGTCACTTGCAATGATTACTCTGATAGAAACCATTTGGCGGAGACACGGAGCGCGTACGAGCCGGATCACATTGCCAGTCAAGACTAACCGATCCATGATTTATTAGAGATTTGTTATCGAATGGTGATCCACCAAATGCTGATTAAAACTAAAGTAACGAGCCTGTTTTGAAAATGTAAGAAGTAGAAAGTACAGATATTTGTCTAAAAATGTAAGGAGTAAAAGTAAATAGTAGTCAGAAAATGAAAATAAATATAGTGAAGTAAAGTACTGATACCAGAAAAATCTACTTAAGTACATTAACAAAGTATTTGTACTTAGTTGCTTCCCATCTCTGCTCTTAACTGATGAAAGCAATTGTGTGAGGTGCTTATTTCTTAATAAAATGTCTTCTTTTAGATCACCGAAACCACAACACAATAACATCACTAATATCTAACCACCAAAACTCTTGAAAATGCACCTGATATATTGTGACTGTTGGCCTCTATTTACAACTTGGTTCATATTGACTTTTTTTTGTTTGTTTGTTTTTTACTCTGCAATGCCCTTGGAGTTATTGACTGGGTGATTTTGAATTGTTGCCAAAAAAACTAATTCAGGGACCCTGTCTACTTGTTCTTTACATGGGGGAAACTGAGTGCTACATTAAACCATCTGAGAAGTGTGTTAGCCTCTCACCCTTTTTATAGTTAAATTGAGCTGATACCTAGTGAGCTCATTACAAAAACTGCAACTTCCATTAACCTCTGGCAGCAATGTTGAGATGGTTTATGCACACTTCATCATGTTTTAAAATAAGATATTACTAGAGGAATACTGGTCTCTGTGGCCTACAGATATTGAAGGACAGTTACAGAGTATGACTAGGGGTGTTTCATTTGGGCCAGATCCTGCATTAATACGAAAAGCCATGATGTTCTAAGAGGCAGGCAAGTTTATTTGAGTCGAGGTGGCCTCTTATTCAAAGGACCTGGACCATGCAGTGTGTAATGAGTTTCTGGAATCAATGGACCATCTCTGTTTCCCACACTGCTGGGAGAAAGCGCGTCCCTCTATAAAAGGCTCTGGCCCTGAAAGAGGGAATCCTCTTGAAAGTGCCATTTTAAAAACAGGAATGTCTTCTTTCTATGGGATGAATTAAACTCAATTTCTGGGGGGTTTGGGAAGAGAAGTGGGTGGATGAATAGTCATATCATAGATGTTTATGGAGGCAAAGCAGGGGGTTGGAAAGTGTAAGTTGCTTTGTTGAAAAAGAACCATTCATCTTGTTGAACTCCACGCAGAAACTCTCTGGAGTATTTGTCAGGTTTAGTTGTGCTATTGAAACAGGCAAACCCACAAGCACAGCATATTGCATTCAGTCAGGCGCCTGAAGTGGACGCAATGCCTCATGCATCATGTTATTACACATCAGAGCTCATAGAGGTTTGTACAGAAAAATGCATAGAAAAAAAAAAAAAAAATCCAATTCTGTATTCAAAACTGTATTTATTAAATACATTACAGTATTTATTGTATTTGATGGAATATTTGTAGACTAAGTATTGTTTTTTTTTTGTTTTGTTTTTTTTTTTTTTTCCAATTATAAAACAAATTACTATACAGCGAACTAACTACCAGAATAAGCTTGTTACTATTAATTTTAATATTGTAACACTCAAATGATGTAATCTTTTGTAATATACAGTTGAAGTCAAGTTTACATTTGCAGAATCTGCAAAATGTTAATTATTTTACCAAAATAAGAGGGATCATACAAAATGCATGTTTTTTTTTTTGTTTTCTTTTATTTGTTTTTCAGTACTGATCTGAATAAGATATTTCACATAAAAGAGGTCTACATATAGTCCACAAGAGAAAATAATAGTTGAATTTAAAAAAAAAAAAAAATGCATGCAAAAGTTTACATAACACTTGATTCTTAATACTGTGTTGTTACCTAAATGATCCACAGCTGTGTGTGTGTGTATGTTTGTTTTTTTCAGGTCCCACAAATTATGTTTGCATTTGTTGTGTATTTGAACCCTTTCCAACAAAGGCTGTATGATTTTGAGATCCATATTTTCACACTGAGGACAACTGAGGGACTCATATGCAACTGTTACAAAAGATTAAAACCGTCACTGACGCACCAAAAGTAAAAACGATGCATCAAGAGCCTTTTGAACAATGAAGATGTGTACATTTTTCTTATTTTGCCTAAATATCCTTTTTTTTTTTTTTTTTTTTCCCATGAAGTACTGCCATTCAAGAAGCTGCAAAAGATACTTATAAAATAAGTTAAATTTACCCTAAATTTCAAATTTAAAAGGTTTTCACACTGGCTCTTAATGCATAGTTTTTCCTTCTGGAGCATCAGTGACTGTTTGAATCTTTTGTAACAGTTGCCTATGAGTCCCTCAGTTGTCCTCACTGTGAAAAGTTGTATCTCAAAATCACACAGTTATTGTTGGAAAGGGTCCAGATACACAAAAATACAGAAAAAAAAAAATAAATAAATATATAAAAAAATAAAAATAAAATAAAATAAAATAAAATAAAATTGTAACTGTTTCAATACAGACAAGGGACTCATGAACAACTATCACTAAACAAAAACAGCTGTGGAACACAGTATTAAAAATCAAGTGTATGTAAACTTTTGAACAGGGTCATTTTTATAAATTCAACTTTTTTTTTTTTTTTCTTGTCTATGCAAACATCTTTTATTTGAAATACCTCATTCAGGTCAGTACTAAATAAAAAAAAAATAAATAAAAAAAAAATGACATACATATTATATGATCCCTCTTACTTTGATAAAATACATTTTACAGATTCTGCAAGGTGTATGTAAACTTTTGACTTCAACTGTATATGAAACCTGGACTGGACAAAGTTAGTCACCACCTAACTATATGGTAACAGCAAATTAATAAAATTTAAAATAAATAAATAAATAAATAAACGCCTACAATTTACTGTGCAAAATATTACTGTATATCACTATACTGCAGAATCAGATGCAGATTTTATCTGCATATAAGATGTTTATATTGTCAAGAATTAGTTGGGTTTGGGGTTAGTGTTGACTGCTCAAAAAATCTAAATAATAGTGCAGTAAATCTAAAATGATAACTTGAAATCGTACCTCAACATATCATGGAGAGAAACATTCAGGATATTCTGACCAGAAATAAAATGAATCACCTGAGAGTCAAGTCGAAAAGCAGAATGTAAGTTGTTTCATTCTTTATTGTCTTTCTTTACATAAATGTTCACTTTCACAAATTTAAATCTGCCGCCTTAACAACAGAAGCCCAGAACAAGTGAAGTTTCTGCACTTTGTTTCTTCTGCCTTTACCTCCTTTTGGCGTAAATGCTTATGTATACAAACAGACGTCATCGCCTACGCACCAGACAAGGGCGCTGTGAAGGCAAAGTTTTAAATGAAAACAACCACACATAAAAATCATATGTTTTTCCCACAAAACAACCTTCCGACTTCAAAAGGCTTGTTATAACGCACACAAATCATATGGACTACTGTCATAGGAATTTCTATATGCTTTTTGGAGCTTGACAGTTACAATCACCATCCTGCCATCCCTCATCCTTGTGTTTTGCAAATGGAAACGTCATATATATATATATATATATATATATATATATATATATTAGGGACATTGTGAGAGCTACTTTTATAATAAGAATCTGTTGTTTGTTATGTACACATAAAGTTGGCAGAAAAATAACTGACCAAAAGTTTTAAGACAAGACAGTACAGGCAAGATTGGTAGAAATAAAACATCCAAAATACACTTTTATGTTTATTGCACTTTATCTATTTGTCTGTAGATTTCAATACAGTACAAAAACTGATCAGCTGGCAGGTGAAGTGAATTACATTGATTATATCATAACAGTGGCACCTGTCAAAGGGTGGTATCTATTACTAATATTATATTATGTGTTGGAAGCAAGAAAAAATGTGCAAGCGAAAAGGTCAGTGACTTTGGCAAAGACTAAATAGTGATGGCTAGATGACTGGGTCAGAGCATCCAAAACGGCATGCCATGGTTAGTACACTCTAAAAATGCTGGGTTATTTTTTTTAACCCAACAGGTGGGTTACGCCTGTTGGGTCATTATGCTGGGTTATTTTTCGAGTGTTGTGTAGCTTTTGTGTAACTCAGCTGTTGGGTTAGTGGCTGGGTTATCTCACTGAACGCTTAAACTATACACCTCTCCCCCTCCCTCCGACGAAACAACCCAGCGCGGACTCACTTCAACCCAGCTGTTGAGTTACAGTCGGAGCACGGGCTTTTCATTCTCTTCAGGAGAGAGCGAGCAATCAGCGTTGCCAATTTTGTGCTCCTCTTCAGTGAAATTAAGGTTTGTATACATTTTATTTACAATGTATATGTTATATTGTATATGTTTTATTTATCCATACAGTCTTTACTGTGCTGTAAATTGTTTTATTTTGCACATGTCAGTCAGCTAAATGCATCAGCAACGGTCATGGCGCATGACAGAAACGCCTTGTCTTGCATAACTGATTTTATTTGTTGTAACACTGATTCTAATTAATTTGGATGTTAAAATATGTTCTCAAAACTTTGTACTGTTTGTTTACAGACAGGTTATTATGGATTTAGTCAAGGTACCTTTCAGCTACGAGTGTTTGCGAGGAGGCAAACTCGCAAGGTTCACAGCTCCACCTCCAAACAGCAGCCCAGGGCCGGCTCAGATTTCAGCGACACACCGGCATGAGAATCGGCACTATTTCGGTTAAAAGGGATAATGGTGAGCTGTTTAATATACTTGAATTAAAATATTACTTTTCAATGTCATATCATTTTTTTTTTATTTCTAAAATGCTTGTTAAACGAGTTTAAATGTGTGTAATGTTAAAAACTATGCTGCATAATTCAATTTGTCTTATTTTGTCCATGGGTGTTTTCAATTATTATTAAATAATAATTATAATAAACGTTTATAAAAAAATAATAAACTAATAATAAATGATTTGATTATTACTGTTGCCTCTAGTAATTCTGTGGCTGCTTTTTCATTTCCAGCCTATTTTTGGTTCATTTTAAGCCAGCAATAGCAATTTTCAATCAACATTTGAGTTAATTAAACCAACCCAGCATGTTGGGTCAAAGATTTAACCCAACTGGCTGGTTTAAGATAACCCAACGCTGGGTTTGTCCATATTTGACCCAGCGTCAAGGAAGGACAACTGGTGAACCAGCATCATGGTCATGGGCACCCAAGGCCAGTGAAGGCCAGCCCGTTTGGTCCAGTCACACAGAAGAGCTACTGTAGCTCCAACTGTTAAAAAAAAAAAAAAAAAAAAAAGGTAATGCTGATGATAGAGTTTGCTACATACAGTATTGGGCTGCTGGGCCACAGACCTGTTAGTGTGCCCAAGATGACCACTGTCCAGCACCAAAAGCAACTACAATGGACACTTAAGCATCTAAAATGGACCATGGAAGAATGTAAGAAGGCTGCCTGGCCTGATGAATCACATTTGCATATTTAAACAACATTTCAGAAAATAAAATTGGCAAAACATGTTTGAAATTCTCAATGTAATCAATCAACTGGGGAAGTGATATCCATTATGTTCTTCTCCCTATTCACCTGGGGTGTATTGCCTTAATGAATAATTTATTTTAAGATTTTATTTATTTATGGTAAATGTTAGTTTAAATAATAATAATAATAATAATAATAATAATAATAATAATAATAATAATAATAATAATAATAATAATAATTTAAAAAAAAAAGTTTAGTTGGGCACCCCCGAAAAAGTAGGACAGTGCTTTGGGAAGTAAGAATATACATACATAGAAAGACATCCTAAAGGGCACCAACCTAATGTCTTTGCATGGCTCCTAAAGTTACAATTTTGGCAGTCAGACAGATTAAAAACCGAGAATGTGCTCTTAAGCCATTCTTAAGCAATGATTGACGAACAAAAGTGATTATCTCAGGTCTGCAGCCTCCTTTTAAAGATAGCTTTGGAGGCTTTCTCTCTCCGCTCCACCCCTTTAGGCCAGGGAAACGGAGCCGTCTTTTGCCTGCTGCATCTCTGGGGGATTAACTCACTGCCGGAGACCTGCTCCACTCAAAGCTGAATTTATTCAGCGCTACTACAAGACGAAGACTCCCGGGCCCACCTTCCCTCTCAGTGCATCGGGCCGAAATCTGAAGGAAACACACGCCCTTAATCTGGTTTGGAATCAAAGTTTGTCATAAAATCTCACTTGACATTTGTGTTGTAGTACATCTTAATCACAAAAGATGGGCCAAGAAGCCCTTTAAATGCTTCACGAATTGGGCTTGAGATGATAACATGCTGGAAGGAACAGTTAAAATGGTGTTCTGATAGGATAAATGTGGGTATATACAATAAATACATGCTATAGTATGGAAAACATTTGCAAGGTCTTGATAGCAAATACACGGCTGGTATTTTTGTGATTTCCATGTACGTGTTAAAGTTAAGAATCAAACTAATAAGGTCAGAATTAGCTTGCTTTTGGAGAACACTAGGTGCTGGATGTTTGATTAATTAAGAAATGCTGTATATTTGTTCTGCAATTACCTTTCCACATCTTGTATGTGTCTCTAACAAAGGCAAAATGTCATCTTGTTGGTAATTTGTTATTTTATGTTCTTTTTTACCTCTTTAATGAGTCTCTGAAGGACCCAGTTCTTGCAAACCAGTACAACAGACAAAACAACACATATTTATCTTGTCTCTTTTAGAACTCTTTGATATTTAAAGCTGAAGTGTGCAATTTCTGTGTAGCTAGCATCACCAGAGGTGACTGGATTGTTTAACCCTGTAAAGCAGGGCTGCTAAACCCAGTTCCTGAAGGGCCACAGACCTGCAGAGTTTAGCCCTAATGAAATCCACATAATCCAGCTAATCAGGTCCTTTGGGATTATTTAAAAATACAGGTATGTATGCTGGAGCAGGGCTGGAGCTAAACTCTGCAGGACAATGGCCTGCAGGAATTGTGTTTGGCTGCCCTGCTGTCTGACAAATGAAATAATAGTTTTTCTTTCTTTCTTTCTTTCTTTCTTTCTTTCTTTCTTTTTATTGAACAGGCAGAAAGATTGCATATATATATATATTCTGTTGAGTATCATATTTGGCTTTTATGGCTGATACAGGAGTATCATAATATGGACAGGAGAATATGGACCTCACACTCAGAAGGGAAACAATAAAATTAAAATCAATCAATCAATCAATCAATCAACCAACCAGTCTCGTTTTAATTTCAGAGGCCCAGACTGAACCAAAATATGCAATTTGGTGCCGCTGCTGATATTTATATGGCCAAAAAGCAGGCAAAAATTCTGATAGCAGACTGCAAATTTATTAAAAAGGAAAAACTGAAGCAAGTACTTTGCATAAATATTAATATCCTTAACTCAGTTAAAGCACCTTTACAGCCTCAAGTCTTGTTGGGTATGATGCAACAAGCTTTGTACTTCTGCATTTGGCAGTTATCTGCATCCTCTCCTTATCTCTTCACCTCTCAAGCTCTGTCAGGTTGGATGAGGGCCGACAGACATTTTCAGGTTTATCCAGAAATATTCGATTGGGTTCAAGCCCAGGCTGTGGCTGACCCACTCAAGGACATTCACAAAGTTGTCCATAAGCCACTCTCGCTGTGTGCTTATAGGGTCATTGTTCTTCTGTCCTTCCTTGTTAACCTTCTGCCCAGCCCGAGGTTTTGGATGCATTTTCATTAAGTCTATCTCTATATTTTGGTACCTTGAGCTTTCCCTCTAATCTGACAAGATCCCCAGTCCCTGCCGCTGAAAAACACTCCCACAGCATGAGGCTGCTACCACAATACTTTACTGTTGGGGTGGTACTGTGCAGGTGGTGAGCAGTGCCTAGTTTCCTCCATACATGCTGCTTGAAATTGAGGTTCATCAGATGAGAGAATTAGAGCCCTGCATTTCAGCCTGAGCCTGACGGGCCCTGACTTTTCTTACGCCCCTAGGGCCGGGCTTCGGCCAATTTTCACGTCATAGTTCAGACACGTGCCGGGCTTCGGGCCTGTTTTAGGACTGTTAATATTTTAGACATCCACCAATTATGGTGATGAAAAACATTTCCGCGCTGGTGGAAACAACACAGACTTCACTTTCACTTTCAATAGAAAGAAGATTTTTGAATTATTTATTAATAAACTAGTGTTTTTTGAGTCAGTGTCGCAAAGATGAAGTTACCGATCCTGACCGCGCCTTTAGAGAGAAAAGCATCTTTACAGATTATAATAAATGAGTTTTTGTTTTCGATTTGTTTTATTTCGTTAAGTAATAATTTAAAGCTTTCTATAGTGCATCATGTTTGTTTTCTTTATTTTATAAAAGCATCATTTGCAATGTTTTGTTGATATTGTGAGTGCACACAAATAAAAGTAGACCCTTTATATTTCCAAATGATGTATTACTCTTCCCTTTATGAACAAAAATGATGGGATATTTTAAATTGTTTCCACTGGAAAAAATGCAAGTGATCGTGCTGACGCCTCCATGCCCTGCAAAGCGGCTTTACCTTCCACTCTTCGCACACATTTATCTAGGTTTAATGTTTTAAATAACATTGTTTTATACTTGAACTGTTTTATATCTGTAGATTTTATTTTAGGCAAGTCATGATGATTTGAGAAGGCAAAATTGATCAAATAGACTCTGATCGGTCTTCCGCTGGCCGCTTGGTCATTACTTAAAAAAAAGGAAAGGATTGAGTCTGGCCACACCGCCATGAAGCCCAGATTGGTAGAGAGTTTCAAACATGTTATGTTCTTCAATAAGTTTCTATGATCTATGGTCATGATGTTCCACTAGAGTGATCATTAGTTTCTTGGTCACCCATTTATCCATCGATTGCTGAGTTTAGACAGGAGGTCAGCTCTAGGTAAATACCTTATTGTTCCAAACTTCTTTTATTAAGGATAATGGACATGCTTCTGTGAGCTTTCAATGCAGTATTTTTTCCCCCCTGAATGCTTACCCAGATCTTTGTCTTGACACAATCCTGTGTCTGATCTCTACAGGGAGTTCTTTTGACCCCAGGGCGTTTTTTTGTTTTGTTTTGTTTTGTTTTTTTTTGGCTCTGATATGCATATTCTGCTGTTAGACTATTTATTGAGAGGTGTGTGCCTTTCCAAATCATGCCCATTCCATTGAATTTGCCATGGGTTAACGCCAATTGAAGTGTAGTAATATCTACAAGTGATATGAATGATTTATTTTTAATTTATTTATTTATTTATTTATTTTATGGCATACAGTATGTAGTGTAGATTGAGGTGAAAAAAATCAAAAATCAAAGCAGTTCAACATAAGGCATAAAAAAAAATAATAAAATAATAATAATAATAATAAAGAAAAAAATAAAGGGTATGAACAATCATTAAAGATTTCACAGCAAAAAAGGCATGTGTACCACAACCTGAAAGGAGAAAGTTTTACAAGTATTACAAGGCCTTTTACTTTCTTAAATAGTAGAAACTATCAATCAGATAACAAAAAAACATTTTTGTACCACATTGTGTAGTATTTTATTTTCCACATTGTGTGCTTAAAACTCTTACAAGGCAAAATTGTCTCCATTATGATTTCAGTAAGTCCACAAAGCACTTGATTTAAGAAGCACACACAGCTTGAAAGAAAAATAAGGTTTGATGTCTCTATATTGTTGTCACTCTTTAGACAAGACTACAAAAGGTGAGAGAATCAGCTGCTTAATGATCATGACCTTTGTTCCCAAAGGGCACATTCAATACAGTCATCAACTTTGCTCATTAGCTTTAAATGTGTTAAAATGTACTCTCAGATCTCATCAATGTTTGGAGAACAATATAATGCCACACTCAGCTGTCTAATCTGCTTTGCTTTTATGTGCAGTGTATGATCTATGGGTGAGGGGAGGATGCCTGTGAAGAATAAAGAATTCTGGGATAGGGTGTCCACTGTGAGCTATTGATTCTCAGATGATCATTTGAAGTTACCTGCAGGATATGTCTGGTGTGAAGCACTCAGAAGTCAGAGAGTCCGGGCTTCAATGACCCCAATGTAGTGCAAATGCAAGAAGGCTGTAAGAGAAAGAGATGACAGGCCCTGACAGTTTTATGACCTGTCATAATCCACTCCACTCTGCTGTTTGTGGATAATGGAAATCTGAGTGCCTGGGGAAAGCTGTTGGCTATGTTGAAAATGTCCAGTGGGTTTTTAGATGCTCTTTTCTTCATTCCTGGCGTTTTACCACGTTTCAAGTCAGTTTTTCAGATGTTGAGTAACATATATGGTAATAAATACTTTATTGTCAAATGAAGCTTTTGCAGGGTCCAGCATTTCCCACACAATCTTTTGGCTGTAGGGTGATACCAATCTCACATACACTGATAGAAATTTTAGGATATTATAGATGATAATTTGATAACTTAAAGGGATAATTCATGCACAGGTGACAATTCTCATGGAGCGTGAGAAGCAAATAGATTTGTGTTTTTATGCATTAAGCATGAAGAAGACCATATCTGATGTGCTCTCTATATACAGTGCTGCCTAAAAGTTTGTGAACCCTTTAGAATTTTCTACATTTCTGCATAAATATGACCAAAAAGTCAAATCAGATTTTCACAGTCCTGAAAGTTGAAAAAGAGAACCCAATCAAACAAATTAAAATATATAGTTTGTCATTTATTTATTGAGAAAAAAATGATCCAGTGTTAAATATTTGTGAGTTGCAAAAGTATGTGAATCTCTAGGATTAGCAGTTAATTTTAAGGTGAAATTAGAGTCCATTTGTTAGATGTGCTATCAGTCAGGACTATCAGGTGCCAGTGTATGCCCTGTTTTAATTAAGAACAGGAATCTATCAAAGTCTGATCATGTTTGTGGAAGACTTTTGTATAAGAGAACCTCAGAACAAGAGTTGTTGTTGCTCATCCGGCTAGAAAAGTTTACAAAACCATCTCTAAAGTGTTTGGACTCCACAAATCAACCAACAAAGATCACTCCAAAGCAAGACTTGTATTAGTCTGCGAGGTTTCAAAGGACTTCAGGGTTACTTTTAAGCACATAAAGGCTATTAGAGAAATGTTTGTGGATGGATGAGACCAAAATAAAACTTTTTGGGTTTAAATGAGAAGTGTTATATTTGGAAAAAGAAAAACACTTCATTCCAGCATAAGAACCTTATTCCATCTGTAAAACATGGTGGTGGTAGTTTCATAGTTTGGGCCTACTTAGCTGCATCTTGGCCAGAATGGCTTGCCATCATTAATGGGACAATGTATTCTGAATTATACTAGCAAATTCTAAAGGAACATGTCAGGACATCACAATATTTATGCAAAAATGTGGAAAACTTGAAAGGGTTCACAAACGTTTAAGCAGCACTGTATGCATTTATTAATGTTTAGATGTGAATAACTCCAATCTGTTCATCATTTAAAGTAATGTGTGTCTCTTCAGAGGATTTGGATTCAACCACTCAGTTCATATGGAATATTTTTTTTATACTTTTTGAAGCATGGCAATATTGGTTGATCACTTGTTCAATAAATGAACAAAAAATATATATTAAAAATGAATATAATAAAATGAATATTAAAAAATCCCCAGTTTCTGTTTCAGAAGTGAACTGAAGTCTTACGGCTTTGGAACTAGCTGACCTGTGAGCATATAACTACATTTCAATTTTTTTGGGTGAACTACTCATTTTCAGTAAACTCATGAAATGAAACTATTACTGTCAGTTGATAAATTAATGTGAATAATTTATGATTTGACCTTCATATATCCAAATGTCAAACATTTCTAGGGGCTCTCAGCCCTTCTTTAATTTGAACACTGCCATTCTGTAACTACCGTCCATTTCTAAGTGACCTCATTTACTTATATTGGTGGTTTGGTGCATTTGGGTGCAGCATAATCAGCTCACTCAGAACTCATATTTTTCAATGATGCATCTCATCCAGTTAATCAAGAGGCGATTACTTCAGTGGCTCAGTGTCAGCAGGCTAATGGTTTGTTGGTTTACAGTAGACTTTATAGCTCTAAATAAATCTCTAGAAGCATGTTGACCCAGAGCCAACCTCCACATCAAGACGTATCAATGATCATCAATTTGATGAAGAAGTTAACCTTGTGTCGACTTTCATATATTCAGGCTGTGTCTGTTTAGAAAGACACTGCAAGAAAGAACAGTGTCATTTCCCAACAGAACATAATTTGGCTGCTTGAGTAATATGTGTGGTTAAACATGTGGTAGTTGTCCAAGGACAAAACCAACAAGGTTAGCATCCTCATTTATATCAATGGCAGTTGCTCGGCTGATGGAGGGTAAACTGAAAGTACAATATGTTTTAAGTTAAATATTTGATCAAAAATACATTTAAACCATTAATATTGTGAAATATTCTTGCAATTTAAAATAACTGTTTCTATTGTAATATATAAACTCTGCACTCTGATATGCAAACAAATGAGTCTTATAAGCTGGTTCATTTATATGAATCAGTCAGAAAGATTCAGAGATCATTGAACTCATAAATAATTGGTTTGAATCAAACAACTCATTCACTCATCAATGATTTGGCCTGACTTTTTTGAGCCACAAGTCATTAGTTTTGTACTTTCCAAAACAAAATCGTCTGAATTGCCATTTATTCTGACTATTTTCTATCACAATGTTTATTCCGCGACTAACAGGCAAAACTGTGCAGAACAAAGACAGCAAAAGATCTGCATTGGATTCTGTGATTCAGAAGTAAAACAGGTTTCTGTTTTCAGCTCAGCTACAATTGTCTTCCTCTGCCATCCAGATCACAGCACATCCCTGTGTCTGTCTGCTCTCAGTTACTGCTTCTAAAAAAACTGAGCCGAGTAAAAAAAAAAGACCTTTGATATGCAAATCATTCTCTTTTCTAACCTGCTACTCATAATTTATTGTTAGCTGCCTGCTGCATGAGCACAGAGGTCCCCTGGGTAGCAATTTCAACTCAAACACTTTAGGGACTTTCAGTTTGAATAACACAATTTTCAGCCATTTTCCCAAACGTATGTTCTGCCACCACCAAACAATGCAATTTATAGGTTTGTTGTCATACATGCTGGTATGCTTCTAACAAAGAATTGTTTCTTACAATAAGGCAATGAGTCTGTAACATTAAACACTAGACACTTAAATATTCATAGGGTGGCTATACAACCTCTTTTTCCACATCTTTTAGAAAGCAGGACATGTCCAGGAAAAAAAAAAAAAAAAAAAGCTGTACGGTCACCCTAATATTTAGTGATTCATTAAAGAAAAAAAGTAGCTTTAATTAAATAGATAAAAAGAGTCATAAACCCTTTTGGGTTGGCTTTCTCTTTGTGAATATTTGGTGTAGGTCTTATCTAGTGTTGCATGATATACCGATACAAAAAAAGGTTTTAAAAATGGTACGATTCTGCATTTTACTAGTACCGGTACTTTAAGAATGCATTTTGATAAGAGACGCATTTCCTAAAACACTGCTTATTTAGGGCCCTATGATAATTGCAAAGTGGAAAACGTGGACAGAATCAGTCATAGTCATAAAAACGGAATTTACTGTGTAACGCGGAATGTCACGGAATTTGCTGAAATTTAAACAGAGGGTATGCATTGACATCACTTTCCTGCCGGGACACGCCCCCTCAGTCGAACTGAGTGGCAAAAGAGCCTTTAGCATGAATGGATTTAATAGGAAAGATGTGAAACAAACAACAGAGTAAAACAAACGATAATCAGTTTAAACTAAAGGTTGCTGAACTTGATATAATGTTCCTAACAACGTAACAAATATCCAGTGGTCAATGGATATTGATGCAGCCAGGAACTGTGTTTTCTAACACTTATATGTGTCTGATTTTGATGTCAGGGAAAACAAATAAAGCAAATTTGCCTGTGAACTAATTTTGTAAATACAAAATAGGTTGGTCTAAACCCCGGTGATCACTAATATAAATGTAAATATATCGTCATATCGTCCAGCTGAAAAACATATATCGTTTGTGTCAGTGTTTATTAAAAAAACATCCAGTTATGCAGAATTTAAGATGGTGAATATTTAGTTGATGACTAGTCACTACGATATTTTATAATACAATATACAGGATATGATTTTACTGCACAACTCAGCATATTAACATGAAATGATGACTGCAAATCCGTGTTTCGCTGCCTGGAGACCATTTGTTTCTTTGAATTGCAGCGATTAATTTGCTTCTCTTTTCAGTAGCTTTCAGCAGTCAGTAAAAATATACCTGCTGAAAGCTACTGAAAAGAGAAGCAAATTAATCGCTGCAATTCAGTTCAAACTGGATATTTGTTAAGTTGTTAGGAACATTATATCAAGTTCAGCAACCTTTAGTTTAAACTGATTATCGTCTGTTTTACTCACGTTTTTGCATCTTCCGTTTTAAATCCATTCACGCTGAAGGCTCTTTTGCCACTCAGTCCGGCTGAGGGGGCGTGTCCCGGCAGGAAAGTGATGTCAATGCATACCCTCTATATGAATCCTGCATGTTCTGTGTGTCTCTGTATTAGTAAATGGTGCAGATGCGTGGTTTAGTTTACTACTTTTGTTTAATTACTACTGAAATGCATGTTACACTCGCAGTGTTTTCAGACTCTGCTGCTTCAATATATGAGGACATAAACACATAAACATAATCTTTAGAACTGCTAGAGATTCACTTCATGAGCCTTTTACTGTTACTTTTGAGAAAAACTATCGCCAGATCATATACAAACAGCAACACGTCAAAATAAAAGTTTGATTTACCTTGACAGAAATATTAATGCAATGACAGTGCTATACTATTAATAAAATATTATTAAAACAATATTTAAGTAATATTTATCAGAACAATTATTTGTCAAAATTTATTTACCGGAAATTGACCAGTATTTCTAAAAAAAAAAAAAAAAAAAAAAAAAAAAAAAAAAAAAGAAAGAAATAATCTAATTAATTCATTCTTTATAAATTATTATTTATCTAATTATTCTTTATAAATTAAGTAGACATTCTTTTGATTATTAAAATGTAACGCACCTATTTAAATGGAATCCAGACAATTAATGAAATGATTCAAAGAATTTGATAAAAATAAAACTGAATTTAAGAAAAATAATAACGTATTTCATGGGGCCTTAAAATATATATTTTTTGTTAAATGTTTAACAAATTGCTGCTAAATTGTGTAAGTTTCAGTTAATTAGACATGCTTTTTGATTAATATTTTTCATGTAACCATTAAAATAGAGTCTAGAAAACTAAAAAAAAAAAAAAAAAAAAATGGAATCCAGAAAAATTAAACGGAATTTGGGAAGAAATAAAATGGATTTCATAGGGCCCTATTAATTTCATTTGTGTCTTTTATAGTATTTGTCCTTCAGTTCATTACTTGCATCTATGTTCTTATTATTAATATTTATTAATTGGATCATCTATTATTCAATTAGCTACTTTTCCTGTTGTGCTATGTTTTTGTCATAGCATCGGTTCAGTAGTAGTATCGCAATATTTTAGTAAGGTAACGTAATAAAGTCAGAATTTTAGTATCATGACAACACTAGTCTTATCCAGTTTTATGGCTCTAGACCAAAATAATATATTAATAAATTAATTATTAATAATAATAATAATAATAATAATAATAATAATAATTACTTCAGGAATTTCTGCTTATTTGAACAAAAGTCAAATATTATGTTGATTATGGTTCCAATACGACACTTATTCTAAAGTATTCCTTAGTTTTTTAGTCAAGTTTGCCATCTTCTGGAGTCTATACGGTCGCATTTACTGTTGTAAATTTACTGTTCTAATTTTTCCTGGTAAAATCAGTCTTTTCAATTGGAATTTTAGAATTTTGTGTAAGTGCGAAAGTTTCCCCATGCAGACTTTGGTCACACAATTTTTTCATGCTGACCAACAGCAACCTGCATGATTTAACATACTAGATCTGATTCTTGCATTCGGTTAATAGTCCCAAGGGTATTGTCAAAATTGGGCAAGTGTGCTTTTTCCTTTTATGCTCCTTGGGCTTGGTACGTATTGCAAAATGTACTTAATCTTGATACACTTCCAACTTTGAGTACTTTTAAACGTCTTTTGTATAATGTCCTAAAGGATACTTGTAATTGTTTTTCATGATTTGATTTTATTTTGTGAAACATTGTGATTGTGTACTGTCTCTGTGATTCTCTTTGACCAGGTCTCACTGGAAGAAGAGATAGTAACATCTCAATGTGACTTCCTGGTTAAATAAAAGAATAATAATAATAATAATAATAATAATAATAATAATAATTAAAAAAAAAAAAAAAAAAATTAGAAGTGACTTTTGTTTGAGTTTCACTTCATACATCACTACATTATAGACAATGGTCCTTTTTGCCTGCAAAATTTCGCTAATGTGCCCTAATATGGAAAAGGCAAGCATCGCCACTGGTGTGTGAGGATTAATAACTCAACTGTCTGATGATGATTCTATGCAAAGCAGATGAAGCAGGTCAAAGCCAGAGCACTTCCCCAGAGTGGTCTGCATCGTTCACCGCCAGCGAAACAAATGAACAAACTTCTCCCTCAGTGCACCCTGATATTTAGTTTAGCAATATATGCATTCCTAATTAGTCCTAATATCGGTCGTAATGGCTCCCCGCTGTCCCAAAACGGTCGCCTTGACCACGTCTAGTTGCATAAAATGCCAAACTGAGATAGGCGCTACAAAATAGATGGTGGTTTTCCTCTAAATTATTCACATACACAAGTCTAGTGGGAACTCTGTTAGTGTAATGTGACAGGAGCAATCTGACAAACTCTCACTCACAGATTGTCCTCCGTTGACTCGGCTGCAAATATCTCTAAGTCGTTATGCCAGACAGGCCTTATCGGAGCTGCCATTCCCCTATTTGCCCCATAAAGTGCTGCCATTTGGGTACTCAGCTGGCAAAAACACCTGCCTGGGGCTTCTTGAAGGTCAGTAGATCAAACACAACCAAGTCTTGGAAGTTGTCCAGACCCCCTGGTTGTGCTTGGCAATCATTCTGTGTCTATGGATCAGCCAAACAGCCTTACAAGCCAAACTGAGCTTGGCTAGACTGTGCCTATTCCTGGGTGTGATGCTCATATTCAGCTTCTCCATAAAAAGCAACTGATCTGATTACTGCACTGATTACTTAAAAAAAAGTTTTTACTGGGTTGTTTCTTGAGGAGGAGACACACTTTTTGAGGAAATCCTCATCATGAGTCCTAGTTGAATGGGATTAATTTTCACTGAGGACGTTGCCTGAAAAATCACATTATGTGTGGGCATTTTTAATTCATTTTTTCTTCTCCTGACAATGTTTCCCCACCTTTATCTTTACCTTAATTGAACATCATATCTAAAGTTTATTGCACTTTCGATATGAATTTACAGTAGAGCTTTCAGACAATTTCCTTTGTAAAAAATAACAATTGGTGGCTGTAGTACTGCTGGCATCTCATCCCAAATATAAAAAATGAATATACATATATAGGACATTGTAATCTTAGAAGTATTTTGCATGCATGCATACATACCTTATACTTTATTTGAGTGTTTATTTGTTATAGTTGACCATGCAGATTTACCACATTGACCAACAGAAAGCAGCTTGGTTTGAAAGTGACAGTAAAGTCAGTAAAGAAATTAAAATGAATGAAAAGATCGGTCAGTGTTTTAAATGGTTTCAACATTTGTTAATTGGCACCACTATTTTTTACAAAGAGACAGTCGAATGATTATGAATGGAAGAAAGAGTGCCGTCAGACATTCATTATTTATACATAACACCTTCAGTCTTTTGGAAGTCTTAAAGTGCTCCTTTTTAAAGGTTGCTAATATTGCTTTATGAGTCTCCTAAAACAGGTTTACATGTATTCAAGGTCAAAAAACACTTTAGTTTTCTCCAAAAATAGATTTAATTTTACCTCATTTCTAAATGATTCGTAAACGACTCATGCAAAGCAGTTTGAAGAATCAGTCTCTCTAAACACCTCCTTTCCATGAGCCCTCACTGCTGTGATTGGTCAGATGGTGCAGTCCTTTATGATTGGTCTACCACGTATAGCGCGTGTCGAAAAACAAAATGGCCATCTCCATAACTGAATGACAGCCCTGGAGACTTGTCAATACATAGAAAAGATGACATCGACTTTACTTTAGCAATTCGAGCCGGAGTCTGATGATGAAACGGTTGAAGTGGCTGATCGACAAGTTAGCACGGATTACCGTGGAAAGTGCTCGCAATTTGCTTATGTATTTTTCTGAAAGGTATGTAAGTGAACCGGGCACACCTCTATGTTGTAAACTTCAACATTGTATAATGCATTAAGCACACCGAATGCGGAAAGCGCTGCGCTGGCCAACTAATTTAAACTTTGAGCATAGCGTGCGCGCATTGGGTGCCAGTGGTGCACTCTGGTCAATGCGGAAACAAACCGTCCTCGCACAACCAATTGAAATGAATGGGTTTCATAGCGCAGTGCTTCGTGCGCCATCCTTTATCATTGCTCTAACTAATGAGATGGACAGACAGTCAAGCTGCATCAATCACAAATTTTTAGACTACCGTGGGCCCACAGCTGAACAACAGAACTACAGAAGTGTGAGTTAACCGGTTAGCAAGACATGTGCAGGGTTGTTACACAACATAACATACACAACTACGTATTTTGAACGATTGCTAGAAAATACAATCTTTGTAGATTCATCTTTTGGAAGTGAATATAAAATAAATTTACTCTCACAGCGTAGGATACAGCGTCTTCTCAACATGATGTAAACCACATGGAAATTTGACTGTGTTTGTGGGCGGGCAAGTTGTTTGCGACGTAGAACGTAGGCAGGCATTATGCAAATGTGTTACTTTGTGACGTATAGCCGTAACAGAATAAGATTCAAATTCCTGACAACTCGTTCAGGCGATTCTGAGCCGACTCTTTTTTTTGATAGACAATAACTTTATTTATCGTGCACTGTCAGCTTCACAACTTTGCAGTTTATGTTCACATACAGCTACATGACACAATGCATGAAAGATCATATTTGAAAAGGCATACTAGGAGCACTTTAAAGATGTTTTTAAAATGTTCTTAATTTAATTTAATAGTTATGTTTTTTATTTCACACCCTTACCACTATTTTAAATTCAATTAATGCTGTTAAAAGGAATGCAGAGCCTTGAACATGTGACCTTCAATAACACACACATCCAGACAAGCACTCGATTCTTTGTAATAAATACAGAAATCACTGATTCGACTCAATAAATCACAGTCATCCTTTGTAAATAATTGTAACTTAAGTTTTGTTTGGAAAACTAGTACCCTCCAAATACTGCCATAGGCCCTAATTTGTCAAGTCTTGATATTCTGTCCCCAGATTTCAGCTAGAGCTGTATCTCACTTGCTTATTTTGGTTAAAGGTGTTAAGAAGATAAACTGGTTCACCTCTGAAAGGTTCTTTCTCATGAGGGGTATTTTTCTGATTCGCTGCTGGAGCAGATCTTTTGTCTTTTGTCTTTTGTAGTGGCTGTAATTCTAGTGCTGGGACTGCCTCATAATATCCTATACATACAATTCAATGCACTGTCACGCATCTCGATATCATAATTAGATCGTGATGGAAACTGCGGCACTGCAAGAGAGACACCCAGCGTTGTCTGTGAAAGAGTGTGAAACTGCAGCAGAAATTGCAAAATCACATTGAGACCTGGTTCTTCATTATGTACAGTTTTGCTGCTTTTAAGTTTAAATATCCTACATAACCCATACATACAGAATATACAAAATGTTAATAATTGTAACATTTTGAATTGGATGATCGGGCTAAATTGTACTTATTTTGTCCCCTGTGAAACATGAAACATTATTTGTAGCTTCTGAAGGGTAGTACTCAATGAAAAAAAAAAAAAACACACCTCATCATCCTGTCCAAAAGTTTACACCCTCTAGCTTCTAATGTATTGTGTTGCTGTTCTTGAGAATATGCAAATGTTTTTTGCATTTTGTAACAGTTATGTATGATTTCCAATGTGACAAGATTAATCTCAAAATCATACAATTATCGTTGGAAAGTTGTCAAATATTCAGTAAATGCTAGAAAACCAAAGACCTGAAGGACAACTGGCAGTTGAACTGCAAGCGATTCATGAACAACTACCACAAAACATAAAAACAGTTGAGGATAATCAGGGTAATGGCACACAGTGATTCAAAGGTATGTTAACTTTTAAACTGGGTCATTTTTATAAAATGTAATTATTATTTGGTCTTGCAGAGAATAAATGTAAACGATTCTTATGTAAAATAGCTTATTCAGGACAGTACTAAAAAATAGCATTTTTCATTTTGTTAAAACAGTATTAACATTTTGCATATTCAGCAAGAGGCAGAGCTGTAGTAAGTGAATAAGTGAATGTACACATAACAGAACTGTGATATATTTAAACAATTTCACATTTGCATTTGTGACTGCAAAAGTTTTACAGACAAGTAATATCTAGTACATTTTTAGATGCCCCATAATAGTAAGAGAAGCCCCATTAAGTGATCCTGGAGTGCAAAAAATCGCTAAATTGAAAAACAGAGGTACTGGGAAATGATTTTCAGCGCAGCAAGCTGTACTGAGCCACTACAGCAACAACAACGTTAAAAATGCACTTTGGGGTAATGATTTACATTTGAAACGCAGAAAAATTATACAGTGATCTCCCATGGCCTTTGCCATTTATATGGAGATGTTCTATGTGTATAAATCAACAATGTGTAAAACTTTTATAAATAAATTAGAAACTCTGCTTGTGTTGCCATCACCAGCTTGAAGGAAGGTGGATGTAAGGATGAATGTAAATGCATAAAAAGATCCTTTAGAATTTTCTATATTTCTGCATAAATATGACCAAAAAGTTAATCAGATTTTCACACAAGTTTTGAAAAATGACAAAGAGAACCCAATTAAACAAATGAGATATAAAAAAAATATATATTTTTTCATTTAATTATTATGAAAAATTATCCAGCATTAAATATTTGTAAGTTGCAAAAGTATGTGAATCTCTAGGATTAGCAGTAAATTTGAAGGTGAAATTAGAGTCTATCTGTTCAGAAGTGTTTTCAGTCAATATGATGACAATTAGGTGTCAGTTTATGCCCTGTTTTATTTAAAGAACAGGGATCTATTAAAGTTTGATCGTGTTTGTGAAAGTGAATCATGGCACAAACAAAGAAGATCTCTGAGGACGTCAGATAAAGAGTTGTTGTTGCTCATCAGGCTGAAAAAGATTACAAAACCCTCTCTAAAGAGTTTGGACTTCACAAACCTACAGTCAGATTGTGTACAAATGGAGGAAATTCTAGACCACAGTTACCCTCCCCAGAAGTGGTCAACCAGCAAAGATCACTCCAAAGCAAGATTTATAATAGTTTCCGAGATTACAAAGAACCTCAGGAAGACTTCAAAGCAACTAAAGGCCTTTCTCACATTGGTTAATGTTAAAGTTCATAAGTCCATCATCAGGAGAACAATAAACAAGCATGGTGTGCATGGCAGGGTTGCAAGGAGAAAGCCACAAGTCTTAAAAAAAAAAAAAAAAAAAGAAAAAAAACACTGCTGCCTGTCTGCAGTTTGATAAAAATCATGTGGACAAGTCAGAAGGCTACTGGAGAAATGTTTTGTGGACGGATGAGACCAAAATATAATTTTTGGTTTAAATAAAAAGTGTTTGAGTTTGGAGAAAGAAAAACACAGCATTCCAGCATAAGAAGAACCTTATCCCATCTGCGAAACATGGTGGTGGTAGTATCATGGTTTGGGCCTGTTTTGCTGCATTTGGGCCAGGACGACTTACCATCATTGATGGAAAAATAAATTCTGAATTTTACCAGCAAATTCTAAAGGAAAATGTCAGGGCATCTGTCCATGAACTAAAATCTAAAGAGAAAGTGAATCATGCAGCAAGACAACGACCCCAGGTGCATAAGTAATTTTACCAAAACAAGGTTAAACAAGAACAAAGGTAATGTTTTGGAACGGCTGAGCCAAAGTCCCAGACCTTAATCCAATTAAAATGTTGTGGAAGGACCTGAAGCAAGCAGTTCTTAGAAGGAAACCCACCAAAATCACAGGGTCTAAGTGTTTCTGTACTAAAGAATGGGCTAAAATTCCTAAAAGTCGTTGTGCAGGACTGATCAACAGTTACAAAAAAACGTTACCTGCAGTTATTGCTTCAAAAAGGGGTTACAACAGATACTTGAAAGCAAAGATTCACAAATTAAATGATAAAGTATCTATTTGTGTCTTGTTTGTTTGATTGGATTCTCTTTGTCAACTTTCAAGCAGCACTGTGTATATTTATTTATTTAAAGCAAAAAAACTATTATCCATAACCTTTAATTGACTGGCATATTCATTTTTATGTGTAGGGTGCATGCACAGCAGCACTGTTCAAATATTCTAATGCAAGAAACCTGGAATTCATATTTGTTTGCCAAACTGCAATGTTTTGTGCCATGCTTGCATATATACAAACATGCAAACTTTATACAACATGCACAAACTTTCATGCAAAGCATTTGAAAATGGAATTTTGGTGGAGCAATTTTAGAGGGTCAGCAGCAGTTTGTACTAGGAAATACATTTTAACATCAGATATATGTACATAGGTCCTTGGACTGAATCCAGTAATCTATGCATCTCCATTTCCGAAACCCACAAACAAAAGCTAATGTTGTTTGCATGCTGCATCTGTTTCACCTAAGTCATCCCCTGGCTACTCTATAATCAGTGAGAGACATGTAGAAATGAGAGGGAGAGAGAGAAAGAGAGAGAGGTATTACACTAGTGAATGCAAAACAAACAGAAGAGACAGTGGAGGAATTAAATTGGCCATGGGACAAGAAGTGGGAGTCAGACAGAATGTGTTATTTACTGCCGAGGGCCACTGGGGGCTTCAGGCTCCTGTGTAAGATTGGCAGCTGGTGATTAGTTTTAAAGTGAGTGCACTAACGTTCTTTTGTCATCAATCTCAACTGAGAAGTGTTGGGGGAAGGGAGACACTGCTGCCCACAATGCAATAAATAAAAGAGTGAAAGGGTTTAAAGGTGCAATCAGTAATTTATTCCTCATTAAAAAAAGTTTTGTACACAGTACTTTTTTAAAAAAAAAAATACAAATGATGCCCACTCATTTAATTTTACATGTAGTTGGTTGCCAACATGTGGGAGATCACATGACTAGGGATGAGTCCTTAAGTAGTCACAATTGACAAAAGTGAACAATCATGAAAACAATGATTGCACAAAAACGATCAATGCTTCTCTCACATCTACAATGGGAGAGTTGGTGCTAGTTATTTATCCTGAAAATGTTTCATTTCAATTTGCCATTTGTGTTCATTTGTGTCAGTTGTGTTAAATGTTTGTGGTTGCCAGATGTAAATACCCAGCAGGCACCGGACATCAATATAACGTCATGTTGATGTTGGACCAGACATTGCATTGTGGGTGAGAATGAAAATTGGGTTGACGTCAGTTTGACTTTGACTTAACGTTGGATTTTGGTTACACAACCTAAAAACAACAAAATAACAACTTCAGCTGATGGTTGGTATTTAACCAAATATCATCGACTTATGACATTGTGTGCCTGCTGGGAAGTTTAAATCTCCCAGTCAGAGCTTCTTCTTTTAAATCAGTTCTGCCCAGTGGTTTACTTGATCTTCCCAACCTGGCAACCATGTACACATGCTCTCTCTACATTGTGGGACAGTTTTCTTTGTGCATATGAATTCTGAATTGAGTTCCCTTTTGGGTCCCACTTGAAAGGACAAATACTCACAAGTATATATCAAACTGCCTGTTTTGGCAAGTATTCAAACAGTTGGAAGAAAACTGGATGTGTATCATAACTGTGTATTAATTCTTAAAGTGACAGTAGCCTAAAACAAACAAACAAACAAAAACTGTTGCTGCCTGTATCTTTAATGTTAATCAAACAAACAAAACAAGCTTTAATAATGATTTAAAGAAAGAAAACTATGCCATGCTATTATATTTGATTATTTAATTTCTGTAGGTATTATTTCCTACTTCAATACTACTGTAACCTGACAAACTTAAAGCATGGTTTACTTCATTTGTTTGTTTGTTTTTTTGTTTTGTTTTGTTTTGTTTTAGTTTTTTTCTCCATACTGTTAAACTTTATTCAACATTTAGGTCCAGATTTACTAAACACAACAAATTAGCATGAGAGAGCACAATCCCATAAATGCCTCAATTGGAGTGGAAAGTTCTGTGGATGATTAATGACACTGTGCAAAACACAAACACAGCCAGATCATTTCCATAATGGCCATCACAGTCTACCAAGAACAGTGCAAAGTAGCTTAAGGTTGCAAATAAGCAGAGCCGATGATAATCAGGTGTGGGTAATCTAGTAAAAAAAAAAAAAACTCAGGTGCAAAATGGGTTAAGACATACTTGTTTGAAGTATTAAAATGGTAAAAGCAGTTAGTAAATCTGGCTTTATGCTGACTAAAATCTAATGCTATGTAGTTTAGTAAAACTGGACTAAATGTGGCAGGCTGGCAGCCATAATTGTTCTCACTCCAAAGTGCCAGCATCTGTCTGTTTTCTTTCATGTTGTTGTCCACACTGTTTTCTGCGACTAAATCTGCAGTCAAACCATGCAAAACACTTGTCTCTTGATTTCTGCTTATGTAAAAGTGCAGTTAATCTGATGAACTGTAGTGTGTGTGTGTGTGTGTGTGTGTGTGTGTGTGAGAGAGAGAGAGAGATTAGTGATTAATAATCATTATTAATGTTTGTCTGTTATCTTGCAGCCATAATTAGAAGTGTATAAAATTGCTAAAATGTTGCTAAACCATTTACCTTGAATAAGAGGGATGTAAATTAGTGCAAGTCTCCCAGACAGAAGTGTTAGTAACTGTGGCTCAGCATGAGCAAAAAATTATTTGTGTATGAAGTATTTTTCTGCTGTTGCAAGGACACTTAAAAAAAATAAATAAATAAATAAAAAGTACACATGAATCTTTCAACCAGAGGTGATTGAAATTCTTTTGGCATATAGCAAACACATATAATTGCCCTGCCATTATTGCTAAAGAGCTGCAAACAGAAAGAAATACTGTGAAGATTTTGTTTCATTCCATTTCATTCCTGTCAAGAAAACAACAGCCTTTCATTTTGAACTGTGCACTGTACGTACAAGCTGACACCTGTAAGCAAAATGATATACAGCACAGTGTTGTGGAGGTACTAAGTAACAGTAGCAATCCTGCTAACTCAACTGTATTTTCAGTACTGTGACAGTAGCTATTTGGTCCAAGTAGTAGTGTTGTGTTACATTGTGTTTACATTACATTGTTATTGTTTAACAATACAAAAAGTAATCATTTATTACTTTAATTTTTTGTAATTTATTTGTAATCTAAAACATTATCTTAGAATGCCCCTTTGGTCTCTTAGAAATTACCCTTTTAAGTGAATCAGTTTGTACAGTTAACATTATTAATTTATAATTCAGTTGCAGGATCTTGGTCAAAGATATATGTTTGAAATATTAACACTTTATTTGTTGAAAAATCATACAGTATCTGTCAAATCTCCATTTGATATAGTAGAGCAGCAATACTTTACAGTGAGTAAATTCGTTAAATGTTACTGTGGGGTAACATTCCTTATGTCTCCCCATTCATCCTTTATTTATTTAGTTATTTACTGATAAACAAAACCAGCCCAATTCTTAAACAAAACTACCCCCCCCCCAAACAGTTTTCCCCTCCTTTGGGATACTTGGCAACACTGCCTGGAAAAGCATTCACCTCAATGTCATTCACCACCATTGTTTTTTTTCAATGACGTACGAGTCACATTGACAGGGGAATATCTGATCTGTCTGCTGACATGGCAGATGCAAATGCATTTATCCGCTTCATATCTGATTTGTTATGTTTTTGTTTTTGTTTTTTTTCACATATGAATGAGGCCTGAAATGATCTGAGGATATTGAAATCCGTGCGCTTCTTTCTTGCTTACACATTACGTAGCGTAACAGATTAATTATATAGCTACATCAAAATAGAGCGAGCTTTGGTGATAGCCAAGCGAATATGTAATTACTATAATACTAATTTCATGCTAGAAATTACATCAGAAGTGGAAAAGTTGGTCAAAAGCCATACATTTACACTACCGCAACCTTTAGATGCCATCTTTAAATTTTAGCTTAAATGTCACGGAATGGAACACACGGGATTGTGGGATATCAAAGGCAGCAAAGGATACTTATATGCCGCCTTGAAAAATTGATCAGATTAAAGTGTCTCAGGAGACAGGAAGTGAAACTAACATTAATTTCGGACAGGCCTTGATGCCTTCCTACCTTGGAATGCATCCTTCAGAGGTAGCCGCTTTTAGCTTTCAGCCGATAGCTGTTACCACAGCTATCAGTCGCCTGCACCTCATCCTCATCATTGCACTCATCAGCACCTCATTTGAACTTGCACTTATGCAGCACTCTCACACATAGTCAGCGTCTTGTCTTCTTGGAGATTCTACGGACTCATCTTCTGTTTGTCTGCGAGAGGATTTACTCACCTGCCTTCTATGTGCTGATCTTGGGCTCTGAGGACTGGAAAGTCCTGAATGCTACGTTGATTATTAGTGGTACACAGTGCCGGCCCATCCAACAGGCGATACAGGCCTTAAGGGGAGGGCCCCGCGGCCGCGAGGTTGTCAATTGGACTTTTAGGTGCGTTTGACTTGAAGTGGCTCTGTGCAGAAAGATCCGTGTTTAAAATCAACGTACCTCAAGAGCTATAGAGCGCAGACAGCTCTGCATGCTTTCAAATCGATCTTGCGGTACTTTAATGTCATACACCGATTGGTGTGCGCAGCACAACTTTAAGCCGCATACACTTTCTGTCTACATAACTAGAGTGACGCGCCAGGGCTGTACAGTGCAACATATGTGTCAAACATGTTATAAAGAATCAGTCTGTGCGTCAAATTTACCTCAGTAGAACACGTGCATGGATTTTGCATGTGTTTGAGTTTGTTTACAAACCTGTTAAAGAGAATTCATTTAACATCAGTCGAGTGTTTAAAATAACTTCCTTTTGTGATCTCACATGGTTTCAAATCACAGAATGAGGCAAAATCATTATTTTATATATTTTATATAGTAGCCTATTCTATTAAGTGATAAAGGCTGTTGGTTAGCATTGCGTTGCATCTATAGTTTATTCATATAAAAATACCTGATAAGAACAGATAAACCATTTAGTTGCAATCGTGCAGATATGTCTCCATGTTTCATCAGTTAAACCGTCTCTATCTGAGTTTTATTCAGCTACGCAAAAGCGTATAGCTTTGTCCATATTAGGGATTTCCTGTATGAATTAAACATTATATTACATGTGTGAACTGACTAATGCTCACAATACATTATTTTGGGTAAAAATAAGAATAATAGTACTTCAAAGTTCTGTCTCCAGTGTAGAGGAGTTTCCTCCTCTCTCAGTGAATGCATATGATTTTCTGACAAAAAATGTTTTTAAATTATGATTCTTAATCATAATTTATTTTATAATAAATCCTTTTACCTTTCTAAACATTTATAGGTAGGCCTCCTGCATGTTAGCAGGTAATGCTGCAGTTTTCTGTAAAATATATTAATAATCATTAACAATAATCATTGTTTTGTTTATTTATTTAATTATTATTTATTTTTTTATTTTTTTAGTAATAACAACAATCAGAATTAGTTGTTTGATAAAAACAACATGTTGGCCAAATTGTGCAGCCCTACAAACAGGCACAACAAACTCAGTGTTCTTTATCATTTCTGGTAAATAAAGTCTGAAAACCTTTCTTGTTACAGTTCAGATTTTGTTGTTATGGTTTAGAGTTTGGAATTCACTTAATATTGCCTCTCTCTCAAAATGAAGTCTTGTTACACATAAATGCTATTTTTAAATTATTTGAAATGAAAAAAAAAATGATAGAGAGCTGGAAAAATTATGTTTTGACTGCTATATGCATAATATTTATTGCTGTAGTACTTGTTTTTTACATGCAATGATGCCCATGATCACAGACAGACTTGTCATATAAGGAAAAATTGAGCCACATTTAGCATGCTACGTTAAATAATTACAGACCTGGATCCAATGTCTAATGCAAGAAAGTTTTTTTTTTTCTTGCGATCATCAATCAGTCCTTAAAAACAAGCAGAATAGCCTGCATTTCTTATCATTTATAAATATTAGTAGGCCTATGTTTATTTTGTTTTTTGCTCTGTTTATTTGATTTAGTTTTTGTGTATACTTCATTTATATTTTATTTGTGTTTCATGTGTATCTGTTTACTCAAGCTCACTTGTACTCCTATTTTTTTTTTTTTTTTTTGTTTAAATATTTTTTTGCAAATGTTTGTTGAATGTGTTACAATTAATACACATTCACACTTAAATATTGAAATTGTCATTTTATGTGCTTTCTCTTCGCTCGTCAGTTTCCTATGACTGGTGGGGCCCATTTTCATTATCTTGCCTAGGGCCCCACAAACCTACAGGCCGGCACTGGTAGTACATTATTATCTACATTCATCTGAGTGGTGTCTCCTTTGAAAGATAAATTTCCTCATTCTTTAGAAAATCTTCTCTGTAGAATTTTGTGATGATTATTACATTAGTTTTAAGATTCTTACCTGTATATGTTATCTTGTGTTTGGGAATTACCTTGTTGATCTCCTATGTATGCCTGATGTAAGCTCAAAGAATTAATTGTGATTTTATAGGGAATTCGGACAGAATCACTGTTCTTCGACTGATTACTGAGTCGGTCAGCGATTCAGTGAACGAGCCGTATATAACTCCACAATGGATACTGATATCCAAAATATAGTGAAAACACTATTTATTAGAACGGTAACAAGGTCAGCAGTTTAAGTCATTAACTAAACGTCTCAGGTTACGTATGTAACCCTGGTTCTCTGAGAAGGGAACGAGACAGTGTGTCCTCTAGGGGTTGCTATGGGGAACGGCATCTCCGTGACCCGTATCTGAAGCCTACATACAAAAATGACAACAATTTTGGCCGGCAACAGCCTATGAAATCACTTCCAGCGCGACTTGTCGCTGACGGTGCGTCACTACTGGTGCGACCACAGTATAAAAGGACGCCGATAGAACACAACATTTGCTTCTTCATCTGAAGCTTACGTCCGAAGCATGCCGACGAGACTAGAGGACGCAGTGTCTCGTTCCCTTCTCAGGGAACCAGGGTTTCATACATAATCTGAGTTGTTCCCTTTCAAGGAACTTGAACTGCGTCCTCTATGCGTCGCTATGGGGAACGGTTATACCCACGCTGCCATGCTGAGGGGAGTGCATGCCATCAAAGAGGCGAGCACTGTGTACCAACTCCCTCAAGCTTAAGGGAGTTGCCCCTCAGACGTAGTGACGGTAGTCAGTGACATTATCCCCTTCGGCCAAAAGCCTGAGCTGCATACCCAAAGACTTACCTGAAAGGGGTCAGCAATGCTGGACCCAGGGTAGAGCTCAAAGCTTGGAATCAGAAGATATAATCCATTTAAGGGGATATAGCCAAGTGCCTAGGGTTTCGCCTAGGTTTGGACTGTCACCCAGGGGGCTACCGCAGGCTCTGCATAGATTCGCTCAGGAACCGTCCTACAGAACATAGGTAGCAACACCCAGCTCAAGGATGGGTAAGTAGAGTGGGACCCAAGGTGACCGGGGACAACCAACTCAGAGAATGGGCATGAGGCATGAAACCCATATCATAAAGAGTGCGCAGGAACTAGTGCGTGTATTACCGTTACTTGGGACTTAGTGTGGCAGATGCTCACAAGGTATCAGCAAAGATACATATATGGAGTGGGACCCAAGGTGGGCCTGGGGTCTGAACCAACTCAAGAAAGGTACGTAAGCATGTGAATCCCTACCATACAGGATTTTAGAATGGACGCAAAATTTAGGTGCATTCCATGTGGATTTAAGAAAACTGCCCAGACTGCGTGTGCACTTACCATATACATGGATTTAAGAAAGTGCCCAAAGGTTCGTGTGAGCACTTACCATAACATGGATTTTAGAAATACTGGTTATTCAGAAGCGGTGTGCTAGTAGATAACCTTTGGATGAGAGGAGCACTGCTAGGCATTCCAAACAAGGCTCCAAGGGGTTGGCAGTAAGGGCAAATCTCAGTTGGGGCAATGCTCAGAGCCAATCCTCAAGGTGAGGGGAGCTTCGCTGCACCAAACAGACAATTAACCGCAGCTAGCTGTCTGATAGTACTGCCAGGGAGCCGATACACTTGACCAATGTGAGAGGTCAGTGCTTCAGGACAGGCTTCTAACTCCAGAGAGACAAAGAGGAACACCTGAAGACTTAAGAGTCTTAAGAGACCCTCCTGCAGCGAGGGGAGCATCATCATGCCCTGCCAAAGAGGCCTTGGAAATGTGATTTGATCACAGGAGATCAGACATTTCAGCAGAGACAAATCCGGTTCAACTCAGTATGGCTGCATAGAGAGCAGCAGCATCCCCAACCCCTTCGGGCTGTGTTGTGGGTATTCTCTTGAGGGGGCATAGGCCACTACCTTACTATCTCAATAGAAAGCAATGGACCCCATTCTAGCCAGGCCCACAGAGCCTCAAGTACAAGGGCCTAGATTCATAGTCGATGCACCTCAGAGCACTCAGAAGGGTTTCCGCAGAAGCGCCTTTCACTCACACATTGGTGAAAAATAGTGTGGTCAAGCTCACTCCTCGGAGAGGCGACTCACTAGATCACCAAGACGTAATGGGGGGGGGGGTGCTCAAAGAGGACCTACCTAACAGACAGAAAAACGTAACAGACAGGTCCCAGAAATACAGCAGAAGAGGCTATAATAACAGGGTCGTACTCACCCATGCATGTTCCCGTGCATGACTCCAGTTAGGCCAGGTCCTGCTTGTGAAGCGGTTTCCCTGTGCCCCTGCCCAGACGGAGCTGCCCAGACCACCATAGTGGGCCATCTACTTACAACCTTAGCAGGGGAGATAGCACCATCTAGGCAGGGGCACAGGGAGACCGCTGCTTAAAAACCCTAAGAAGGGGAGCAATCACAGAGTTAGAAAAAAGGTACCTTCAGATAGTCAATGTGCCTAGGAAGGCTACCAGAAGGGGACCAGCTGAGATTAACCTGACCACAAAGAGTGGGCTGTCTAATTACAACCCTAGCAGACGAGACAGCGCTATCTGGGTAAGAGCTCAAAGAGACCGCTACCTAAAAACCCTAGGAAGGGGAGCAATCACTGAGCTAGCACATGGCTATCCTCAGATAGCTGGCTCTAGGAAAGGGGACCATGGAACTGCCGAGACTATCCAGCAGTGGGCTGTTTAACTATAAACCCGATAAGGGAAGACAGCACCATTTTGGCAGGCTCCAGGAAGCTGCTATTAAGAACATCAAACAAGGGTCTTAGCTAGCACTAGGGACATGCAAACAATCGGACGTGACCACCACGCGCATCCTGCCAGGAACGCCAGCCCCGCGACCAGCCGGAAACCCCCACCACGTGCAGCCAGACGGAGCGGCATCCACCACACAGAGCAGCAGCTCACCAACAAGGCGCGCAACACTGCGCCCACCAGAGACGTATCACCCACAACAATGAATGCGACACCGAACAGCCCGGCAGCGAACCAAGGCACCGCGCAGCACACAAAGCCCCACCCGACACTAGGTGACAGAGACCCACGACCAACCACAGAACCGGACAATCGCATCCGACCATCTGCACAGGCCCAGCCAGCATATAGCTATCCTCAGACAGCTATGCTTCCAGGGAGGGGCAAGTTAACACACAGCTAGTCTCAGTTAGCTGCACTTAAGTAAGTCTGTCCCGCCATAACCATGGCTGAACTATAACGACCCTCAGATGGCTATACTAAGGAGGTCCCCTTTTTATTTTCTGTCCATAAACCCGAGTATTGGCAGATAATTAACACCACAACCGCAACGCACAGCATATATTCAGCTCCCGCAGGAATCAGCGAGAATGGAGCCGCCGCGGCGAATGCATTGTTAATGCTAGGAGAGGCGAACACACTCATGCAAATTCAGGTATACAGTGAAGACTCACCTCTCTTCTTTGCGAATGCATCGCGATGAGCACATCCAGTTCCCTCGAGAGTTGGACGCGCTGCTCTTCACCACACACACACACCCCACAAGCTTGTGAAAGTGGGTATGAGAGCGTGCCTCATACGATCGCATTCAACTCCCTCGAGGACTGATTTTCGCATATTCCTCACCATACATACACAGCCCATAAGCCGTATGAAAGCTGCGGGTATCAGAGTGTGCTTGCCTCTCGCAAGAGACAAGCAAAGAATACAGTGAGCGCAATAACTCCCTCGGGAGCAGAAAGCATTTGCTCTTTACCACACATCGTCACACGCAAGCCGTTCTTAATACCTCTGGTGAGAGAACATGCACTCAATCGGTGCTTAGTTTCAGACAAAAGGTCAGTTTTGAAGATGAAGAAGAGAATGTTGTGTTCTACCGGTGTCCTTTTATACTGTAGTCGCACCGGTAGTGATGCACCGGCAGGGACAAGTCGCGCTGGAAGTGACGCCATAGGCTGTCGCCAGCCAACATTGTAGTCATTTTTGTATGTAGGCTTCAGACATGGGTCACGGAGATGGCGTTCCCTATAGCGATCCCTAGAGGACGCAGTTTGAGTTCCTTGAAAGGGAACACAAGATACTTCTCTTTTCAATATAAATAGGACTTTATTGGACAAATCTAAGACATATAAACTAATCTAACACATAGACACACACATTCACACAAGTTGCAGACAGGGGCAGATCTACCGGGGTGGCAACTGCCACCCTAAGAAAAAGCTGTGCCACCCCACCTGCCACCCCATAATTATCACAGAATAAAATATAAATGTAAGCAGTGCTACTTTTTAGCCGCAGCGATGACAGCGTAACGCAAAATAATGGCAAAAACACGTCTTTCAATAAAATATCCACGATAGTTGCACGCGCACGCAGCGCGCCCAGTGTAGTCGACTTCATTAACAAATGACTCTGAACCGGTTGGTTTTGAGTCAAAAACACAAACCGAGGCCCAGTTCACAAACGAATTGTTTTACATTTGTTCGTGAATCAGATAATTACTGCTTCTCGGCTAACTCAGAAGTCCTCTGAGACATCTAATCCGGATATGTCTAAGATTCATCGCGTAATTGTTTGGTGATCCGATTCTCTGACAGCTCGCACCACGTTCATCATGGATATAGGCCTTTTTGCCGTATCCGACGAAACAATAATAGCATGAAATCAATAAGAAGATGCAGGTCACGGAAACTAATAGCAGAGTTAGGTAAGCATCTGGTCGTATTGCAGTTTTCTCGATTGTTAACACAATGTAACTGATGCTAGTTGGCTTATATTCCCAAACCATTCATTCAGTGCTAAAAACAAAGACACATTTCTCAAAAAGTTTAACAATAAGTAAGTTAAACATTAAGTAGCAAAACTGATGAAACACCAATCAGAATCTCTGCATCCAACAACGGAGAGAGGAGAGAAATGAACGAATCATTTACATGGGTATTATACTTACACATATAGTATAATTATAGAACAGTACCAGTATATTAGATAATGGAAATTTCTCTATGCTATATGTACAGTAAACTGTAGTACATGATGTACACCTTCAGAAGCGTGACTGTCAAATTTTATTCGTAACCATTTTTTACGTGTAGTCTACTGCATTTTTTTGCAGAACTGAGAAATGACTACCTAGAGATATAGTCTTGTGTCAGGAGACCAAATAGTACTGTATACTCTAATGAAATTTAATAAAATGTGCAGAGGATGCTAAATTTAATTTTTAATTTTATTTTTTACTGTACTGTATTATGGTGCATACCAAGTTCATATACAGTTCTTTATTTTAACTTTTCTAGTGCTTTTCATCTTCTGCAAGATTACTTTACAGTAGTAAAATGAAAATATTTTTTCCAAAATGTTAATTGCTGAATTAGCAATATGTAATTTAATTTATGTTGTATACTGTGATAGACATTGTGTTGCAAATTAATTCCTAATAGTGTTATCGATCTCACGAGTGTTCACTGGGCAGGAGAGTCATCGTTGTATTTGAATTGTGTGTAATCATTTAAGAATACCTGTAATAACTAGATTGAAATGTTTGAAAGACAAATTTATGCTGGCTTGTCTTAAGACCTGTTTAAAAACATAAATAGTTTGGTCAGTTACATGTTCTAGATGTTTGCTAAAGTGTTGCTAGTTGGTTTCTAAGATATTCAGAGTGGTTGCTAGGCTCTTGCTTTGCAGTTGCTGGGGTGCTGTTGCAGAAAATGAAACATTGTTTCCAAAACTGATCCAGTTTCAGTGCTTTGATATTATAATATTTCTTTCTAATGTTAGGAAATTAACATTAAATCATCGGCATTAACATCTTAAACTTGCACTAAAATACCATCTAAGTACTAACTTCATAGAATCACATGTCTTCTTTAGTGATACAAGCTCAGAAACATTTACTGTATAACCTGTTGAAGTTTTTTTTTTTTTTTTATTGTTTATTGACTTGGTGCCATGATGGACATTGAAATGTTGTTATTTATTTTTCATTTTAAACAGTATAGATGATTACTTAATGGTAATGCAATATTTGTGAACACAACTTTCTTTGGGGCTTTCTTTGGAGTTGCCACCCCTCATAGACCCCATGCCACCCCTTTGCCACCCTAAAAAATTTTTTTCAAGATCCGCCCCTGGTTGCAGAAAGAGAGAAAGTGAGGGAAGAATGAGTTTAGGAGTGAAAATATGAAATCCCAAGTTTATAACAATATATGCAAATAGTTAGGCCTGAACAACCATCAATCATCTATTTAACCCTCGCACTGAGTTTCTAAATGAGGCTATTAAACTTTCTATTGAATGATGTAGGACCAACGTTGAGGAGACTGAATAAATCACATGATTGTTTTACGTTGGTCATCTTGGTCATCTTTCGTCTGGGACAGCCCAAAATCGTACAGTCTATATTGGCCATTAAGAGGATGAAGGTCATGTATGATACTGATTTTAAATGGTTCAAATGGTGTTACTCCCTGCTCTCTCTGCTCTCCCCTATGCTTGTGAGTGGTATCAGAGCCATTTAGGAGGAAAAGAAAACACTGATGCTCTGACTTTCAAAAAATGAAAAATGCTTTTTGCTCTAGGCACAATCGCTTCGCTCCCCTCCCCACCTCGCTCCTCACTGTTCTGTTATCAACTCATCATAAAGATACTTTCTTTATCTGTCTTGTACCTCTAGCTCTGGTTCTGTGCCCATACCGTTGGCCAAAACAATGGCTTCTGACAGAATGCTTCCTCACATAATCTCCTCCAAGGGTCTCATGGCCACAGCCTCACGGGCAAATTGCAGAACGATATCACTGTCTTCAATATATTTTGACCTCTTGACCCAGAACATAACGAGCACAATGGCAGCCTCAGCCTCCTGGTGTTACTTGTAAGTTTGCTGTTGAATATGAGACTTTTTGAGGCTTCAATCAGTCTGGGCAAATGCTTTACAGCTTGGCCAATGATTGATGTAGAATACAATCCTCATTAGAATGTCCCATCTGTTTCTAGGCACACATAGCCTTCATGGACTGAGAGTGTGAGATACAGTAGGCCTAAAAAATATTTATATGCATTTAGTCAAAGTCAAGATAGTCCTAATGTCTTTTTTTTTTCTTTCTTTAGAAGATTATTATTATTATTATAATAACTTTCTTTTTATGAAATTATTTTTTGACAGTGCACCTACTACACTAGCCTTTGCCAAAAAAAATAAAAAATAAAAAAATGTCTTTGATATGGTTAGATGTATTTACCATCTGTGAGTTACGAAGTAAATCTGATGGTTGGCATACCTAAGCCAAATATTCATCTCGGTGTGCTGCTTCTGAAACAATGGAGTCCAAGAAAATGATCTCACTGGGTGAGATATGTGTCATGATACTCTGTCAAGCATTTTTCGATCTGAGAATGGTCTTTCTTTTCTCTCTGTGGTTCATAGCGTAACACCATCAAATTGTCAAGATACGTACCGACGCATGTTGAGCATATAGCTATTCGGCAGTTCTGTAAGCGATGGGTGGTCCAGACTTGTGTGGTTTCAGAATCTAATGGCAAAAAAAATTGGAGTGCACAGAAGAGAAGGCATTGCGTTTCAAAACAATTTGAGATATATAACAAGATATGACAAGAAAAAGAGTGGAAAAATACCTAAATGCACCTTTACATTCTGTTGCTTTAGAAACCATCAAAGCTTGATCTGACAGAATCTGTTCAGCAAGACATTTTTTTTTAAACTATTATTATTATTATTATTATTATTATTATTATTATTATTATTATTATTATAGTAACAAGTTTTACATTTTCATTATTAAAAAAAGATGTGAATTTATTTATTTATTTATTTAAATAGTTTTCCTGTCAAGGGGGCAGATAGATAGACTAATTACTAATTACAATTCTTACATTTCCTTAGTTATTCAAAAAGCAGCTACATAAAACGAGCAAAGAACATTTACAATATCATAGAACATCATCACTGACTAGCCTAGCCTAGTCTAGTGCAAGTTTATGCACTTTAAAAACATGTTATAATCAGTTAAGCTATCTGTACTGTATGATGAATAAATATCCTAGCCCTTATTTAAACTGCACACGTCTGTGGCGGCTCCGACACGGACACTCTAGTCAATGCTTGTGTTTATAATAGCCACCCCGTGGCAAGTTTCTAATGTGTCCCAGAAGCGGCTTTCCACGCTGCATCACTAAAGTTAGGCGTTTAGCCTATTTTTGACGGAAAATAATAATACCAGTAATAATCATCTTGCTATTGTCAAAGGCATCAGATACAGGCAATATCTCTGACTATCGTCGATACACGATATTATCGTCTATCGGCACAACCTTAACATACATGAAGAAGAGAAATTGAACCACAGCTTAAAAAATTTCTCTAAACTCAGGTCACCGTTCACAAAACAGTTAACACAGTGAGCTATGTAATTGTCCTAAACAGAAACTGTACGTTTTCATTAGTTTCATTCAAATTACAAATCATGCTAATAATTTCCTCAAAATAATGTGCACAAAACTCTAAAATGTTTTCACAATAGCTAAAGCAACCAACTAATACATTAAAATATCTGAAAAAAAGGTTTAAATCAAATCACAAACATTTATGTACCAGTTGTACAAACACAACAAACAAAATTCTGTCATTTGTCATTCTATCAAATGAACACTCTTTGATTGGCCCTAAACTGATAACTATTTGGTTAATCATACACAACATGGTTCTTCAGATGTTAAAGGTTCTTTATGGAACCATTTAGACAAAAAGGGTTCTTCTATGGCATCATGAAGCACCTTTATTTTTAAGAGTGTTCTTACATTTGTTTCTCCTATGATGCAAGCGCAGCAAATATGTAGTGTGGATACAATGCAATGTAATTCTCTTCCAGATGTAAATGAAAGGAAAATCAATAATTCAGAATAATGCATGTATACAGCAACACGTGTATATACAGCGGTGGCCAAAATTATATATATATATATATATATATATACACTGTAAAAAATTTCCTGTAGAAATTACAGTAACTTACTGTAAATTTACTTATAAATTGTAAATTTACTTGTAACTTAAATACTTAAATACTGTATTTATATTAACAGTACCATTTAACTTGCTGTAAATGTATTTACAGTATTATACTGTACTTGTACCATTTTTACTGTATTTCTACTGTATTTTACTTGTAAAATATACAGTAATTTTATGGCCTTTTCTCCAGTAATATATTGCAATACAAAAAAATAAATAAATAAAAATAAGCAATGACAACTTTGTTACTTTTAATGTGTTTAACTGTTCAATTGTTACCCTTGCAATAACATTACAATTTTCACGGATTCAGTTAAGACTCGCACAAAACACACACACAATATATATATATGTATATATATATATATATATATATATAGAGAGAGAGAGAGAGAGAGAGAGAGAGAGAGAGAGAGAGAGAGAGAGAGAGAGAAATTATTAAAAAAAAAAAAAATCTTATCCTGAGCACAACATACTGTGATAGTGAACAGCATTGACAATGAAGCTTCAAATAAAACTCAAACTTTTGTTACACACAAGCAGCATTTTTCAAAACTTTTACATCCCATTTGAAGTTCTAAGTGAATCACTGCCCACTCACTACCACTAACATTTATACATACATATTTGTATATTACAACAATTTAAAAAAAAAAGGAGGAAAAAAAAAATCAGGAACAAATTCAATCATAAGAACAATCTTAAATACATACAAATTCACAAAAATTCTCCTGAGTAGAATGCATTTGCCCGTAGTGGATTAATAGTTTTGCCAGCTGAAATCCACAAACTTCTTAAACACATGAGGGTTATGGCCAGAGTTTCTCCTTTGCACCATCTTCCCACTTCTTTTGCTGATCTGGAACTTTGCAGAGCACTTGAGGTGTATCAGGATTGATCCTCACAATGAACCTTCACATAAAAAAAAATATTTAATTAGATTCATATTTCATTCTCTTTGTAAAAACTTTTTAGAGCATTAGTCATTTGCTATGTTGTTACAAACCCATAAAACTCTAGTTTGTTTTCGGAACACATGAAAATGGATATTCTCTCTTCATTTTTGTCTATCCAGGCAACCAAAGTCTTTTAGCTTCAAACAGTGCATAAAGACATTGTAAAAATGTTTGAGATTCTGTTTACCACATTTGATGTACTCTACATATTTGGATGATCAATTTGTGTATGTGAATAAAAGCCTACAGATTAATCATACAGATTAATTCCATTTCCACACACTTTTTGAACTGGAATATTTTGGTTGTGTGTACTTTAAGTGGATAAACAAAAATAATGTTATGAATTCATTCATTCATTGTTTTCATATTGTATGACTGGGTATATAAAAATGTAAATTAAATAGGTTTAAATGTAAATGTACCCGTAAGATCTGAGAGTTCGAACAAAAAGAATGTGGGGCTTCGTATGTCATTTGTCACGCGATTTCTACGTTAAAAGCACAAGCCTTGAATCGAGGCTTCATCTGGCACGCCCATTTATTCTCAACACAAGCTCTGATGCCTCAGTTTAAATCTCACTAGTGAACATCCCTTAAAAAAGGGATAGTCCACAGAAAAAAATTAATTCTTGTCATTCTTTACTCACCCTCATGTTGTTTCAAACCTGTATACTCTTTCATCTACTGTGGAACACAAAAGATATTTTGAAGAATGTTGGTGACCAGTGTTGGTGTTTCAGGTCCTGTTCCATTATATGGACAAAAAACACGATGAAAGTCAATGGGAACTGAAACTGTTCTGTCACCAGCATTCTTCAAAATATCTTTTTGTGTTAAACAAGAAAGAAGTGCATACAGAATTGGAACGACATAAGGGTGAGTAAATGATGACAACTTTCGTTTTTGGGGGGATTATTCCTTCAAAAATGCAAATTCTCTCATAACTTACCCTCATGACATTCCAGATGTACATGGCTTTCATTTTTTGTCTTTTTCCCTTTAATGTTTACTTAATATTACAGCATATTGCAAGATGTACTTACCTCTAAATAAACAACAAAGTAGTGGCTTCCACTTGGTACTTGATGTTAAGCACATAAATGAAGAGAACCGCAAATGCAGAGGATGTGTCTGGTAGGTCAATCACAGGAAAGAAAACTTTGCTTTCAAATGCAAGCATCCATTTTTTTGCTGTGTAGAACTGAATCTCCTAAAAAATATTAATAATAATAAAAAAGTCAATTAATTAATTTGTTGTGTTTATGTTTTTTATAGTGATATGTATAACTTTACAAAAAACATTTCATTTCATATGTAGATGGAGCCTTTCTCATTAGTTCAAAAGGATTGTTCACCCAAAAATGACAATTCTATCTTTATTTACCTACCCTTTTTATTCAAAATTTATTTGAAAAGATGCTAGGTAGAAAGTTAGATATAGAGAGCCATGAATCAAGTGTGACAAAAGGTTTATTTTAAAAAAAACATCCCTTTAATGTCACTAAATCATGTACTAAAAGATCTTACCAAGCATGACCAGAGTAGAAGGAAGTGAAAGCCTGGTCTTTGCATCTGCTTGAGTTGTTGTGACCTACACAAACACACAAACACACAGTTTTTCTAAGTTTCAGTTATAGAAATTATCAGTTGTCAATTATATAAATGAAACAGAAAAAAAAAAAAAAAAAAAAAAAAAAAACTTACACTGGCTAAAAGGAACAGCAAATCCTCTGCTTCTTTTAAAGTGGGCCATCAACAACAGGACAGCTACATCAGTATACACATCTGGCACAGCAGCAGAAAGCGCAGTAACATTATTATCTACACACATTTCTCAAAATCACATTTATGTATTTATTAAATGATGACTTTACTCTAAAATACTTTATACAGTTACTAACTGGACATTAATTTTTTCTTACCATCTCGAATGTGCCATCTTAGGTGTTCACAAAGGCTGAAGAATTTAGTCGACACGAATGTACAGCCTTCCGTGCTGCATCTAGAATTCAGATGGTGTTCAGATCAGTTTGTTAGTTTGTTAGACTGAAGTGCAGAGAGGCTTAAGAACGTGCATGAGCATTCAAGCACTGTACACAAAACCTGGAATTCGCCAAGTTATTGTCCGCTTTGGCATGATTAATAAATGCATATAATGTCTCCAAAGAGACGCCACAGTGTTTGCAGACGAACATTGCGGGTTTTACGCTAACGTTAGCATTAAATGCATGCTGTACATTTACACGCTTATATGGGGTTAATAGGTAACGTAAGCACCAAGCGATTTCATGGCGATTAAAAACCACAGCGAAATGACTCTTTAAATCAGCTTTAAACCTTTAAAAGCCCGGATTCTTGGTCAACAATTTCATACAAGTTAACATATAAACTCACCTGCTACCAACGTGGTCAAAACCAAGACAGAGATCTGTTTATGTTCACATTTTGACGGTGGAACTTCCTACAAAAAAGCAAGAAAAGAAAGAAAGATATTTGTTTTGCACAGAAAATTCTCCTCAATCTAAAACGAGTAACGTATCCACCACAAAGCTCCCTACCATCGACATATGTAAAGTTGTGAAAGACATCATTTTTATTTTTTTGTTTTGTTTTTAATTAAAAACTAACCCAAAAATACACTGACATTAAATGTGTAATTAAAAAGCAGGAATATTGTACATACATTTGCTTGCAGCTGCAAGGTTCTTGTGTGTGCGTCTTCCTTTTCTTCTCTCCCAGAAGAAAAAAAGCCTTTATGTCATTGGTCAGGTTTCATGCTCATTTTTTTTTTTACTGTATTTGGATTTACAGTAAAAGAAAAATACTGTATTTTAATGGCACAAAGAGGATATTTCCCATAATGCAACTTGAAAATACAGTAACATACTGTATAACTGTTCTAAAGTACCATTCATATTACAGTTGTAATTTACAGAAATCGCTAACAGTATATATATATATATATATACCACTGTGCTGTAAAAGACTGATCTGTAGTTATCAGAAAAGTTTGCTGCAGTTCTTGCTTTGTTTTTCATGGGTGATAGCAGTTGTTGGATAACAATTTTTATTTCATTCAGATTTGCACAGTATATATAAAACAAAACTCCTTGTTGAAGAATTTCAATAAACATGTATTTTCATTAGCACATTTGTGCATCTGCAGCTGAAAGTGTTTTATAATCAATAGAAAACACACCTACAAATCTGATGTTAAAATTTACCTTTAATAAATGTGTTACTAGAAAAAAATAGCAGTGCTTCATTTTGCAGTAAAATTGAACTGTTTGTTAAAGATTATTTTGTTTGGATGGCTGTGCTAATTTTTTTTCTCCAAGCATTGCATTGGAGAAAAGTGTCAAATCGATTGAGAAAAACTGTAACTTGAAACACAGTGTCTGAATTTAGAATAGCATACTACCATTCTACTCATATTATTTCTGCCACATGCTACTTCAGATTTAGCAGATTTAGTGTGTTGATCATGACAAGCATAAGCATGACAAACTGAAATACAGCAAACTGAAATGTATTATTAGCACAAATATATACCACATTTCTTAAGTATGTTGTTTTGTTGTGTTAAAAAGGCAATGTGTTTTACAGGTATAAGGGAAACAGCTCAAAGCTAATGAATTGTTATATTTATAGGGAATTCTACTATGCTTGTTTTATAAGTCATCACTGTAAGTATGAATTTATTCATATGTTATTACACGGTTTCTTAACGACTACAGTATTATGATTTTTTAGACCTTGTTAGTTCATGCACGTGCTATTTACCTCTCTGTGTTCAGAGGCCTTAGCAGTTCTCCTCAGAGGACCAGGCAGAGGCCAATAACAATCCACAAGAACATAAATATTGTTTACAGCCTTCATGTAAGTGCATGAGGTGACACATCGTGAACAATGTCAAGACAGTATGCGCAGTCATCTCAGCTTGCTATGTGTTCCTCTGACAGGAAAAAACAAGTACTCTCCTGAGTGTTATAACTAAGGTGTAAATGTTTTCAGTGTGTTTAAGGGGAATGCTAAAAGGAGGCCTCATGTAGCACATAGCCAGTGATGATTAGTTGCTCTTAATGGCTGAAATTTCATAGTCATAGCTTTTTAAAGGAACAGTTTTTTAAAGGAATGGCCAAAAATGTTTTTCTGTCAGCATTTTTTCATCCATGTGTTGTTCTAAATGGTGTTCTTCTGTAACAAAAGGAGAAGCAGACTTTTTGGAGGTTGTGCACTGTGTATTTTGAAATGAAGAAAGTCACAGCTATTTGAAACTCTCTATGTAAGGCTGAATAATGACAGATTTGGTAGGCAGTCTGGAAAAAGGATGGATGGATCAACTGTTCCTTTATTTGCATAAATAAATCTCAGTTCAACTGAATATGTTGTATAATGTAATTTCCAGACAAAAAAAAAAAAAGAAAAAAGAAAAAAGAAAAAAAAACAAAAAAAAACTGATGAATCATGTTCATTTTTATAAGAAATGCAAAAATTCCACAGGCTGTGAACATAGCTGTCAGTCTGTCGTACTATGGCCATAAATAAAATTAGACTCTTCCCACATGCACCTTCCGTTTCAGGTAGTGTTGTATGTCACACATGCAGCTGTTTATAACTCCAAATTAAATCTGTCTTCAGGAAGTAGAAACAGTTGGGTTAGGAGACAGGAACCACTTTTCATTATTTCCTGAAAATAATGAAACTGAATGATTAGCATGAGGTTTGATTCTGTTAAAGGAAAGGAGGAAAGAAAAGGAAAAGGAAAGGGGTCATATAATGTGATTGTTTTCCTTTGTCTTTGGAGTGTCACAAGATGTGACATATACAAGTTGCAGAGTGGCAAAGATTAAAATCGTAAACCCAAAGAGATATTCTTTATAAAATTAAGACTCAGCCATGCCTTCCTAAAATGCCTCATTTAAACACGCCCCCACAAATCTGTCACTGTGTGGGAATATTTGCATAACAATGCCTAAATGTGTACACAAAGAAAGAAGGCGTAACTTTTATTTTCACTTTTATTTTCAGTCTAGCGCTTCTGACGTAACTTTTTCATCAAATGCTTAAGGTATTTGGCCAATCACAATGCACTGCTTAGCTGGCCAATCAGATCACACAGCACTTTCAGAATGATGAGCTTTGTAAAAATTGACGCGGTTCAGAAAAGCGGGGCAGAGAAAAGCAATAATAATGTACAGTATGGGTAAAATAATGTGTTTTTGCATTGCATTACACCAAATACACCAAATATTGTTCTTTTTAGCAACATCATATGACCCCTTTAAAGGGTAGTTTACCCAAAAATGAAAATCTGCTGTTGATTTACTCAATCTCAGGCCATCCAAGATGTAGGTGGCCTGTGGTCCTTGGTAATTCATATAATGCAAGGCCGTGGCTGCATGTTTAGGGAAAAAAGCAAAAAAAAAAAAAAAACAAATACACAAACAAACAAACAAAAACATACCAAGTGTCATGATTCCGGTCTATGTTTCCCTGTTTTGGTTTTGTGGACTCTTATTTTGAAGTATTCTTGCTCCCCATTGTTTCTGTTTTCCCATGTTCCTTTGCCCATCTTGTTAGTTTCCCTGGTGATTGATTAGCTCCTCCCCATGTTACCTCGTTATCTTGTCTATTTTAACACCTGTGTTTGCCATGGTTCTGGGTCTGGTGTTGTTCCTGTATGGCTGCTTTGTGTGTGCGTGCCAATGTCCTGCCTTGTCTTTTGCCCTGAGCCCATGCCTGGATTTACTTTGTGTTTTGTTTAAATAAATGTTTGCTGCATCTGGATCCTCCGCTCCTCTGTTACCTCGACCACACATTACAGAACACCAGAACCAATATGGATCCAGCAGTGAGAATCATGTGTCTCCGTCAAGGGGATTGTTGTTTGGAGGATTATGTCCATAACTTTGTTGTATTAGCTAATCTGGCTACAATGGAGGAAATTCCCCTCATGATTTTTTTTTTTTTGTTTTTTTTTTTCCAGATGCAGCAAACATTTATTTAAACAAAACACAAAGTAAATCCAGGCATGGGCTCAGGGCAAAAGACAAGGCAGGACATTGGCACGCACACACAAAGCAGCCATACAGGAACAACACCAGACCCAGAACCATGGCAAACACAGGTGTTAAAATAGACAAGATAACGAGGTAACATGGGGAGGAGCTAATCAATCACCAGGGAAACTAACAAGATGGGCAAAGGAACATGGGAAAACAGAAACAATGGGGAGCAAGAATACTTCAAAATAAGAGTCCACAAAACCAAAACAGGGAAACATAGACCGGAATCATGACACCAAGGAACACACCATTTATACTTGTGCCTTTATTAGTTGAACCAGTTCACCAATTGGACTGAACCATCTGAAACAGTTTGCAGCTCAAGCAGCACAGATCTACAAGTTAGTCAGTCAAATCTCACTTTTGGGTATGCTTGACAGTAACACCAACTCGAAATGAGCCAAAATATCGGCATGTACGATGCTATGATGGTTTTTGCTAACTCATGCAGTTCTCCAGTTTCTCCAGCAGTCACTGAACAGTTCCAACTTAGACCAAAGATCAATGAGTCTGTGAAATGCGCATGCATAACCGGGCACTTGAAAAAGGGGCCAAATTAAAGTTTTTATGGTTTTTCATGGTTTATGTAAGATGATGAGATGATTGTGTTTATTTACTTTATATGGATTATATTCAAGATGTAAAACGTCCTCATTTCACAATAATATTGGGTGATTTAATTGTATATACGTTACTTAGTTCGTTGAAACAAACTGTCCGAAAGAACCAGTTTGCGAAGAATTGTATTTTCTTGTTGCCTGAGGCTATGAATGTTATGAATGTTGTAAATGATATTTAGTTTCTTGCACAGGCTGATCTTTTATCTAAATATCTAAATATATTATCAGGAGTAATGGGTATTAATTTTGTGTTCCTTGCATTATATGAATCAGCAAGGACCACGGGATCAGCTGAAAACCTTCTTTACGGTTCCACTGAAGAAAAAAAAAAAGTCTGAGGGTAAGTACATTTTTTTTTTTTTTTTTTTTTGGGGAGGGGGGGGGGGGGTGTTGGTGAACTATTCCTTTAACATCCTGCTTGAGATTTAAGTTATAGATGACATATTTTACGATGGTTTTAATTGTTTTAGGAAACAATATGGCATCTTCTGTTCAATCTTCTGCTGCTTATCTCTGTGCTAGTCAGTTCAGAGGTTAGAAATATTAAGCAAATGTATTCTTTTCATTCGCCCAATCCCTTTTTTTACACAGTGTTGCACATTTACAGATACCCATGCAGAGCTCCAGCTTATCCTGACCACTCACTCTAAATTAACTACATACGCCAAGCTGTCCAATCTTTTCTACCTCAAGAAAAAAGTAGAATCTTGTAATTTACATTTGAAATACATATGACTTTGTACTTGAAGACCAAGTTAAAGTAGAAGAAAGTTTGCTGAGAGAAACCCTGAATGTTTGCTCGATAAAGGTCTTTTTGACAGCTTAAAGAGTTTGAAGGTTATTTAGACCTTATGTAGTCAGAATACGTTAGCAGTTTCAAGAGAGATTTAAAGTGTGAAAGTTGCTAGGAGGATACTATTCTAGATGATAGCTAAGACAAACTGCTAGGCAGTTGCTACAGGGTTCTCAGCTGATGCTAGGTAATATCTGGCCAGTCGCTAGGGTGTTGTGAATGGTTACTAGTCATTTGTTACAGTCTTTTAGTGGCTGCTAGAAAGTTTTGAGTTGCTGCTAGGGTGTTCTGGGTGGATACTAGAGTGTTGGCAACTTGTCCATTTTGTGTACTTTTACAGGGTCATCATTTTAGTTTTGGGGCCTGCTACTATACAGATAGGGGGTGTTTACATCTCACCAGTTTCAACTAAACATGGAAAATGGATTTTATGCATTTTAGACATGCATTTACATGAGAATGAGAGCTTGACGCAAATGCACATTTGAAAAGTTTGCGTTTCCACTGGCACGTAGCGAGCGCGGCGGAGCGAGCGTTTTCCATTCATTCCTATGGAAGTTGAGTTTAAACACTCTTGAGGTGCATTATGGGATTGAAAGCGGCATGGGGAAAGCGTTGAGAGCGGCTGAGAGCATCAAAAAGGTTTGGCATTCCTCAACTTTATGCAAATCTCGAGCACAAAACGTCAGGTGACAACCAATCGCTGTGAAAAGTAAGCAAGGCGAGATTTTGACGTATGTTCCCGAGTGTTTGCGGAACTGGTGGATTACTAAGCTGAAATCACGCATCACTGAACAAGTCATGCAAAAGTAAATGCACTCTGCATGCTTTCATTATATGCTATGGCGCCCTAAATGATGCTAATAAGTGTTTAGTTTGCGAACTGCAGTTAAAAGAAGACGATGAAACGCAAACAGGGTGTAAACATTGTTTTCAGAGGTGTGCTCTGCCCTTAAGTTAACACGCCCCAAAGTAGTGGCATTGTAGCGTTGCCAGCGGCACTGAGCCGCTGGATTTGACGCTGTAGTGGAAATGCACCATAAGAAAACGCAAATTGGTGAAAAGGGTAATGTCATGTGCATAGTATTATGTGTTCAGTCTGTAGGCTACATATGTTTGTAGGCACATAGTGTTTTTGTTTGTTTGTTTGTTTTTGGTTTTGAAGTGACATCGCAGTCTACTGGCCTGGCATGCATTATGCAGTGTTTTAGACGTTTTAATGGCTCAGTGTGAACAGGGATTGTTTTGTCAATGTTGTTGTCTGTATGCAAAACTTTTCAAAAACACAAAGGAAAAATATTTTCCAATCATTATTGTGTAAACATACCCTTAAATTATTTAAAGTTCAAAAAATACTGTATGACATGTTTATATTATATATTTTATCCTCTCCCTGTCTCTTTATTTCCATTCTCTGAAAAGCGCCCATTTCCAAAAAGTCCAGTCTGCTCTTATTGGTCGGTTGGCACAGTCTGTTGTTGTTGATTAACCACTTGTTTTTGGAAATGTAACACCCTTCACTCATGTCTCCTGAGGCTTCATGAGCAGCTGTAAACTGCATTATATCTATGGTAATTATGGCGTCAGTATTTATTTATTTATTTATTTATTTATTTATGTATTTATTTATTTATTTATTTATTTTATTTTATTATTATTTTTTTTTTTTTTTTGTACTCAGTAGTAAAAAAGTGCTCCTTGATATAAACAACTGTTCTTTGAGGGTGGACCAAAGCTAGGGTGACCAAAGTTTAGTTTTCAAAAAAGAGGACGGGGGGACAGGAGGCACAAAACTTATATCTACCACAGTTTTATCACAGGTAGAATGCATAATGTTTCAATACGAGCATTTCAGTCAAATGTAATATATGCAATATTTCAAACTTTTAACACATGGGAGAAAATCAACCAGCCGCAGCAGTTTAAAATCAGCCCAATTCCATGGGAAAAAAATGTGGATTTGGCAACCCTACATCCAACATGAGCTGCAAGCAATTTAAATACTCTGCATATTGATAGAGATGATTATATTCAATATTAGAATGTTTGCGGGAGCGGGATTATAAAAACAGTCATGTGCAAGGCTTTAATACAAAAACACACAGAATGAATGACGACTGTAGAAAGCAAAAGCCGAATCACGGACATTTTGGGCGATTTAGAAATCCCGGCTGGACACATTTTTTTACGTCCAAAAAGAGGACATGTCCGGGGAAAAGAGGACGTATGCTCACCCTACCAAAGCAAATGTGTGAAATGGCGACATACAGTAGCTAAATCATGAAAATAATGGCAGGATTACAAACGAGATGTTTCAGATGTGTTCTGTTGGAGAAATTAACTCCCTTTGGCACTGAGTTTGTGCTTTGTAACGTTGGAGATTGTTTAAATGCACGGACTGCTAAACTACACACTCATGGAAAAGAAAATAGGTGCCCTTTAAATCTGTGAAGTTGCTGTCCAGTAAGGGATTTATAAGAAATTAACGCAGCCCTTAAGTATGTTCAAGAGCATGTTGATTTTATTAAGCTAGCATAAGTAGAATTCTATTAACTCTAATTTATGCATGACTGATGAGAAGAGCAGAGGCACTTTAAACAATTGAATGTGTGGGTTTGGTTTTAATCCGTGTGCATGGATTACCGAAACATGCTAGGATTTTACTAACCTGTGAGAATGGATTGCTAACCCGTGTGCAAATTTTACTTATCGGTTAGCAGAGATGATGATATGATGACTTGTGTTACAATGAACAATATATCTGACATGGCCTTGTTGTACTGGTCATCCAATTGCTGTAAATCTTTATCATAAAGTTTTGTGATAGCGTAGCTAATGTCAAGCGGTCATGTATCATATTTATTTGTAATTTGTGCGTTCATTGTGGCTTTTAATTTGATTATATCGACCATAGAAAGGTCATTAAAATCTATTGAAAGCCATTAACTCTGTAAAATGGCACAGCATGCTGGCACTCAAATTCCCTATAGGGAAGTGCTTGATTTGTGAGGGGACAGCATTTTATGCGGGTCATTTGGATATATTGACTGGACTTGTCCATATGTGAAAGTTTTACACCTTACAACACAGTTTTTTTACTAATTTTGCCATCAGCCTGCCTAAACATTCAACACTGTTTCTTTTGGAAATCCAAATCTTTGTCCCAAGATTATTCCTTAAATGGTATATGAGCCAGGTCATGTGTATCTATTAACTATACAAGCTTGATGCATGCATTTTCCCTCTGCTTTCTCCAGCCATTATATTCTAGTTCTGCTCAGTCTGTTGTGTTTAATGCAGAGCCGTCAGTGACAGACACTTTAATCACAGGAACAGTGGCTGTGTAACCATCACACAGAAGGACAAGTTTACCACTGAGTACCAGACAGGTTGCAACAGAGCTGCCGACAGCACATTCGGCATGAATTACAGGAGAATCATTCACCTCAGAATCCTCCGATTCCTTTCCAGAAACACTCACAATGTACACAGAATCTGACCTTAGTTACAGTTTGGCATTATTTGATAAATGTAAATGCTTAATAACAGAACATTGATTTCTATATTAAGAATCATCCATTCTTTACGGACTCACCAGACGGAGCCATTTGTTGTTTTAATATATTTTGGTAAAACTGATTATTCTGGCTCTTCTTTCCATTTAATGAAAGTAAATGAGGATAGGGTTTTCCATGCAAAACTGCAAAAGCACACCATGAAAGACTCAAATGTCTTCTGAATTTTTGCTTTTTGCTATGGTGAGAAGTGTTGCACAGGCAGACACTTAAAATGTCACGAAACCTTAAAACGTATTTTTTGAGATGTCGGCAGATATATACAGGGTGGACATCACCAAATAAAAAAAAAATAAAAAAATGTTAGTACTCGTTATGTTTATTATTAGGTAATAGTTAGGTAATACTTTGTGGATGATTGGTTGCTGTGGCTGAATAGCATGTCTATGTCATCAGTTTCAGAATGTTTTTCTGCTGTAGGATTACAAATTTAAGAATCTGTTGAAAATATGCTGATCCTATGTTCTGACATAGCATCACAATAAAACTAAGGTAAAGTACATTGTATTTAACATTTAAGGTAAATATGAGGTTATCAGACAATTGATTATCTCAAGCAAAGTTTATAGCAAGATGTCCCTGCCAGTTCCTGTTCTTTTATTGTAAGTCAAATGAGCCAGATTACTGAGATGTTCACCTTTTGTTTGTAATGGCTCTTGGTGCCTCTGCCCCAGTCTTTGAGTAGTTATGATGATTGGATTAGGACTGGTGTAAATGGTGCAGGCTGCTATACCTGAATACTTCATTTGCATGCTTTGTTTGGGGTTGTCACCCAGGTGCTTTGTCTCCAGATCTAAGCACTGCCCCCTAAATGTATATAAACTACAATGTATCACTGCCTTAGTCAGACGACTTTTTGATGACTGCAGCGCCACACAGCGAGTATCTGAATAAAGAGAAACTTCTGCTTCAAGATATCCAAAACGTCTCCTGGTCTCTAAGAAAAATTTCCAACACTGCATTATTCAGAAGAAAGGACTCTCTACGACCAATCACAATTGTTGAATTGTTGAGTGTACGTCCAAGAGATTTGTGTCTTAGAAAATCACCCATAGCTCTTTTTTTTTTTTTTTTAACCTTGTAATATTTAGTGAGTACATATGTTTTAATCAATCAAATCAATCAATCAATCAATCAATCCCCCCCATAAAATATTTTGTGAATACTAAAACACCAAGATTTTGACATACATTACAAAAAAAAACAAACAAACAAAAAAACAACCTGCTAAATTAAAGCAGAAAAACATAATCTGTGAAAACAGTCCATTCTACAAAGGAAGTGCTTAGCTTTTATATTAACTATTAAATGTATATCGTGTCATACTATACTGTTTTGGTGTGAAATATGTGATCGCTGCTTATATAACACTTTCTGGAAGCATTACTAGTGTTTTACTTTTTTAATATGAAAGCATAAACGAGGAATAAAAAAAAAGCATAACCTTTCTGAAAAGATGAATTACAGCTTTTACCCGTAGGGCAACCCTTTTTGCATCAATTTTAAAGATGTTTTTGAAAACATAGCTTGTTAAAAAATAAATAGACATATACAGGTATACATTGTTTCAGGCACATTCACAAAAAAAAAGCTATAAGAACAGCTGAGTAGAATTGATAAGAGGCCAAGATCTCAAACTGACAGGTAGAAGCAGGTGAAGTAAAATACAAGAAGTCTAAACAGATGTCAAAGACCATGCAGTATGTGGTGAGACAGACACAGCAGACAGACAATCTAATTTGAACAAGTACTGAGAAATTGTACATAAGTTAAAAAATAGATACTATGTCAAAATCATAAAAGATACATTATTATTATTATTATTATTATTATTATTATTATTATTATTATTATTATTATTATTATTATTATTATTATTATTATTATAAATATCATACTTTTGGTAATTAAAAATGAGATTTTCTAAAAATTGTATATTTTTGATGCCAAAACTGTTTTTCTCATTGGTCTGACTATGTACTGTAAGACTCAAAAATACAGCAGATGTTAAACTGAAACCAATATGATTATATTTTCAGCTAAAATTAGCAGCATATGATTTTACAGTGGTTTGACAATTAAATGTAATGAAGTTAAACTTACATGGGCATGATCACTTGGTGTGTTATTTTTTTTATTTTAAAACCATTGAGAGAAAGATTTAAGTCATGATGACATGTATAAGCTACTTTGTACTTTTAAGTCCAGATGAAATTGTGATAGAGTAAGTAAGTATCCATTCGTTCGTTCGTTCATTCGTTTATGAATTAATGCAATTGAGTAAAAATTGAGTAAAAGAAAAACGTATTCAGCTTTTATCAGAACTCAAAGAAAAAACAGATTGTCCAAAACAATATGAAAATATAGCGAAGTACTGTTACTCAAACACTTTACAGCCCTGTTTGAACAACTTTTAGTCATGTTTCTGTATAAATTAAAAATAAATGAGGATTTTATAATTTAAAATCTGCGTCTTGGTATATACAGGATATAGAGACGGATTATTTAGGAGCTTAACCTAATAACCTCAGAACACTTCCTGGTATTATGTCCCCTTAAACTCCTTCATAAATATTTACCTAAAGCCATTTATCTATTCTACAATCAAGTTTGATGAAACCCTAGATATCCACAGTTTTCTTTTTTATCAGTGCAAACATTCAGATGCAGAAAGCATGATGCAGTAAACAGTTAACAGTGGCATTTTTAACATGCAACCGCTGTTATCTGTAATGAAACGCCCACTGGAGAGACTCTGTCATGCTGCTGACGGATGCAGTGAAAGGGGACATGGTGTGCGCACAGCAGTTCAAGGAACAGTGCAATCGCGATGTGCCAACACAACAATCCCTGCTGTGTCTCAAGAGTTGGCTTTTAAAATGATAGCATCCACAATGCTTTATCACACTCTGTGACAGGCATTGCCAAAGAGGGGATATTAATGACGCTCTGTTAGTGTGAAGAATTGACCCTGTAGTTCAGTGTGTCGTTTAGATAGCGCTTTCTACCAGGAGGTTATCTGCAGTATGACTACAAATTTATTTGCCTGTTTTGAAGGTGTTTTGGATGAAGTTATAGAATAATACACTGTGTTATTCCTGATAAAGTTCAAGTCTATCAACTCGTCATCTAATTTTTCACTTTGGCCCAAACCAAGTGATCATGCATAGGCGGCATCCAAAATAGTCTCAACCTCAGACGACTATCAGATGGATATTGTACTCAAAACTGGAAAGCATTTATCAGTTGGCGAGCTCTAATCTGATTGACTGGTTTTACACGACCTCTGCCGGTTTCATCCAGATCAGAAAGCTGGCTTTTCCAGCTTCCTATTTGGAAAAATACAATATGCAAATGCCACTTGAAAAGTTAAAGGCAGTGAAATTCACAACTCTAATTTTGCAAGCGTAGGATGAAAAGCAAACATGATGACATCAAGATGTATGCAGTTAACAGAAAACATTTACAAGTCAATGAAATGCATAAATTAGTCACAATTCTTATATTGCATGATACTAAAATCTGTTTGAGAGAGATGGGGTGATAAACATAGTAATTTAGCTCTTTAGTTTAGCATTTTACACCTGCAAAACAAATGTTAGCACTGCACAGCATTGTTTATCCACAAACACTTTTGTTGCTAGGAGATTTTTTTCAACAAGATGTGTTGTTAGAATGATATGAAGCTTTTTATGTGATAGTGTTATAAACATAAAGCTTACAGTGCACACAAATATTGGGTAAACCCTTGTGGAGAAAGAAGTGTGTTCAACTTAACACTTTTAAAAAGTGAACTTTGTTATGTCAAACTGAAAGTTTTACTTTAAAGTACAATTAAATCATTATGTTTTAACAATCTTTTGTTCTGCTTTAAAGAAGTACAACTATTTTGATGTGTCAGCCAATATACTGATGTACATGTAAAGTATAATTTTAACTATACACTCTTAAACATAAAGGTGCTTCAAGCGATGCCATAGAGAAACCATTTTTGGTTCCACAAAAAAACATTCAGTCAAAGGCTCTTTAAAGAACCATCTCTTTCTTACCTTTTTATAATCTGAAGAACCTTCTTTCACCACAAAGAACCTTTTGTGAAACAAAAATGTTCTTCAGATGTTAAAGGTTCTTTATGGAAACATTTAAAAAAAAAAAAAAAAAAAAAAAGGTTCTTCTATGGCATCATGAAGCACCTTTGTTTTTAAGAGTGTAGTCTTCTTTTTTTTTTATTACATTTAAAGTTAAAATCAAGAAATTCATTGCATTCTGGAAGAATCTACTAATTGATTATATCACAATGGAAAGTCTATCCAGTTCATTTAATAGTAATACAGGAGAATCACACCCCTTCTGGTCATCTCTAATTACCCTCCAGCAGTCATAATCTATTGACCTTCTTTGTATGAGACCAACCACAACAACGCATCTGCACCTAAACTACTATTTGTAGTCATTTTAATAGTATTTGAGAAGTTTTTGGGAAGGGTGGAGGACAACACTGATAAGAAAACACTTAAGATAAGGTTTAAGAAAAGGAGGATAAAACAAAATGTTAACTTATTGATATGCTTTTTTTTGTTTGTTTGTTAGTTTTTTTTTTTTGCCTTTTCTATCTCTTTCCCTGTCTTTGGCCTATTTGTTACTCAGTAGGCCGTGACATCCAGTTAAAATATGGGTGGGTGTATCTGAGGTGGGGCTGGGGGCTGGTGTCTCCCCACCTTCTACCCTGAGCTTGCTCTTCCGGGATCTCTTGCCCTGGCTGGTTCTGGCCTGCATGCCTCGCTGTTTTAATGCACCACATATTAGTTGAAATACATACACGCCTATTAAAATATTTAATATAGAATATGTGTATTTACATAAAGGAAAGTAAAAAAAAAAAAAAAAAAAAAAAAAAACATTATGTTCAAATCACATATATGTGTTATTTTAAAATATATTATTTATTTATCTTTTTTGTCTTGTATGTTATATTTCTTTTCTTTTTTTTTTTTTTAAATATCTGTTTTACTTTGGATTAAACTGTTTTTGGCATTGAATGCATAGTCATAACTGAATAATTAACATGTTTATTCCTTTGTCTACTGTCTTGGATGTTTGTTTGTTTATTTGTTTGTTTGTTTCACATATCATGTCTCAGTGCATCATGGGATATTGGTGAATGTGATGCTGTCCTAGAATTTGGACAATAGCCATATCTTAGAAAGCAGCATAACTATACTGCCTGTTCGGGAAAACAGATCACTAGAGTTATTGTTTCAATGACAATGGCATATATTTAAGAAACTAACTTTTATTAATAAAAGTAACCAAAAATATATAGTTATTAGGGTTGCTTTTGATATTTTCAGAGAATGTAAAGCTCTCTAATGACTAAACTACATAATTCACAAAAAAAAAAAAAAAAAGATATTAAATCCCATTGCATACAATACATGGCTTTATTTCATTCAGTCCCTCATTCAGATTCCTCTGTGCGGCCTTATTTCCGTCCCTAGTTTAATTAATGGAAGATTTTCACATTTCTGCAGGGGTTGAGGGTCGTTTCTTTAGTCAGTCCACACCAGGGAACCCTCTTTTTTTTCTGTAGAAAGTTGCCTTGCATTATTCCAGCCCTCTTTTAATACATAAACAAGAAGGAGCTTAGAAGTCTGTTTTATCGCTGTCTCAATGGGAATCGTAAATTATCAAATTGCATACATTTGCCACTAATTGGATTTTCTTGCACTGTCGGTGCTTTTGATCTTACGATTGCTCTCTCATAGCTCCTTTGCTTTGGATGGGCCAAGTATTCATCATGTAGCAGCATACGATATGACAGCCAGGCCTAGCGTGTCTGGACCGGGGACAAAACCAGTGTTACTATCAAGCTCATTAATATTGCATCATAATGATGCACTTTTAAAGCGCATTTATGAATATGCGAATGAGCTGTTACACAATAGAAGAGCTTGCTTCAGAGGGCACTTTGAAGTAGGGCTTCATCAAATTGTGATCATTGATCAACTGTACAGTCAATACTGCTGCAACTGTACAATCAGGACTGTTAACTATACAGCCACATTGATATTTACTGTTCTGGTTTATAGCCAAACTGTGAGTCTAAAATGTGTGTGTGTGTGTGTGTATGTGTGTACCTGGTATTTATCACGTTACGGAGACCAAATGTCCCCACAAGGATAGTAATACCTGTAAATTTTGACCTTGTGGGGACATTTTTTAGGTCCCCATGAGGAAACAGGCTTATACATCATGCAGATTTTTTTTTTTTTTTTTTCAGAAAGTAAAAGTGTGCACAGTTTCCTGTGAGGGCTAGGTTTAGGTGTAGGGCGATATAATATATGGTTTGTACAGTATAAAAACCATTACGCCTATGGAATGTCCCCATAAAACATAGAAACAAAACGTGTGTGTGTTTGTGTGTGTGAGAGAGAGAGAGAGTGAAACAATAAGGTAATACGTGGGAGACCATGGCATGGATATATTTGGAAGAGCATACTAACGTACTCCTCTATTCTGTATATACAGTAGTATTTTTTATTTATTTATTTATTTTTTTTTGCAGTATACATATTTTAACCCAGACTCATGGTAAAATGACATGCCTGTGGTGACATTTCTACAAAATTATGTCACATTGCTGCTTATACACTTTAAAAATGAGTGGCGCTAAGAGCACATACAATTTTATCCAAAACAGATGGATGTGTGTACATATTGTGGCACTTTGAAAATGAAATGTCCCCTGAGTGACGTTAAAATTCATTTTCACATTTGAAAATACTGTACTATTTAAATCCAACAAAAGCAAATGTGAGCTAAAGAAGCATTTGATGAAGCAACCATGCCATTTTAGCTTGCTTCTATTAGTATTTGAGCTTTTTTATTGCGACTTGTGAATCATGTTTAACTTGTGCTCCACATTGCAAGTGCAGTACTGTACCAGGTGGGCCACCAAGCAGTTTTACTCTGTCAAAAAAGCCATACATATAGAGCTGGTTATGTCATGCAAACCTTAAAAAAAGAAAGTACTGGTTTAGAATCCATGCATTATGGTACAAGTGTTTTGAGATCATAACAGTGCAAGGAAACGCTTGAAAATAACTCTTTAATAGTCAATAATTTGTCCCTGTATTTAGAATTTGTGTGAAAAGTGAAACAGAATATAAGTTGATCAGTATTTTACTGCCACTAGTGTTCATTGTAAAATGTGCAGTATACAATAGAGAATGCAATGCAATGAGAATACACTTATGCTCCATTTGACCTTCTGTTTCCAGTGTGACAAATGAACCAGAATCTCTTTTTTTTTCCACACAATTGCTTAGCAGTACACTAGAATTCCATTTTGAACATTACCCAGATCTGCAGCCCCTTGATCAAAACAACACAAGCTTGGTTGTTCTTCCAAAAAGAAATCAGGCATTAACTAGTATGCTAATTCCAGAGATATTTCCAGAAATAAACAAAGATTGCTTGCGGCTGTTAGCATTTATTGACTCCATTACCACTGGAGTATTAAAACAATCAGAACAATTTATCCTGTAAATAGCATTGCTGAATCTATAATGATTGGATATTTCTTCTTGGAACTGGTTTGCCTGTGTTTCAGCTAGAACACATCAAACACAACTGAGCTGAACATATAAATACATTTCAGTGACGTGGATAACGCGTCTTACATTTGATCTTGAGCTGTGAGTCATATGTTGATGCCACTGTGGTTAGTTACTCATATTCTGCTCACCACTTTATAAGGATTTTTTGGTTTCAGTGCTGTCAATTATAGTGAAACTTTCACCTATAATGGCTAACTTTTTTTTTTTTTTTTTTTTTTTTTTTAGGGTGACCAATGAGTTAATGAATAAAATAAAATAAAATAAAAAGATATAGTCTGGGTTAGTTTGCAGTGGGTCAAATGGCACTTTATAATACATGTTGTTTCAAAGCAGCTTCACAGTAGTGAACAGGAAAATAACAGAATTGATGCAATTTTCATAAAATATTATACAAATTAAAATTCTGGTGGAAAGGAGCTCTAACAAGACAATAGTGTCATTATTCAGCTTCAGTTTGGTTCAGTAACTGTAAAGTTCGTCAGATATAAAACAAGATCAATTCCCAGTGGTAAGCAGCTCTACAGAAGACAATAGTGTCATTATTCAGCTCAATTCAGTTTTGTGTTCATCTAGTACAGTCAAATCAATAACAGAACTGAGTATTAAGTGTCTTTTAAACTCCAACTAAGCAATCCAAGGGAGAGTGGAAAGGCAGTTGTCCTCTGGGCAGAAAATGATGTTTGTTCAGCCTTTACATAAGTTGGTTTGTTAGATTTCTTGCATTGAAGTAATTTATTAGATAATTACTGCACTTGTTTTTATGTCATGGAAATATTAGTATACTAACATGAAGAGTGTTATACTTCCTGAAGGCGCTGCTACTGCTGCTTTGCACAAACATTTACATTTTAGATATGTTTTCTTAATATAGTAACTCAATAATGTGCAATAAACATTTCAAAGGGGTTATATCATGAAAACAAATTTTCTCTGATCTTACAAGATAAGTGTTTGATGTACTTTGCAAACATATAACTTGCACAATCCAAGAAGACCATCTGTTTAAAGTAAGCTGTAAAAACGGCTCACTCCAAATATCTGTATTTCTCAGGTCCAAAAACCAAAACACCAACACATGAATGCACACATTTACATATTTTAATATGCTTATTGGGCGATAAGATGCTTGACCTGTCCAGTCACTTGCTAAACTAGGTTTCAAATGCCAAGAAGAAGCTCGATTTCAAATACAGCATGCATTTGATTATACATGCTTAACTAATAAACAAGCTGAGAAACCGAAAACCAAAACAGGTTCGGTCTAGGCGAACAATGGTGGCAGCTGGTTTGAGATGTACAGCTTGGTGAAGGATTTGATATAGTGGGAGGGTTGAGCCTTTGGCGGCAGCGTAAGCCAAGCACGATGTCTTGAATTAAATCCTAGCACATGCCAGGGAAGAGACCTGAGCAAAGGTATAATGTGAGAATTTCTGGAGTTAAGCAGCAGCATATCGGATGCGCTTGAGGGGATGACAGATGCTAGTTGGTCGGCATGGGAGTTGCAGCAGACGTAAAATGACTCAGGCCTGGATTAGGATCTGAGTAGTTCTTGAAGAAAGGACTTATTTTCCTTTTGTTGTGGAAAATGAAGCAGCAGGACCCAGATATTGCCTTAATGTTGTCCACATAGGAGAGCAGGTCATCTATGATGACTCCAAGTGTTTTAACACAATTCTGGCTTTCTACAAATGAGCCATTTTGGACGCAAGTTAAGCAGCAGTCTAGCCAATCTGTTTCACTCACTGTGTGTTTCATCGGGAATCAATCAAACAAGCATTTTACAACATTAGAACAAAAAAGTACCACACAGAGGACTGAATTATTCAAAACTTTGCAGGGGCTGAAAGCAAGGGTTCAGTTAACTTGTAACAGAACTATGCAACTTTTTTTTTTAATTTTTTTTTTTTCCCTTCTTGTAGCTGAATATTTGCTTGGCCTTGAGAGTAACTAAAGATTTAATTAACAAAAAGTGGAATTCTAAGTAATCACTGATTTCAGCAATTTACATAATCATGGTCCTCTTTTGTTCTTCTGTGTTGTATATATTACACACATTTCTGATTTTTCCAGCGAGAAGAAGTCATCTTGTCTGAATCAGGGAAGAAATATGCACAGATCAAGCATTGTTTACAAGCTGAAACAGTCTAAAACAGTTCAAAGCATATATGTTGGGGGATTTTGATATGAGAGCACAAAAAGGGATAGACTTTTTTACTAGAGGAAGCTTTATTATTGATTAAGAACTAAGTTAAAATGCTCTAATGATGGATGTGTTTCTTACAAACACACAGTTTTACACTTCCAAAGATGGACTGGAGTGCTGTGGATTACTTGTGGATTATTGTGATGTTTTAATCAGCTGTTTAGACTCTCATTCTGACAGCACCCATTTACTGCAGAGGATCCATTGGTGAGCAAGTGTAAAGTAATGCTAAATTTCTCCAAATCTGTTCTGATTAAAAAAAAATAATCATAATTAAAAAAATGTTATTGTTTAATGAATCTAAAAACCAAGTACAGTTTATTTATTAATCTTAAAAAATATATGGTGGTTAATAACCTTATTTAGTTGTATTTTATTTAATCCCATATGCTTCTCTAACCCTCCTTGTTTTTCACTAAGCAGCATTCATAAACACCGAGTCCTCTAATGTTGTTCTGCATAATTTAACAAGTTGTCATCTTTCTAGAAGGTTCTGAAGATTAATTTTTAAGTAACTGCTGGCAGGTAGTAATTAATCTACAGCTGTCACCACAACATCAAAGATGCACAGCTAGAGAGAGATAAACAGTGAAACGTAGTGGAGAAAAAAGATAGAGGTAGAGAGTTTATATTAGTTCTACTAGAAAGACTCAAATCGAATATAAATGTAGCTTTTTATAGTGCTAGAATAATGATCTTTTGGCCTGGACACAGACTCTCATATAATATAATATTATAATATTATAGTATTATATACTATTATAGCTTTTAATTATTATGTATTATATTAATTAGCCTTCATTTTTACATATTCATTAAATTATTACTTTATGCTAGTGTTTAATAAATATATTTCAGTTTTATTTATGTATTTATTTATTTATTCATTCCCAATTATTACTTATAGTGCTTCAACTTAAACTAAACAAAAATGTTGTTTTCGCAAGTAACTGAAAGAAGTTTTATTGATATCTAATATTTATATTTTATTTTAATTCAGCTTTATTTCAATTAACAAAAATGTTTAATAGTTTGTTTTTAGTAAACATTAATAACCCATCAGTAGAACTATCTGTAGCACAAATTCAATATTTTGATGTTTAGAGTCTAATAGTGAAAAAAAAAAAAAAAAAAAAAAAGATGAATATAGCTTGAGTTCTTCCTGCCATTAACTGTTTTAGCTAGCAATCTATCAGATTGTTTTACTAACAAAACTAGAGACAGTCAAGAATGATTTAGTGGTGTTGTAGTGTAAATTAGGTAGTTGTGACCCAGTTTTAGCACATAACTAAATGTGTAGCTAACTTCAGTCATTCAGTAGCATGACAGTATAGATCAGTAATTCAGTATGTTCAGCTAATACTAATGATACTAATTCGTAACAGTTTTTTGTTGTTGTTGTTGTTTTTTGCGTTGTGTGTGTATATACAGTTGAGGTCAAAAGTTTACATCCCCCTTTCAGAATCATTAAAAATGTTGATTATTTCACCAAAATAAGAGGGATCATACAAAAAATAATGTTATTGTTTATTTAGTACTGACCTAAATAAGATATTTCACATAAAAGATGTTTACATACAGTTCACAAGAGAAAATAAAAGTTGAATTGATAAAAATGGCCCGGTCAAAAGTTTACATCCCCTTGATTCTTGTTATTACCTGAAAGATCCACAGCCATATTTTTTTTTTCTTTTTTTTTTAGTGATAGTTGTTCATGAGTCCCTCATGAAAGTCTGTGGTCCAAAGTCTGTGGTTTTCCAGCATTTTTGTGTATTTGAACCCTTTCCAACAATGACTGTATGATTTTGAGATCCATCTTTTCACACTGAGGACAACGAGGGACTCATATGCAACTATTACAGAAGGTTCAAACGCTCACTGATGCTCCAGAAGGAAAAAAACATACATTAAGAGCCGGAGGGTGAAAACTTTTGAACAGAAAGGAGACGTGTACATTTTCTGTATTTTGCCTAAATATCTTTTTTTTTAAGTTAAATTTACCCTGATCGTCAAATTCAAAAAGTTTTCAACCCATGGTTCTTAATGCAATGTGTTTCCTTCTGGAGCATCAGAATATATATTACCCGTTTTGGAATACTTAAATCTGGTAATATGTGACAGAAAAAAATATGAACACCATTCTAAATGCTTAATGTCAATGTTCATGAATTTGCTAGATATATACATTACACAAAGAAGGTCCTTATTTGAGTTCTTATTTATTGTGTACTTAATGCTTAATTAGATCAAGCCCTATTCAGCAGACAAGCTTGTAGGGTCATTTTGGCCCTTAAATCTCATCAGGACCATCAGTAAAAACCCAGAAGCCACTTAGAAATTGAAGCTCCATTTTACAATGCGTAGGAAGAAATTTACTTGAACAACTTGTTTCACTGTGTCCGATAAATCACAATCAAAATGATTTATTCGGCAGCGCTTGCTGTGTGGGAATTTGCCTCTGTATGTTCAGAACCTGCTCAGTACAAAATCCGCACAGGTGTGAAGAATTATTAATGAGCAGGGCTGTTCAGAAAGCCTCAAACGGAAGTTTGATTTGCTTTCATTTCTTCAAGCAACATTTCTACAGGCTGCAATTAATCAAATGGCTGTTGAAGCTATGGAGAAAGACATCAAAACAAAGTTGAAACAAATGCTGCATGTGACATTATTTCTTCAGATCTTTTGACAACTTGCATGATTTTGACATGAAATTATCACCCATGATTATTACTTTCATTATTTTCTGTTGACTTTGAGAAGTCTCTTAGTGTTCCAGTGCACCAAAACAGGATATAACAGTTCCAAAGACATTTTCATTTCAAGTTCAGGCTTTTCATCTTTTAACATGTCAGTCAGTGGCTCTGCTGCTGTTTTCACTTCAGTGAGCTCATATAACTGATTGCTAATTCTTTTTCATCGTCAATGGGCTATGGACCCTTTTTTCCTTAATAGCCGTGAAGTTACGGGCAGTGCTTTTAAGGAAATCATGTCCTCAGGATGGCATGCTATAAAAGTGTTTTTCTGACACCATAAAGAAATGTGCCACTTTTTTGTGTTTTAGAAAATGAATGCAACTATTTGCCAAATGCTAAATCACTGACATGTTGATAAACGCAAAGCATTCAGAAGGGATAAAAAAAAAAGAAGTGCACACACATTATGAAAAATTACACTAATTAAAAAGAAAAAAAAAAAAAAAAAGGCTAGGTTTTATTCATACTTGTGAGTCGATGAAACATTCAGAACTTCATTAAAGGGGTAGTTCACAAACAAAATTCTGTCAGTATTTACTCACTCCATTGACTGCTGCAGAGCACAAAATAAGATATCCTGAAGAATGTTGGTAAACACAATTTTGGTTTCCATTGACATCCATTATGTGGACAAGACACACATGTGAACACGTGTCTCTAAATGTCTTCTTTCAAAGGGAAAGAAAGAAGTCAAATAATTTTGGAATAGTGTGAGGGTGAGTAAATGACAGAATTTGCATGTTTGTGTGAACAATCCTTTTTAAAGTTAACAGTATCTGGAATGCTGGAAATCAATGACAAGATATACAGATAATGTACATAATCATAATGCCCTTGTTATCCAAGATGTTCATGCCTTTCTTTCTTTTCTCATAAAGAAATTATGTTTTTTTAAGGTAAATATTTCAGGATTTCTCTCCATATAATGGAGCTTCTATAATAATATAGCTTCCATATAATTATATGGTGCCCCTGAGTTTAAACTTCCAAAATGCAGTTTAAATGCAGCTTCAAAGGGTTCTAAACGATCACAGGCGAGGAAGAAGGGTCTTATCTAGCAAAAATGTTCTAAAAAAATGACCATTTATATACTTTTTTAACCTCAAACGCTCGTCTTGTCTAGCTCTGCGTGAACTCTGCGTATTCTGGTTCATGACAGTGACAGTGAAAAACTCGAATCTCATTTATTCATTTTCTACATCGCTGTTTTACCTTTCTTCGTAAAGGACGTTTGACCTTCTGCATGTCCACTTTTTAAACACTGGGTTGGTACTTCTGCAGCGATGTAGGATTTTGAAGTTGGAGGAGAAAATGAGATGGGAGTTTTTCGAAGTACCCTAGCTGTCATGAACCAGAAAAGTTTTCCTCAAAAAACATAATTTCTTTAAGACTGTAGAAAGAAGTTTGAAGAAGGGTGAGTGCATTAATTGTAAATTTTTGTTTTGGAAGTGAACTACTCCTTTAAGTCTGGACAACTGCAGTGCTGGGGAAAGTTACTTTTAAAAGTAATGCATTAAAATATTGTGTTACTCCCTAAAAAAAAAAAGAAAAAAAAAAAAAGTTATTTAGTTACTTTTTTTTTACAGAAAGTAATGTGTTACATTACTTTTGTGTTACTTTTGTGTAATTTTTCAAATCTGGGCTGGGCTTGCTTGTTTGTTTTTAATATATACAGTTCTATTTTTTGGCAAATTCAAAAGCTCTTTCACACCGAAAGTGAAATGAAAAAGTCTCAGGCTGAAGGAAATGTAAATTCACATCTGTACGGTATAGAGGCCACAGCTCAAACAAATAGGACACAGCAGAAGAAAGTTCAACACCCTTCAGAAGTAAAAAAAAAAAAAAAAAGTTTATCTAAAGTCATTTTTGCTTATTAGTATGGCTGAATTGGATCATCGAAGGTCAGCAAGCAAAGACATTGGTTAATAAAATTGTGTCATATTCTGAGTTTGCATTTTACTGTTTCTATTCATTTTTGAAGAGGACTGAACCTGTTCTTGTGCAAGTGAGATGAGTAAATGTATGTTCACGTTTAGTCTAAAACTACAATAACCATCATGTTTACACTGCACACACAATGTCTCTACTTACTCCTGATTTCTGTCAACATGGGGACAGAAGAGCTCTCGGTCAATAAATGGGCAAAGAAAGTAACTGCTGTTGCTTATTTAAAAAAAAAAAAAAGTAACAGATATTGTCTTGTAATTTAAAAAGTAATATGTTACTTCACTAGTTACAAAGTAATCTGATCATGTAACTCATGTACCCCCAATGTTTCTATGTGATAGAAAAGGGGGTTTTCATTAAGAAAAGGAAGAAAACACCATCCTAAAATCACAGTTTAATCGAGGTGAGATCTCTTATTGTGTAGTTATTTGCACACACTTGATGCTGTTATTCAGGCCATGCGAAGTAAGTGCTTGTGGCACTTCATCCCTAGCGTTTAAATGTGTTCCCCTCCACAGACTGTGGCCAATACCATTCAGACCTGCTACCGTATTGTAATATCCATGGCCCATGAGTTCCGCACCCAAATGGGGAGTTTATTTGGTGGGGAATTCTGGACGGTCAAGGTCATCTTCACACGGCTTGTCTGAATTCTGCTCACAGATTCCTGAGTGCTAGTTACTAGAGTAGCAAAGTGCTGGCATGTATTAGGCCCGCCTAATAAAAGCTCCATTGATTGGCCCCTCGGCAGGCCGCTCCACAGGATTAGCTAAAAGATCCCTCTGTGTTTCAATGTGCACATTGTCTCCAGATTTTACTCAAAGGCGGGCACTGAGTCCCCAGTGCAAGAGCTGTTTACCCCAAGCTCAGTGGTCCCAGACCTCTTCTTTACTAGGAAGTGCTTCCAAATCTTGATGACTACATCATAAACGCATTGCTGAGAAAGAAAGCAGGAAAAAGAGAAATCAAAAAGGCCCTTTAGTGCACTAGCTTTCCTCGCACAGCAATATTCCCTGACATATTCTGTAATCTCCTGCTTCTGCAGCAATTTGAGGTGCTTCACAGCACACCTTGTTGTTACGTAGCTTTCTGATCTCGTTGTTCCTTATATAATCCGACCGATCCTTGCCCCGCTCAGCTGGAAAAGCCTGTGGAGAATCAGATCTCTTTCCTGTAATTACCTGTTTGTGAAAAAAACTGGCGCAAACCTCGGCTCTGCAAATTTCTGATGTACCCCATTCAACCCTACAAAAAAAACCTCAACATCAAACTTTTCATAGGGGCTGCAGTGTCAACTGCGCTGTTTATAATGAGGCTTTCATCCTCTGCGAGCGTCTAGCAATTAGGATGGAGGTAGTTACGTAATGGAAGAACAACAAATGCTCAAAGCCGCCTCCAGAGCAGTCTCAACATGTGATCTTTCCTTATTTTCTGACAGGAGTCGTCGGAATGAAAAGAAAAAACGGCAAAGTGCGGCTGCCTTGACGGGAACCTGCAGAGAGGCACGCTGCTAGTGAGCTATATGCAAGATATTCAAGATTTTTTTTTTTTATCACCATGATGTATCATGTCAAATGCTTCGGTGAAGGCAATAATTTGGTGTATGACTGAACTCTGTGTAGAAAAGACGTGGAACCTTGTCATGTTACACTCCGAGGTTTGTGCAACAGGGCTGTAATATTTGCATAGCACCTGCTCTTCACAACATGTTTTGTAGTGAAGATTCACTGTATTTAACCACTATAAATTTAGTATTCAGGGATTATGCTTGGAAAGGTGATCTCACGGATGGCTCTTAATCAGGTCACAGGTCATAAAACGATAAATGCAAATAAGAAAATGCAATTACACAATTGTGCAATGTGAGGTAGGAAAACAAATCAGCTTTTAAAATGAATCCTTAAAATTCGTATAGTTATAAGGTAAACTGAGATAACGGTATAACAGATTACTTGCATAAAATGCATACACATATCAGCTGTCACTCTATATCTCTCAGTATCATATTAAATGCTTAAAGTAAGATATTAAATGCTTAGTCAAGTACGTGTTCATCTTGAAATATTTCTAACAATGTAAAAGTTACATTAATTTAAGGTAAAATGTTTAATTTAGAAAGAAAGAAAGAAAGAAAGAAAGAAAGAAAGAAAGAAAGACAACTTCACAGCAAAATGAGGGCGGATAGTTTTACAATTATAATAAAAGGCCTTTTACTTGCTATATGATATAAAGTATCAATCAAATGACAGAAAACTTGTAGTAGAAGACTATACAACAGGCTTTTCAGCAAAGTTTTGATTAAACCTCGATCATTTAGAGGCCGTAAAACTTTTGGGTATCAAATATGATAGTTTCTAGGGTTAAAATATGACTCACATTTGCCCTACATAGCTTTTTCTTTCACTGACATTGCATCACACTTGTCATTTTGACATGTCATGTTCCAGTAGTCTATTTAATAAGTCAAAAGTTGCTTATATAAAATAAATGTCTTATAAGCTTCCTTCTCAAACTGAGTTCATCTGGAGCTGTACATTCAATGGTGACTGAGTATATTGCGATACGATGTCTTTCCCATCCACAGCGTGTCTTCATTTTCATTTAAGGGCCTGCAAAACAATGATTCCAGTATATGAAAAAGGCCTACAACATGTATGTGTTGCATCAGTGTAGACATTCCACATTTCGTGCTCTTTCACTCTATTCACTCTTTCACTGCTATTATTTATCTTGGGTCAAGAGCTCTCAGAAAGTAAGTAAAGCAAAAACATCTAAATGTTATTTTTATGTAAACAGATTGAAATGTCGCTGTTCTTTGAGGTATTATTACCTGACAATCTCCCTGTTCCATAGTACTTAAATCTTGTGTAACATAAATAAATAAATTCATACAGTTGAAGTCAAAAGTTTACATACACCTTGCAGAATCTGCAAAATGTTAATTATTTTACCAAAATAAGAGGGATTATGCAAAATGCATATTATTATTTTCTTTTTTTTTTTTTTTTATATATAAAACTGACCCGGATAAGATATTTCACATAAAAGATGTTTACATATAGTCCACAAGAGAAAATAATAGTTGAATTAATGTATTGTGTTTCCTTCTGGAGCATCAGTGAGCATTTGAATCTTATGAGTCCCTCAGTTGTCTTTGTGGGAGAGGGTTCAAATGCACACAAATGCTGGAAAAACAAAGAATTTGTGGAACCTGAAGGATTTTTTTCCGAAGAACATCAGGCAGTTTAACTGTTCAGGACAAACAAGGGACTCATGAACAACTATCACTAAACAAAAAAGCACAGCTGTGTATCATTCAGGTAACAACACAGTATTAAGAATCAAGCGTATGTAAACTTTTAAACAAGGTCATTTTTTATAAATTCAACTAGTATTTGCTCTTGTTGATGTATTTTATGTGAAATATCCTATTCAGGTCAGTACTAAATAAAAAAATAACATGAATTTTGTATGATCCTTCTTATTTTGGTTAAATTATTAACATTTTGCCGAATATGCAAGGTGTATGTAAACTTTCGACTTATATCGTACATCCTTTTTTTTTCTACCTTTATATTTACAGATTCTGGTTTGTATTACGTTTTAATTTATTGTACAACCCTACTTCTGATTTATTCATCCAAAATGTGCAAAATTTCATGACATTCTTCATTATACTGTACATTAAATTTTTATATTCAGTTATTCAATGTTGCTATTCACATTTTCCACAACATATAATATAATATAATATAATATAATATAATATAATATAATATGATCCTCTAAACACTGCCAATTCTAGTTTTTCTTCATCAATAAACAAAAGCCTATTTATCAAGAAAGCCATCATATTTATTAGTGTTCACGAAGAACTAATTAAGTTTAAGGATGAATGCCCGTGGTCCTAATATGTCCTGATAACTCTGCTGGAGATGTGTTATTCCAATGCAGAAAGTCTTTCATAGGTCATGTGTAAGAGATATCCTCTTTCTGGCGTGCTGTTTTTTAATTAGACATTCCACACCATCACTTTCTGATTGGCCATTTCCAGTATGCGTTCGCAGCTGTGAGTGAATTCCTGTTGTGTGCAGAAGAGTCCGACGAAATGCAAAGCTGGAGAGGACAAAGAACGATGACATGAAAATGACATGCATGTTTTAATGGTACTGAATTGTGCCAAGTCCATTTATGTAAAACTAAGTCAATTTGTTTATTCTGTATAGGCTTTAATAGCTTTGGATTAAAGAAAATTTAATCTGCTTACTTAGAAGAACACACAAACGACCTCTCAGACCAGACAGATACCTGACATTGATTTCCCCTTTCAGACAAGGGAAAACCAAGAAACGCTTTTAGTCTGAAAAGCTTTTTTTATTTGAAACCACCATGTTCAAGCTTCCATCAAACGTTTACAAATACATCAGCGTGTCGGAGGAGGACAAGGGAGAAACAGTGTGAGAGTAGACAGTGGGCACCAGCACACAAAAGCCTGAATATACCCACAGGATCCAACCATTCCCCAAGAATAATGACGGTGTTGGCGAGAGGACTGTACGTCTGCAATAACAGTTATTGAATAGGAATCCCAGGGCTATTGGTCCTTCCTTTTGCCCACACCCCTGCTTCCTCTCTCACTGAAGGCCTCATTAATTCGGTGGGAAGCCATAGCTCAGCTGTGCCTCTTTTTCTTTCTATAAAAAAAAAAGGAAAGTTTCTGTTTACTGAGGATTGACTATAATGCCAGCCCTCTAGGAAAAAAAAAATGCAACAATTCTTGAGGCCATCTGCAGCAAAGTGGAAACTTTAAGAGGGCTCTGGTGGACACAGAAACATCTCCATTATAAACGCTTGACATGATTATGCACATATTGATAAAAAAAAAAAAAAGAGAGAGACACCTGTTTCCCAGGTCATCTGTTTTGAGATCATTTAGAAATGCCAAATAAATTGATATATACTACCCAAGTCTGGTGATTTTGGCCAGCACTCTACAGGATTTTAATCTGCTCGGCTGTATTCAACAAATAATTAAGATATAATTTTACATAATAAAATGAATTTGATGTCATAAAATTTCACACAATGGCATTCAATTGCTTGTAGTAAATAAACCAATACAAAACAATTTTTAAGTAATAATTTTAATTTCCAAAAATATACTGTTCAGCCCTCTCACCAAATGATTTTCTTCCAAAAATGTACACAAAAATGTAAAACATACCCAAGAAACAACAACTGAAGCAATTCCACAAGATTACAGGTAGGCAAATACATAACCTTGATTTATTTTCTCAATTTTCTACAAACATGTTTGCAATTACATTCCATGATACCTGTAATGAGGACTCTGGGAAGCGTGTAAGATCCACGTGCGAGCTTTATTGAACAGATCGTCAAGGCAGGCAAGGTCAATCTCCAACAAACAGTAATATCCAAGGCAAGGCGAGAGCGTAAATCCAATAAACAGGCAGAGTCCAAAACCAGAGAGAGCAGTCCGAAAAGTAACAAATAAACAAGGAAATGAAACCAGACAGAACTATGGCAATGAACGAGGCAAAACTGTGGCAAAAACAAAGACAAAACGATGACAAGAAACCAAACCGTGATAATCAAAAACAGGGCAATGAAAACAGGAAAAACGCTTGGTAGAGTCCACATGAGCAAAACAATACTTCACGAGTGTCTGTTTGGCATGGCCTGCCTTTAATGGCTGCCAAACAGGAAGTTACCAGCGAAGCAGCAGAGGGAGCAGCAACAGTCAGTCAGTGGGTGAGGGCTCCCTCTGCTGGCGTGGCGTTACAGAATCCCCCCCCCCAGGAGCGACTCCTGGCGCTCAAACAACAACAGTCCAGGAGGGTGGGGGAACAGAGGCAAAACAGGGGGTGGGACGGAGGGCCAGGTCCATGTAGAGGAAGTGGGCCTGGATCGTGGAGCAGGGACAGACAGTGAAGTACTGGAGGACCTGGACCATGGAGCAGAGGCAGACAGTGAAGCACTGGAGGACCTGGGCCATGGATCAGTGGCAGACAGTGGAACCTTGGAGGACCAGGGCCGTGGAGCTGTGGCAGATAGTGGAACACTGGAGGGCCTGGGCCGTGGAGCAGTAGCAGACTGTGAAACACTGGAAGGCCTGGGCTGTGGAGCAATGGCAGACCGTGAAATACTGGAGGGCCTGGGCCATGGAACTGTGGCAGGCAGTGGTACACTGGAGCAGAAGTCCCCCATACTTGATTCGGAGGGGCCTGGAGCCATGGCGGGGCAGGCAGAGCAGGCAGCCATGGCGGGGCAGGCAGAGCAGGCAGCCATGGCGGGGCAGGCAGAGCAGGAAGCCATGGCGGGGCAGGCAGAGCAGGAAGCCATGGCGGGGCAGGCAGAGCAGGCATAGCAAGGAGCCATGGCAAGGCAGGCAGAGCAGGCATAACAGGGAGCCATTGCAGGGCAGGCAGAGCAGACAGGAGCAGAGATATCCATAGTGGAACTAGTGACATACATAGCAGAGCGGTGTGTTCATGCATGATTTCCTTGGCCGTGGCATGACAGGCAGAGAGTTCATGATAGGCCTTCGTGGCTGTGACATGGCGGTCAGAGAGTTCATGGTAGGCCTTCTTGGCCGTGACATGACAGGCAGAGAGTTTGTGAGAGACCTTCTGGCCTGTGGTATGATGGGTAGAGAATTTATGGGAGGACGCCGCCCCCATAGGAGGATCTACAGCAGGTGCTGACACCTCTGGAGGCATGGGCGCAGATTCTTGGGCAGACATGGAAGTGAGTTCATAAATAGACGCCACCTCCTTTGGAGGATCTACAGTGTGCGCTGACACCTCTGGAGGTATAGGCGCGAACTCATGGACAGACGAGGCCTCTGGAGCAGACTCGTGGACAGACGAGGCCTCTGGAGCAGACTCGTGGACAGACGAGGCCTCTGGAGCAGACTCGTGGACAGACGAGGCTCTGGAGCAGACTCGTGGACAGACGAGGCCTCTGGAGCAGACTCGTGGACAGACGAGGCCTCTGGAGCAGACTCGTGGACAGACGAGGCCTCTGGAGCAGACTCGTGGACAGACGAGGCCTCTGGAGCAGACTCGTGGACAGACGAGGCCTCCGGAGCAGACTCGTGGACAGACGAGGCCTCCGAAGCAGACTCGTGGACAGACAAGGCCTCTGGAGCACAGTGTGCAGCCCACACACTGAAAATGGCAACGGCCATTACAGGCAGCACAGTGGATAGTGGGATGTCTGTTGGCCTTGAGGGTGTGGATGCTGTGCACTTGTGGCTTGGGAATGTGGGCTCTGCGTGGTTTGGGTCAGTTGATACATGATGAGGCTCTAGGAGATCAGCTGAGACGTGATGAGGTTCTAGAAGGTCAGAGGGGACCTGGTTAGGTTCTGGCAGGACAGCAGTTTCTTGAATTGACTCAGGGAGGCCTGCCGTGGCCGGACTTGACTCAGGGAGGCCTGCCGTGGCCGGACTTGACTCAGGGAGGCCTGCCGTGGCTTGACTTGGTTCATGATGATCAACTGTGGCTTGGCTTGGCTCAGGAACAACAGCAGCAACTTGACTTGGCTCATGAAGAACAACCGTGGCTTGGCTTGGCTCATGGACGACAGCAGCAACTTGACTTGGCTCATGGAGATCAACTGTGGTGTGGCCTGGTTCAGGGAAGACAGCAGCAATTTGACTTGACTCGTGAAGATCTGCTGTAGCTTGGCTTGGTTCATGGAAATTAGCTGTGGTTGGACATAACATAGACAACCCAGCTGTAACTTGACTTGACTCAGGAACAACATGGCTTGACTCAGGAACAACAGCTGTAACGTGACTTGATTCAGGAACAACAGCTGTAACGTGACTTGACTCGTGGGGAACAGCTGTGACTTGGCTTGACTCGTGGGGCACAGTTGAGACTTGGCTTGACTCGTGGGGCACAACAGCTGTGTCTTGGCTTGACTCGTGGAGAACAACAACTGTATCTTGGCTTGGCTCGTGGAAAACAGCTGTGACTTGGCTTGATTCTTGGGGAACAGCTGTGTCCTTGCTTGACTCATGGAGAACAGCAGCTTCGGCTTGACTTAACTCTGTTGCTTGACTTAACTCTAAAGCTTGACTGGACTCTGAAGCTTGACCGGACCCTGGAACTTGACCTGACCCTGGAACTCGACTGGACTTGGAAGCTACAGCTGTAACATGGTTTGACTCTGGAGCGGCAGCTGTAGCTTGACTTGACACAGGAGCAACAGCTCTAACTTGACTTGATGCAGGAACGACGACTGTAGCTTGACTTGACTTGGAAACTTGACTTGACTCGGGAAACACAGCTGCAACTTGACTTGAAAACTTGAATTGACTCAGGAAACGCAGCTGTAGGTTGACTTGACTCTGAAGATGCACCTGCAGCTTGACTTGGCTCTGCGGCTTGACTTGAATCAGGGGTAGCTGCCGTGACGTGAGGGAGAGCCATTTTAGCTGCCCATACCGCCATTAGGGGTGAGTCCAGCACGTGGGCCATCATGAAGCGTGGCTTGGAGACAGCGACCATCTTGTGGAGTGGCTCTGGGATGGCGGCCATCTTGTGAACTGGCTTGGGGGTGGCAGCCATTTTGTGGACTGGCTCAGGGACGGCGGCCATCTTGTGGACTGGCTCTGGGAAGGCGGCCATCTTGTGCACTGGTTCTGGGATGGCGGCTATCTTGTGAGCTGGCTGTAGGAGGGTAGCCATGACAGGTGCAGACTCTGGACGGGCGGCCATGACAGGTGCAGACTCTGGAGCGGCAGGCTCGGCGTGAGCAGGCCCTGGAGCGGCAGGCTCGGCGTGAGCAGGCCCTGGAGCAGCAGGCTCGGCGTGAGCAGGTCCTGGAGCGGCAGGCATGGCGTGAGCAGGCTGTGGCTTGGCAGACGTGACGTTAGCAGACCTTGGCTTGGCAGATGTGACGTGAGGAGCCTTTGACTTAGCAGGCATGGCGTGAACTGGCTTTGGCGTGTTGCACATAACTTGAGTAGGCTTTGGCTTGGCAGGTGTGACGTGAACTGGTTGTGGTGTGGGGGTTACTGCAGGATTGCGGGGTCCCTCATCCGCAATCCCAACAGTAAAAGACGAACCACTTAAGCGGAGGGCATAATCAATATACTGTTCCAGGGACCAGTGAATTTTACCTCCAGGCAAGCAGGAATGAATGGGCTCATTTAAACCATGACAAAAAATGTCCTTAAGTGCCACATCGTTGAAATTCACCAGATGACACAGTCCGCAAAAGTCCACAACATAATCTTCTATGCAACGGTTACCTTGGCGGAGGCTGAAGAGGCGTGATGCTGGGTCCATGGTTTTGAACTGTATTCCAAAAAGCCGCTGGATCTTTGGTAGGCGAAGTATTCTGTAATGAGGACTCTGGGAAGCGTGTAAGATCCACGTGCGAGCTTTATTGAACAGATCGTAGTCAAGGCAGGCAAGGTCAATCTCCAACAAACAGTAATATCCAAGGCAAGGCGAGAGCGTAAATCCAATAAACAGTCCAAAACCAGAGAGAGCAGTCCGAAAAGTAACAAATAAACAAGGAAATGAAACCAGACAGAACTATGGCAATGAACGAGGCAAAACTGTGGCAAAAACAAAGACAAAACGATGACAAGAAACCAAACCGTGATAATCAAAAACAGGGCAATGAAAACAGGAAAAACGCTTGGTAGAGTCCGCATGAGCAAAACAATACTTCACGAGTGTCTGTTTGGCATGGCCTGCCTTTAATGGCTGCCAAACAGGAAGCTACCAGCGAAGCAGCAGAGGGAGCAGCAACAGTCAGTCAGTGGGTGAGGGCTCCCTCTGCTGGCGTGGCGTTACAATACCTCTCTGAGGTATGGCGGGAACATGCATATCTTGTTACAAATGCAATCTCTCAAACTCAATTAAATATGTATTTTAAAACAAAAAATATAACTATTAACAGTGCAAAAATTGTGTTTACCCTACAGAATACAAACATGCAAACATTTTATGATTTATTAGTATTTAAAATTTATTTCAGCTGTTGTAAAGTAGAGGGACACCACTTGCCACCACAAATGAAGAATGACCCATATAGCACTTAGTTATTCAACCCTGTTACTATTATTGAAGTTTTTGTAAGAGTGTTTATAATAATAATAATAATAATAATAATAATAATAATAATAATAATAATAAGTTTAGTTTAGCTTAGTTTAAAGACATTATTATTATATTATTATTATTCTTTTTTAATCTTAATTTTATTTCAAAATCACAGTTTTTAGGCATCCTTTTTTTGTTGTTTGTTTGTTTGTTTTTTTTGTTTGTTTTTTTTTGAGCTGCTGAGATTGATGTTTAACATTTTTAAGCAGAGGTTAAGTACTATTTGACCCATGACAATTTGTTTAAAGGAAATAGGTGTTTCAGTGCCTGTTTTAGATTCTATTCATGGAAAGTGGCTTGTTTTTAATTTTTCAGAGAGCTTAAAAGAAAATCATTCAGTTTGTCCTCATGCATTGTAAAACTACACCACTCTTGCATGACATTCATGCAGCAACATAATTTTGTTTTCTAAATCACTGCAAGACCTATTTGTGTAATGTATCAGAATTCACCCTCCACCCATTTCTCTGAATCTTGAGCCCCTTAAATTTTTCAAAACGGCTTTTCATGCAATATTTATGTACAAACCACCTCTGATCTTGCACTGGAACACAATTATTGTGCTAACGGCACGGAATTTTAACAGCCAATTACCACACGCCGTTTGGACTCTTGTAACTGTTACATTACAACACATTGGAGGAAATCCGCACTTCTGCAGGCCTCTTGAATCTGATAAATGTTCCCATTACCTCCTTTAATTCACATGAAATAAATTAATGCAGTTAAGTGTGACTGGAAATGGCTTCTGACGGAACTTTGATTGAAAATTAAGTGTGGGTGAGAAAAGAGGTTATCTCTGCACCGTGCGGGCATACTATTAAGGCCCAACCCCGGCATGAGAGATGTGCTTTGAAAGAGAAAGCAGACTTTATTAATTGCAGTGGCCCGCTGTGTCTCTTGAGGTATTACCCAGGTGCCTCTCTTGTGTGGTCCATCAGCGGCAGTCTTCTCCACTGTCCAGGAGCGATAGCTAATGAAGTATTTAATGAACTTGGGGTGCGTGCCACAGAGGAACACTTAGCTGTGGTCAAGGACGCAGCTCTCAGGTTATAAATTGGAAACTGGCATGAAAACTGCCAGGAAAAGCAGTGCGACTGACTGCTTAAGGTGTATAAAATTCCTCCCCCGAGACGGGAATGGAATACTCGATTATCTAGGAATGATGAATCAGCAAAACACGACATGGCTTAAACGTTGTCACAGAGATGAGGAAATCTTTGCCAATATGAGAAAAAAGACCCTGACATATAGATTGTACATTTGAATGATGTTTTAATCTTGCATTCATTGTATTATATCCACATTGATCCGCAGGTTTTTACAAACACTTCCATAGATCTCAAATATTCTGTCATTTATGTGAAATGATACTATTTTGATTCCTACACACTAAACACTTCCTAAACACTTTCAAAGTGAAATGTCCAGTAAGTGGCACTAAAAGATCAATGCTCTTGAAAATAATGTATCACCTAACATAAAACCGTACCCTAAACCAAACCAATTGAGTTAACAAAAGCAAATGTGACATAAAAGCACATTTGCTGAATGAACCATGCCATTTTAGCTTGCTTCTACAAGTTCTTGAGCTCATTTATAATGATTTGTGATTCATAGGTCTCGTACTCTGCACCGCCGGTGCTGTACCAGGTGAGCTACTGAGCAAGTTTACCAAGTAAGACAACCCATACATATTAGTATACAAATGGTAAAATAAGTCAGTATTGAGTGATAATCTGTCGCTGTAATCATAATTTGTGAAAATAAATAAAAGTGGTTATTTATTCTGGGAAACTTTATGTATTGGTGTGTTTTTGGAGATTTCCACAAATGTTGGTAAAGGCATATTTTTCTAATGTTCCTAGACTTGCCCATAGACTAACATGAAACAGGATCCACCAAGAACACCCTGGGAACCACATAGCAATACCCAATCAGCCAGAACACAGTGATAACTGCGTAGCGACAAAAAAACAGAACACCCTCCACCAACTCCTTAGCTTCAAGGTGGTGTGTTTTGCACAAGCAAGCACCTTTCATATTTTCTTGTGAATATCTCTATGTGTATTATTATCTCTATGTAATACTATTCAATGCAGCAGGTTTTGGCTTCACAATATGTAGCTACATTGCAACCGAGTGCACAAACTGCAGTTGAATAAGTGTTAGCCTTATCAGCTTCCTCCCAGCCCCGGTTTACTTGGGTGTTAATAAATCTGTTGTTCCTGCGATAAACGCATACCGAGGTGCATTTGAAAGCCTACACCTTGTCTCAATCATGTTAAAACCTTATTACATAAACAATTAGCACAATGAATAATGAGTGGGTGTGAATTACATCGCTTTACTTCTGTATTTGTCTCCATAAAAAACAACAAAGATGAGGTGAGGAGCTTTCTTTGGTTGTGGTGGTTTGAGGCTCAATGGTTCAATAGCCTGGGAGGAACATCCCAGAAGGATGACAAATCCTACCTGCCATTTCTTACAGGAGTTCAGATGAATATTTAGAAAGCTAAGCTGCTTGGAAAATCCAGGACAAGGATGATCCTTTACTTCCAAGAGCAAACCTCCATAACCAATTTCACTAAATCCAACTACGATTCCATGAGGTTCCATGTATTGCCTGTAAAAGATTAGTTCACCCAAAAATGAAAATCCGGTCATCATTTATTCACCCCCAAGTCTTTTCAAACATACATGCCTTTATTTCTTCAGTGGAACACAAGAGAACAAATACTCAAAATGGTCGCCCTTTTCTATATTCTTACAATAAAAGTGTCCAAGGTTCAAAAAGCCCCCCAAAGCACAATGAGTTTCAAAAAGTGCTTTTTATGAATTGTGCACTATATTCCAGTCATATGGATCACTTTTATTATACATTTATGTGCTCTTTTGTCCCTTTGAATGCTTTAGCCCTCATTCGTTGTAATACCATGCAAAAGAGCAACTCACACATGCTTTTTCATTTTAGGTATTTCTTTAACAGTCTGATGTTGCTAATAGCTGGTAGAACCTTAAGTGTTCTTGTAAACTGGTGACTGTAGTCATGAGGGACTGTGTGAGTAATTACGGGCAAAGACAAAACTAATTAGCTCTCACCTGATGCTGACTACAGCGTCTGCTGTGTTGTTGAAAGTTCAAATAAGTCCAAGTCCAAAAGCAAATATATGCCAAAGTCCTCAAATTGCTGTTTAAGAAGACTGAGGTAACACATCTGAAATGTTTTTTTGTTTGTTTGTTTGTTTGTTTTTCTTCAGGATGTTGTTTCTGCACAATAAAAAAACAAACAAAACCAATATTAACCTGCTAACTATTGGAGCCTAACGCAGGTATGAAATATTGCTGTATACAAACAAATGAAGAGTTCAGATGCAAAAGCCTCTAAAATTAGCATTTCTTTCTGGCTGCTTTGTACATGTTTCTATGCAAGTCCTGGTACTTCTGATAGGGCTGAGGCTGGAATTTAGTGAGTTTGAAGTAAAAGTATTTGATGGACGTATGCTGTGTGTCAGGAGCATTCACTCAGTATCATTATCTCATTTTTGATCGAGATGGCTTTTAGCTGGTTTTGCATCTGAACTCTTCAAATATAAAGTCAGAGCACTCCAGAAATGGGTTTTTCCGAGATCTGTGGGGTCTAAAACTCACTAAGCTGCATCCAAACAAAGCCAAATTGAGCTAATTTGGCTTTGATGTGAGCAGCACAAAAACAACAATTATACAAATATTCAAATCACTTAGAAGTATGAAAAGCCTGATACTTAATAACCTTATAAACCTTATAATAACCTTAATACATTTTCACTTTCATTGCTGAGGCAAGACATATTCTCTGAAAGCAAGTCTTAACATTTACCTTGTTTTCTTCTGACCATGAGACTCACACTTTCTATTCTATTCTATTCTATTCTGTTCTCAGAATGGCTGGTAATATTGACTGATATTATTACAGTTTTAAGTGGTGGCCCACATTGCATATTATAATTTGGCATTATGAATAAACATTCACTTTGCTTTCTTGGGGTTTTTGCCGATTTTCTTTTGTATTTCATGGAAGAAAGACAATAATACCAGGTTAGAACAACATAAGAGTTAATCAATGGTGGCAAAATTGCCATTTGTGGGTGATGTTTAGGCCTTCAACAGAGTATCAGTCAAATTCATAGCTTAAATAGATGACAGGCTCTGTCTTTATTTCAGCTCTGGGCTTTAGGAAATCATGAGGGATTAAAGAGGATGGTTAACCGGTCTAGAGCTGAGAGAAGCATGAGTCTGCCTGAGCTTTAGCTTTAGCCTTTATTCGCTCCTCAGCCTAATCTCACTAAATGAATTGTGGGCCGTCTCTCCATCAGAGTAGCTGAGACATGCTGATGCAGTAAACGTTCTTTTTAACATGATTATGCCATTTTTGGTTCTTGGTGATTTGTTTTTGTTTAGCCTTCATTTTTTTGCAAAGGTCTCTCTCTCTCTGATGCATTAATATCTGACCGCCCCCTTGTGGATGAAACAGTCATGATTTTACTGTAAACCTTAATAATAGAGCCAATTTTGCATTGAGTTCTTTATTTATGATCCTACAGTCTGTTAGGTCCATTGCAAATACTCAACATAAATGTTTGTTATTAAAACATCCATTGGAAATTCACTTTTTAAGTGAATTAAAAATCTGCATTAAGTTCTCACGCCTTGAATCAATCTCAATTTGTGTGCTTTCAGAGAATATCTCTTGATTAAGAAAATGATGAAGTGTAACCTTGGACAAAGGCTATTGTGATTTTATGATTGAAATGACACTAACAGGTTATTTTAATGACCATTGTCTCTGCATCTTCAGAATCAATGATAATTAATTGGCCTGGACTCTTTGCCAGTAGCCCATTTATTTTACTGCACTGCTGTTTGAACATCGCTCTTGCTACCCGCACTAACCTTTGTGTTTTAAAACTATGACAAGTACCACAAAGCTACGTGTACGCAGCTGAAGTCCTATTATCTTTCCTGCCATCAAACACTTTGTTCTTCTACTGCCTAAAATATCAAATGACTTGACGCTGAAACGTCTGTTCTCAAAATGCACTTTGATCTGGAGTCAGCAAAGGAGAGCGCTGACTTTTGAATGTGGTAAAGGCTAAAAAACAGTGTAAATTTATTTCAAGTAAAAACGTGCTTTACCTTCTCTCTACTGGTCTGCAGGTGGTTACCTCTACAAACAGTAAGGGAGTTTGATCGCAGGATTGCTGAAATGTTGAGGGTGAGTCAGCATCCCGCAGGTTCGCAGGGTCCATCGCTGTGCCTTTGATAAAGTTTCTCCAGGCAGACCTCCCCTACTATTTACCACACACATACAGACCACAGCGCAAATCAAAACACATTTAACTCTCATTACTGTTGAGGATTTAGCCTTGAGCATCTCGAGCGTTTGAGAACTCATCAAGCACATTATTTATGTATATGTTATATTATGATTAGTTGATTTCCGGTGCAACCATTCGTGAGTTGATAAGTACCTATTATGAAACAGCAGAAAGAATGGTTGCTCTTCTGTCCTATCAACATGATTCCATGATAAGCTTTGTTCACGGCATTGCTGTGTATCAGTCACTAGGGATGTGAACCCACACACTATAGACATGTGTAAGCAAAATTACAGAACATTTTCCTCCAGGCTTATCTGAACCCACACAGAGATAAGCACTCCCAGAGAGATGTGACCCGATGCACCTGCAAAAGCATTTCACAAAAGATTGGAATTTAATTTCCAATCTGGTTTGTGCTGGCTGAGGCTCAAAACAATTAGAGTTCACTCCAGTACAGGTCATGGTCACAGGTTTATTGGGCCCACTTTATAATGGATGTCTTTGTGTCGACACAAACATTTATTGTACAATTGTACTTACTATCCATCCTAATTTATGCTAAATATGCATCCTAATTTACATCCAACTTTAAATAATAATACTTGTTTAGGCTATTTGCATTATTGTTGTATTTTATTTGTGTAAACAGTGACAGTGATGCAATGGCGAGAAGCATTTGAGAGAAAAGTGGGTGATGAGTTCTTTATATGTTAAAACTTTTTTCACATGTGATATTCACTGTTTATTTGGAGTTTCACAGTCATCCTAACCCTACCTAAATTCAGTGGTGGACAGTAACAAAGTAGTTTTACTTCACTACATTCCAAAGCATTAGATCGTTCTTTTTACTTCATCACATTTCATACCATACATCGTTACTCCTTATAATATGCTCCAAGACGCAGAAGCGGTGTCTGATTTATGAACAAACTGATTCTTTTCAATGAACCTGTTGAATCGGTTCGTAAATCGCACCAAACGATTCATTCACGAATAAGGCTAGTAGCTGCATCTCATTTGGAAGGCTGCATCCTCCGGAGGTCGCATTTGAAGGCTGCACACGTCATCAAGGATGTCTTATTTAAGAAAAGTAACCATAATAAAATTGACCGTTATTCCTTGTGAGGTGTAAAATACTATAATTTCTTTTTTACATTGCAATTTAACGGTTACTCTTCTTAAATGAGACCTCCCTTATGACGTGTGCAGCCTTCAAATGCGACCTCTGGAGGATGTAGTCTTCCAAATGAAAAGCAGCTAATTTTCCGATTGCAGCTGTTCTCGAGTCGACAACTCAGTGATTCAAATGATCCATTTAGAGCGAGTCTCCAGTGCACAGAATTCATAAGTAAGAGCCAGGAGATCGTGTGAGCAGACGCGCGACTGATGCTGTGAAACCAAACATTAAAATAACACAGATTAAATAAAATAACTCATGCACGTTCATATTCCCCGTTCATATCTGTCTACTGGGCTAGTTGAGCCGAACAATATATATATATATAGGGGTGCACGGGGCACAAACTAATTGTAGCACACGCTAGAATAACCAAATTTACAGTATTTACTAGTTGCCAACACTATACAGAGAAAAAAAGTGTGCCAAAATTCAAAAGCCTTTTGATGATATCACTGAATATTTATTTCACCACAGTAAAAGTAAATTTCTGGCTGAAGTAAATTTTTCTTCTCAGTTTTTAGTATTCATTTAAAATGAGACAAATTATTTTAATATTTTGTCTATTTTGTTTTTGTCTATTATTTTAATCACCAATCTGTTACTTATCAGTTTAGATAGTTTATTAATGTTTGGCAAATCAGCAGAAGACAATAACCACTTTTATATTCCAGTCGCATTGATGGGGAAAGTTGTAACACTGCGTTACAATCTGCTAAGAAACAGGTGAATAAAGACTCGCAATCAACATTTAATGTTAAGAAATTATTATTTCAAGAAATGTAAAGCATTTTGGCTCGTTCATGTGTCTCGTGTTCTATGAGAGCTGTGTTTGAAGGGAGGGACGTGTTTTTTTTTTTTTTTTTTTTTTTTTTAATTTCTATATGTGTTTCATCTATTTGCGCACATTGTTTTCAACTATACTGTATAGCTGTGTTTTGCGATCAGGGCTGTCCCACACATGGTTGCGATGTGTTTATTGTGAACCTCAAAAATTAGATATTTTTTAATTCTTAAAAAAACACCATTATTTTATTTGAAAAAGTTAATCATTTTAGTTTATTGACAAAATATTTTAGTTTGTCGTGTATATATATTTTAATTCGATCAGATAACATTTTAAATGTAAAAGATTGGATGACCAATAATTTTCTCCTATTAAATTCAGATAAGACAAAGATATTAGTTATTGGACCAAAAAGCAGTACACAGAATCTCTTGGCTTACAATCTACAACTAGATGGATGTACTGTTACTTCCACTACAGTCAAAAGTCTGGGTGTTATATTAGACAGCAACTTGTCTTTTGAAAAATATTTCTCATGTTACAAAAACAGCATTCTTCCATCTTAGAAACATTGCCAAGCTACGAAACATGTTACCTGTTTCTGACGCAGAAAAGCTAGTTCACGCATTCATGACCTTTAGACTGGACTATTGTAATGCACTACTAGGTGGTTGTCCTGCATCTTCAATAAACAAGCTACAGATAGTCCAAAATGCAGCTGCTAGAGTCCTTACCAGGTCAAGAAAATATGATCATATTACCCCAATTTTAAAGTCTCTGCACTGGCTACCTATTAGGTTCCACATCAGCTACAAAATATTACTTCTTACCTATAAGGCACTTAACGGTTTAGCTCCTGCGTACCTAACTAGTCTTCTACCACGCTACAATCCATTACGCTCCCTAAGGTTGCAAAACTCTGGACTTTTGGTAGTTCCTAGAATAGCAAAGTCCACTAAAGGAGGTAGAGCTTTTTCGCATTTGGCTCCCAAACTCTGGAATAGCCTTCCTGATAATGTCTGGAGATCAGACACACTCTCTTTGATTAAATCTAGATTAAAGACTCATCTTTTTAGCCAAGCATTCAAATAATGCATCTCATAAACTTTTCCTGCAGTTATACCTGATCAAATGCTCATTATTAATCTTTTAGCTCTGGTTGAACAAATCTTTCTTTGCTTGGTTTGAACAGCAGCTACGCTAATTATGTTCCTATTTGTTCTCTGTTTCTGCCATGGGATTGACATCCCGTGAATTCACAAGAATTCACAAGCTCCAGTCTGGATCCAGAACACTTAAGAAGAGATGATGACAACCCCTCAGAGGACTTGAGATGATGCCAACCCTGAAACAACATACAGCACCACAGAATTTTTGTACTAATTTATGGTGGGGTTTTTTTTTTGTTTTTTTGTCTGTTTGATTACGTCATTAACTGATCTTTACCATACTTCTCGGCCATATGTACATCAACTTGACATAGTCACCATTAGTAAGCTACTACTAAATATATTGTAAAAACTTTAATTTGGTGTAAAGTTGCTTTGCAACGATATGTATCGTGAAAAGCACTATACAAATAAATTTGAATTGAATTGAATTGAATTGAATATTCGTAACCATACTGAAAATAAGTACATATTGTTAGCTGATGCTAACTGTCTAGCTAACAAGCTTTCTGGTGCTAAGTTGAGGTTATTTTTAGATATAAAGTCCAAATATTTTTATTCAACCACCTAGATTACATTTGAGGGAAAAAGAAAGGATGTAATGTTCAGATCATGGTAACTACAGTAATTATCAAAGTGGGAAGTGATGCCCTCTGGGGGCATTTGGCCAGGGGTGTTTTTACATCACAGACAAGGCTTGAGAAAGGAAAAAAGAAAAAAAAAATCATTATGAAAATATAATGATATTTTTCTTAACATTCTTCCTAACTTCAGGCCTTATTCTCTTGTTATATATAACTGTGATGTTCTGCAAAACAACAAGCTTTAATAAAGGTTTTTTTTTTTACTGGTGAAAATTAGCTGGTCAAATCTGTTTTCTCTCAGGTACATCACAGTTTAAGCTTCACAGTGATTTACTACATCACTTTCGTAAATGTAGTCCATATCAACAAGAAAAAACAATCTTGACTCCATATAGTGGTTATTTTTGAGCAGTTGGATTATATTAAAAAAAAAATAATAATAAAAAAAGTGCTAACATAAAATTAAATTAAGTAGCCTATATAAAATTGTAAAATAAATCTGTCTATCAGTATTTATTTTTTTTTTTTTTTATTATTTTTTTTACGCAAGTACAAAAAAGTCAAGTACTTTTGTAAAAAGGAGTAAAAAATTGAAAAAGGAGTACATTTACTTTTACTGAAGTAATATGTTATTATATGTATCTGTACTTTTACTCAAGTACTTGATTTGTGTACTTTGTCCACTACTGCCTAAATTCTAACTACAACCTTGTAGCAGCAAATGAAAATCTTATGAGTTATACAATACTGCACAATGTAATTGGCCATAATGTGAGTGATATGGCTTAATTGATGACTGAAGTATAATATCTATCACACATCTATCATCAATAAGATTTGTGGGTTGTGTTTCTTTCCCCCCTCCCCCCCTTCTCAAATGGTGAAACAAGGTGCTTAACCTTTATAAAATATTGATGGTCAACCTCAGAAGGTCAAACGGAATATTATATGAGTTGTTTTATTTACTATTCATTTCATGTGAGGTTTGCCATTTCTGCAATGTAACAAAAATGTAGGCCAAAAAAAAAAAAAAAAAGGAAGATATGATATGATATTGTTTTATGATTTATCACCAAGATAAATTCATATATTAATTAATTCATTCATTCATTCATTTATGCCTGTACTGCTGTAAATCTACTATTGGGACACGCTGCAAATGGAAAGTGGCAAATACTGACATGTTATGCTATAAAAAGGTGTTCTGTATTATCTTTTGTTACTAAAGTACATTTTGACATAAAAAGTGTCACGTGAGACATGCTTAGCATTAGTGCCACATGCATGTGCAGATGAAGAGGCCACATCATCCTTGAACAAGTCACAAGTCTCATACCGCTAAGTCAAGACAGACTTCATTTCCACCACATTAAAGCGAATAGATATACACAGATAGCAGTTGTCACTTTCATTATCTGGGGTTGTCACTCAAAATGGCAGCTCTCTCTCCCCAGATCCTCTCTCTGAGGATGAGAGGAGTCAAGGGTGCTGGAGAAGAAGGCAGGGATTGAAAACTAATAGCAGTGTTTTATAGGAAGAAGGGAGAGGGTGTCAGCGATATGAACCCATCTCCTCTTCATACAAATGCATGAATCTTCTCATAGACAGATGCAGCTTTCCTCATACCCCCAGTTAAGGCTCAGGGCTCTGAAGCGCACGTCTGGAAGTTTTTACTGTTTTTAACTGAATGAAATTGTTGAATTTGGATGCTGATGGATTCGGATTCCTTTGATGATGCTGTGAAACTTGTGAAGAGAGTGGCCACCTCCTGAACTCGGCAGTGACAGCAGTCAGCAATCTGTCATAATAATCAGGACGAGACATGTGACAAGAATACATAACTCCTGTTTTTTTCAGAGAATAGCTCTGTTTATGCACATATAAAGGCTCTCTAAAAGTTAGTGCTATTATTTGTTAATTCAGCTTTGACCTTCATACAAAAACAAATTTAGAGCAATGTGAAGTTATCTGAATCCATGCACTGCAAAGAAAATCTTTTTTTTTTTTTTCCTATTTCATTTCATTTTCCCATTTATTTATTTATTTATTCGTTTGTTTGTTCATTCCTGTGATGCAAAGCTACTTTTGACATTTCACATATCTGAATACAAAGTATGAATATTTTTAATAAGTAAATAACAGAATATTAATATTATATATTATATATATATATATATGTGTGTGTGTGTGTGTGTGTGTGTGTGTGTTTATTTTTTTATTTTTTTTATTTTTTATTTATTCATTCTTTGTTTGTTTGTTTTTTATTCATTCATTCAATTATTCATTCATCCATTCATTCATTTTAACCCTCTGAGGTCGCAAACACAATGGCATGTTGACTTGTATTTTTGTGTAGTGTGTATAATATAAATATTTTATTCAGTGCATCAGATAAATATATCTTTCTTTACTGATGTTTATTCTGCATTTTTTTTTTTTTTTTTTTTTTTTTGTTACTGGACACAAAGTGTGAACGAGAAGGGTTTTCTTTGCAACTTGCCATAAACTTTGTGGACACAACTACAGACATTGCTAGGACCCTTTTTTGTCCATTTGCACTCTTGAATTGTGCCACAACTAACTGAATTATTTATTGTGTATCAAGGACATCATCAGTTTAACCCAGTATCAAAGGAAAGAAAAAAACATTTTGGCTTCACTCAAGGCAAAGTCACGTTTTGCAAGCTAATCCCTTTTGGGGACTCACTGGCTCTTTAGTGCACTGTAAATACAACAAATATGAGAGACATTGGGGAGAGGACTCGTTGTCCCTGCAGGATTTCACTGAAAGTGGGTTTCTCTGCTACACTGGTCACCTATAACTGTACCGTGTTAATCCATTCCCTGTTGCACCCTCTGTTCAAGGGCATCTTTGCTCTGTCTTTTAAAGGAACAGTTAATTCAAAACTGAACATTTAGACTTCTTGTTCACTAAGATTAAGATATTCAAAAATTGTTCTTGGAACAGGTGAAAAACACATTAACATGAATCTAGCAAAAAAAAAAAAAAAAAAAGAAATTGGATGTATAGAAAAAATAAATGCACACAGAAAGGTCATTAGACGTAATCATTAAATAATAAATTAAAAATGAAGTAAACAAGGTGCCAGTCTTGATGGATTTCATCATTCCATGTATTGAGAAGATGGTACTATATTTGAGGAGATGATGTTCAGAGCATATGAGTGAGGTAAAATATTAGATGGAGATGTCAGTGCTGTTCCTGTTAATGATAGATATGACCTGGAGGAAGAAACTGAATCAGTGGCGTCGGTCCTGCTTTTTAGCACTCTCAGTCCTTGTGTCCGCTGAGAGGATAAATGCTGGAACACACAGTGTCTCGGGTGCAAGAAATCTGACATGATTTTCACAGCCTTATTCCTCATTCTGCAAGAGTAAGAGTCTGTGAGGGATAGGAACTGGCGGATGATCTTTTTTTTAGCACTGTAATATCCATTTTGACAGTGATAATGCTGAACCTGACAGTCATGGGGAATGAAATAACGTGGCATATGTATGCATTTACACTATAACTTGTTGCTTTTGAAAAATTATGCATTTGCCTACCGACATGGTTGACAGCTGTTAATGCACAATTAGCATTTTATATCGACAAACTGTAATACTGTATAAGATTTCTATTCAAACTGAAAGTATAATTCTAGACTATTCACTGCCGTTTTTAAAGCACAATGAAAAAATGTGGCATTTCATTCACTGAACGCTTTTCAGTTGTGTTTTTCAGTCATGTATCTGTCATTAATCCTGCACTTGGTCTTCCGTCTGCTCACCACCAGAGGTTGCCTTGCCATTCTATCGACTCTCAGACTACACAGACTGTTACACATCACCCTGGACTACATTTCCCCTGCTCCACTTGACTGATTATGCACACAGCTGCAGCCAGTCACACACAGTATAAATACAAGGCTGTCACTAGCATTCAGGGCAGAGTATTGTCTAGCATTTAACACTCTCCTAGTGTTAGCTACATTACAGAGCCCCTTCGAGACTAGTTTAGTCTTGTTCCTAGTCTGATTATCTGAGTCTTGTATCCTTGCCTGTTATCTCATCTTGTCTGATTTCTGCCTGCCTGTCTTGGATTACGCTTTGTCTTGCCGTTTCGGATTCTGTCCGCCCCTCCTTTGGACTATTGTTTGTCTGTTTGGAATACCCGTTTGCCTTTCCCCCTGGATTACGCTCGCCATCGATTGACCCTCACCTGTCCTGGATTACTCTTGTGTCTTGCCTGTATTATATCTGTTTGCTGATGTTTGACCAAGCCTGTCTCTGACCATGTCTATTAATAAAATCTTGCATTTGGATCCGCCCGCTTCACGTCTCGTTCAGTACACTTACTTGCCGGTGTTGTGCCGAATTCTGACCCTCGCCAGATTACTAGCCCCCCAACTAGTATTGGTAGGTTTAGGGTCAGGTGTAGGGGAGGGGTTAGGATGAGGCAATCAGGTAGCGATTTTAACGAGAGGGGGTAATAATTTGGCAGGGGTCGAAAATGGGCACAACACGGCAACCTGCCAAGATAAAAACTTGCTAATTTAGGTTTGAAAATGATGAAAATTCATATAAAAATGTAAATATTACCATTTTATTTTTATGTTTACTATAAAATAATTGTATTCTTATTTAATATGCCTTTTTAATATAACAGTATTACCACACTTTTTTTTTTATTATTATTACTTTATTTAAAAAAGTCAAATGATTATTATTATTATTATTATTATTATTATTATTATTATTATTATTATTATTATTATTATTATTATCACTGTTTATTAAACAGTATTATTAAACAGTTTGGTGCTTAATATTTTTTGTGGAAACCATGATATATACAGTACATTGATCAAGAATGGCAGTAAAGACATTTATAATGCTGCAAATATATAAACTTTCTCTTCATCAAAGATTCAAAAATAAATAAATGAATAAATAAGATGGCCACAATGTTAGGTAGCACACTGATAATAATATTATTGATAATAATAATAAATGTTTCTTAAGTTTCTACAATGTTTCTTACAAATCAGCATATCTGAATTCTAATAATATTTCCCAATATTAATTTTTATACTTTATATACTTTATCCCACCAAATAAATGTGGTATGCAGGCACGTGCACAGGTAGGCCCTTTTTTCCCATACAATCCAAAGTTTTTTGGTGGCTGTGTTTTTTTTTTTGTTTTTTTTTTCTTCTTCTTCTTCTTCTTCTTCTTCTTCGTCTTCTTCTTCAATAAATCAATGCCTATTGGCCCTTTATGTTTGTCTGCCTGTTTTACAAATATCTAGCCAGTGAGAGGTATTAAAACCAGCTTGTGACTAAATCTTGTTGGATCTGCTCAAACTGTCCGTCAAACCTCATAACTCCACCCCCACAGCAGCTGAGCTGAACAAAGTCTTGCAAGGGTAAATAAAGATCTTGTTGTTTGAATAAGTACAGCGTTTTCTTTACGCAGGAAACACTATGGCTATAAAGGCTCATATTTTATGTATTTGAGGTCTGAGACGTGTGACCGGAGAGAGAGAGAGGGCTAGCATTTGCCATCTAGTCTATAGCCAATACAATTAAATAGCTTGTGCATACAGTAACATTTCATCTCAAAATGAGATTTTGGCCAAATGTATTTTACAACAGGAAAAATGAGCACCCATATAGCTACAACAAATTTTGTAACCTGTTTGTAAAACGTAATGTGATGCTGCCGTGTTAATGACGGACAAAATGCGCATTTGTACACATTCACTACTCAAACCCATAACTGCATTTGAGTTTGACACAAAGCAACTGAGTGATTCTAGTCACCTAAATATATTTCTAAAAAAAACAATATTCTTTAATTTATAATTGCTGATACACTTAATTTATTAACATTTAAACCATATTATATGGTCGCACGGTTCATGTTTACGTTGTTAATATGCAGGTAATCTCTAGCTAGCTCATTTCTTAATCTAGTAGTATATACGCTCTGCTCGTCTTTACATAAATAAATGTAAAACATGGTTTTAAGTAGTGTTTTTGCAACTAAAAAAACATTACAAAATCAGATCACAGTGAAATCTTTACTGCAACTGTACTTTTCACAATATTTTATAGATTTTTTCATTGCTGGCTTATTTTAGACCTTCATGAGACCACCATCTCTCCTCAACAATATCAAGTTTTTTCCAGGTAGGCGGGTACATGTTGGATATGCTATAGTGACGGTATGACTATAGTTTCTTATAATGTCCTATTGTGACATGAATTGTGTTGGGCATAATTATTCAAAATTATATTTCAAAGTAGTTTGGCAAAAATACTTCTGCTTTCCCTTCCCCTCTTCTCAATGACACATATACACGTTAACCAAATAATACAAATTACCTTATAACAGAATAGCTAAAAAAAACAAACAGAATAGCTAAAAAATATTTATATTCAAACTATCTTATTATTATTATTGTTAATAATAATAATAATAATAATAATAATAATAATAATAATAATAGTAATAGTGAATAAATCTAAAGCTTTTGAGACTATTATTTTGTGTTAATTAATTTGGCAGAATAAAGAATAAAGAATAAGGGGGTAAAATCTTACCAGCCCCAAACCTTTGAACAGCAGTGTAGTTTCACATTTTTGAGAACGATGAATCTCAAGACATTGCAACCAGAAAGTTACCAACAGAAATTCCTTTAAACATTTGACCCCCCCCTGAATGACACTGAATAATTCACACACTGGTTGCAGTTTTAAAAATCAATGGTGATGTGTACATATTTTGGGAGAGTTCTTGTTTGATCAGATCAACTTCTTTTCTGGTGAGACATTAAAAATTCACTACAGAAAGAGAGTATAGTTGTGTTTAAAAATTGAAAAATCAGCACATTTCAGGAACATTCTTCCCCTTTTGCTAACGCATTCAAGAACATACATATCATCCTTGAGGTAACTCAATATTAACAAATAATTAATCAACCACAATCATTTCCTGAATGTGAAACTATCTTCTCAGCATAATACAACACATACAGTTGCACAGATTCACTGACTTCTAATTACATTTCTTTGCGTCAACTGTTTGTCAGGACTGAGGAAATGGCTAAATGATGGATAGCTCATTAGTGTACGTCTGAGCTCTGAGCCGAGGGTTGAAGGTCAGCGCGTTAGTAATGATTTTATGAGTCATCACAGTGTGAAACGCTCATCAGTGGCGCTGTCGTGTGTAGTCGCACCACTGTGAGACAGCTTGTGCTGCTGTCATGAGTCTGACAGCGCTGTCGAAAAACAGTAGAGCTCGAAGCACTGAGGATTCTACAAATGTCTTTCACAAATGAAAGTCAAAACATCGTTTTGGAGTTATCACTTCAGACTGACTGAATTCAGAGGTCTGTATTATGCATTAACCATAAATTCCTATTAAACACTACAATAGTGGTTCTCAATTGATGGGTTGCCATTTTCATTTGACATTGTCAAAAACAGCAGAGGGGAAACCAATAATACTAAATGCAAACAATTCCTCTAACCATAGTAATGCACAGTTATAGGACCAATGCTTGAAGTGGGCTGGTAAGCACCGGTACACAGTACCGGCTCTTCTATATTTTAGCCGTTTGCGTACTTGCACTTCTTACACTTTGGTGTATGATACACAATGGAAAACTGAAAACATGAAAACTGCGTATTATATGCACATGAATATCATATACATGCCAAAGTCAATTTCAGCATATGAATAGCAAGCCAAATAGAAACAGAAAATCGTGCTATTGATACGCACTTTCATTAGACCAGGCTCTCTAATCAGGACATTATAACAAAAAATAATACAGTGGAAAGAAGCAGGTTTTTGTGATCACATATAGCCTAATTTTAAACCAGTAAATTCCTGGAAAGTCCAAGGATCCAGTAAGTGAAAGTATTCAAGCAGTAAGTTCAAAACAGTGCTAATGCAGGGAATAGTGACTTGCTAGATGCCGGTAAATTATTATTTTCACCGTGTATTTGGCTTAAAAGCAGGAGTGTTTTATAATGAATGCTGGCTGAAGGTGTTTTAGATTATGCGGTGGTCAGGTTTAGTGATTCAGAATGGATCCATATAGTAGTAACAGTCAGGTACAGTCAGGACTTCTGCTTATTTGTATTGAAACATTTATTTATTTATTTATTGTGGCACTACAAATACAATAAATTTTGAATTAAAGTAACAGTCAGGTACAGTCAGGACTTGTGCTTATTTGTATTGAAAACGTTTATGTGAGGATGGGAGAGTGGGAGTGAGTACCGGCACTTCTTTTTTTCTTTTTTTTCTTCTTTTTCCACTTCAAGCACTGCTCAGGACAAAAAAATAAAATAAAATAAAATAAAATAATAATAATAATAATAATAATAATAATAATAATAATAATAATAATAATAATAATAATAATAATCATGATATAAGCTAAGTCATGTGGAAGCTTATTTTCTCTATGGAATAAAAATATAAAAAAAGTTAACTGTGACTTTTTTTTTTTTTTTTTTTTTTTCCAATTGTGATTTATATCTCACAATTCCAAGTTGTAAACTTGCAACTGTGAGTTTACCACCTGCAATATCTGACTATTTCCCTCATAAATCTGAATTTACATTTTCAATTATTTGACATTCACAATTGTGAGATACAAGCTAGCAGTTCTGAGAAGAAAAAAATAAATAAAAAATCCAAATTGTGAGATATAAACTCATGATTCAGAGAAAAAAGTCTGAATTGTGAAATAAAAAGTCACATGTACCTTGTATTCTGTGGTGGAAATAAGCTTCTGTTGATGCCAATGTGGGCAGGTTGCATAAATTCTTATTTTAATCACAAAAGCCATAAACAAACAAACAAACAAACAAACAAACAAACAAACTATACGGTCACAGTTACCAATTGGTCACAATTACCTAACAACCTATTAACAACACCTTTTGCCTCAATAAACTCCTACTTTGATGCTTATTAATAGTTAGTAAGGTAGTTGTTAAGTCTAGGTATTGGGTTCGATTAAGGATGTAGAATAAGGTCATGCAGAATATGTGCTTTATAAGTAGTAATAAACAGCCAGTATGCTAGTAATATGCATGCTAATAACCAACTAGTTAATTAGTCATATCTATCTATCTATCTATCTATCTATCTATCTATCTATCTATCTATCTATCTATCTATCTATCTAAGACTGTTGGTAACAAAACTGTTTTGGTTACCATTATCTCTCTCTCTCTCTATCTCTCTCTCTCTCTCTCTCTCTCTCTCTCTCTCTCTCTCTCTCTCTATATATATATATATATTAAATACAGGTAATGCATGCAATAAACATATTATAAACACTCTTTTTTAAGGAATACATACAATATTGGCATCTGGAATAAGCTTCGTTAATTAATTAATGCATTTATTCATACATTCATTCATGTAGTAAGTTAGTTAGTTAGTTAGTTAGTAATTTAAGAGATGCTTTGCATCATATAATACATTTCCAATATGAAAATACATAATTTAATTTATTTAACTTAATGTTAGTCAAGATTTATTGTATTAAAACAGTGTTTTGTCTATTTCCCGCCCTTTTCTGACCATAACAACTGATTAAATAGGATTGTTGGAAGAGAGAGAGAGAGAGAGAAAGAGAGAGAGAGAGAAAGCCTTCTATATAAACACCTTCTGACTAAACTTTTTTTTTTTTTTTTGGCATGTAAGTAATAATAGTACCCATCCTTCATATTATTTCACCATGACTAGCTTCTAAACTCCAAATAAGTGTTGTTGATGTGTAAATGTGGTTGGTCATGTGTTTATGCGTTTGGGAAGGATGTTTGTCTCCTGAGAGTGAAGTACGGTTGCATCATACATCAAACTCTTATTTCAAAAGATGAAAAAAAAAATAAACAAAATGTTGAGTTTTCATGGTCCAACTAGCATTTTTCCTGCAAGTGCTTAAAACTATGAAAAATGATTGAGACTTGCGTTTGAGTCTTGGCAGCTCTGATGACCTTGCAGTATTTGGCTTGGTGCTGTTGTGAGTGTGGCATTGTGTTAGAGCCCTCGCTGCCACTTCCTGCCCACCACTGAGAGCCTTCTGTCCGTCCCCAGCTGGCCCCAGCAGCATTCACAATCCCCACAGTGTCTGGCACCACCACAGGTACTCCCCCGACCCACTCCTGCCCTAACGGCCCCATAACGAAGGCCTTTATGGCCCTGCCAGCCTTGCCCCTCCTCAGCATTCAAAGGCAAATCCATCAAGACTGACTCTCAATCACCAGCTCATACTTTTCAGTCATCTATTGAGAGAGTAAGATTAAAAAGATAGAAGGATGAAATCTGTATTTATGTTAATGTCTACATATTTAGCTTAAAATCACTGTAGACAAATTACTGTTAGTTTTGAAGTTAAATGGTGAGTATTTAATAATTAGTGCATACTACCTTTCAAAAGTGGGGACAGGTTTTGTTTTCTGTTTTGTTTTGTTTTGTTTTGTTTTGTTTTGTTTTGTAAAGGAAAGGAAAGGAAAGGAAAGGAAAGGAAAGGAAAGGAAAGGAAACATTACATTCATCAAATGTGACTAAAGAAAGAAAGAAAGAAAGAAAGAAGAGCAAGAACAGGCAAGCATCAATGTTTCCGCAAATGTATTAAGCAGCACAAGTGTTTCCAACATTGATAATAAGAAATGTTTCCTGAGTAGAAAATGAGCATATTAGAATGATTTCTGAAGGATCATGTCACACTGAAGACTGAAGTAATGATGCTGAAAATTCAGCTTTTCAATATATATATATATATATATATATATATATATATATATATATATATAAAGAGTTCAGATGCAAAAGCCTCTAAATCCATCTGATGTTTTTCTTTAAAATTAGCATTTCTTTCTGGCTACTTTGTATAGGTTTCTATGTAAGTACTGGTACTTCTGATTGGGCTGAGGCTGGAATTTAGCGAGTTTGAAGTGAAAGTATTTGATGGACGTGTACTATGTTTCAGGAGCATTTACTCAGTATCATTATCTCATTTTTGACCGACATGGCTTTTTGCTGGTTTTGCATCTTAACTCTTCATATATATATATATATATATATATATATATATATATATATATATATATATAATATCAAATATCAAAAAAAAAAAAAAAAAGTATTAATTTGGATTAAATAAATGCACACTTGGTGAGAATAAGACACTTCTTTCAAAAATGATGATACGTAATATAATATAATTAGGGCTGTCAGTCGATTGAAATTTGTAATCTAATTATTTACATAATGTTTCAATTAATTAATCTAATCGTCAAAAATTTGACTTGGAAAATACCCACAAAAGATTATTTAAAGCTATTTCTGTGTTAAATAAGAAAGTATCAATTAGACATTACAAATTGTAGCTTTAGAAAAAAAAATATATATTTTTTTAGATTCAACATAGAATGTATTACACATAAACATTTAAGATGCAAATGCCTAAGGCAAACAATGGAACATAAAAGAAAATAATGGTAACCAAAACAGTTTTGTTACCAACAGTCTTCAAAATATCTTCTTTCATGTTTCACAAAAGAAAGGTTTGAAATGACAAGAGGGTGAGTAAATTATGACATAGTTCATAGTTCATAGTTTTTTTTTTTTTTTTTAAATCAATGAAATGATACTCTACATAACAAACTAAATCTGCCAGCAGGTGGTGGTAAATGTCTTTATGAGTCATTCATTCATTCGATTTGTTCAAACTGCTGATTCATTCAGGAATGAAGTAAATGGCTCTCTTTATGAATGGGCTTTTGAATCATTGGTTCACACGATTCGTTCGAAACATGGATTCATTCAAACGTTAAACACTGCTGTGTTGCTCGGAGACACACAACAATTCTGCAATGGCTTCAAAGATAATATGTCCTCTGCAATTGAGCCAATATAATATACATAATATATTAAAATATAACACAATATCAACTTCTTATTTACTGAACTGTTGTATAAAATCACATTTGAGCTTGCGATCGGGACAAAATCTGCACCCGTGTTATTACTTGTGTGATATATATAATATGAGACAAAACACATAGGGCATTTTTTTGCACCAATATCTTGAATTTTAGGGCATAACTGCTTTTGTGGAGTTGTTGCACTGCATCATATTTGTCAGCAGTCAACTATATGAAATATAAGATGACATACTGGTCTGGGGGTCGGGCCAGCATGTTAACGCCGTTAAAATATTTTAATTGCGGTATTTTAATCGCCCTAAATATAATATAATATAATATAATATAATATAATATAATATAATATAATATAATAACTGTTGTTACAATTATCTATATAAATTTTAATGCTCTGTTCTAGTGTTTTAGTTTTATTGTTGTAATATAATATCCAGTGGGATCATGGATATTACTTGACATTAGTAGAGTACTGGTCAATAATTTCAGATAAAAGGCAGAAATATTTGATTTTCCTCTAGCGGTGTCCCAGTGATGACGTACAGTGCGGCCTGTGACTCATGTAGGGTTGAGAATGATGTCTCATTACGCACAGTTGAGGGGTTTGCAGACTAAATATACTCCCCCAGAGCAGGTGCAGATCTGCGGCTAGAGTCATTCTGGAACACAGCACACACACACACACACACGTTCTGCTCACTGCGTAATGCAGGAACATGTGAACTACTTTATCACCATCTAGTGGATTTCAGCAACCACACACCTGAACACGGCAGAAATGAAATTAAATGTAAAAGACTACTTTTCATTGCATGACATTATGCAAATAGTGTCAAATGCTGTCACATACAGTAATCTATAAATTCAAATTTCAAACAAAAAAAGTCTTTGTTTTTTGAACGTCAGATATTTACTCTGCTGAGCTCAAGTTACTTATTCATTATTAATGACTGAATAAATATTGTTTTTTAGTAGTTTTCCAGCATGCAACTGAACACTTGAGTAAAGCTGCTGGTAACAAATAATACTGGCAAATGTGAAAAAACTGTTACCTTATATCCAGTATGTTGCAGTGTTTTCATTGCATCACTGTGCTGCAACATACATACCTAAAGACAGCAGTAAAACGCATAGTCAACAGTTGCTGTGGAGACCTACGACAAAAAAAAAAAAAAAAAAAAAAAATTCCACCGCAACCAATGTGCAGGCACTGAAAAGCACTCATTCAACACAAGGGGGCAGTGTTGCTTTACAAACCGAACTCGTGCCTACTGCAGCAACACTCTTTTGAATCACTCCTTCACCTCCCAGACATTCACAAATCATTTGGCCGTTTAGCTGCATAGCACCCTGCATTCCTATCATGCATTCAGATCAACTTACGTTCATCCTTTTTACAGAACGGAATAATGTGGAACTGAAAGCCAAAGACATTTGAGGCGGGGAGTGCAGCTTGCTTACTGCTCAAGGCACCATCCCATTATAGCTTACTCATAATTTTATAGCTGCTTGCTCAGTTGGCAGCTACTGATGCTAGATATTTGTGTCTGTGGTAATTATTTTGTTCTAATAGAGCTGCAGGCTGCATTTAAGCAGGTTAAATGACTCCCATCTCTTTTATTCAGTATCTGATGTTTGTTTTGGTTCCATTCTTCTTTTCCCCATTTTTGTACCCTAAAGCCAATTCGTTACAATTGTGGATCATTTGAAGAAAGCTTTGGAAAAACCCTTCAAGGTTCTTGTATAATCAGAGCAAGCTTGGCTGTGCTTCCTCATCGTATATGCTTGAAATTGGAGTTATATTGGACTATTCATATTCAATTAAAACAAAAAAGCCTGCATAGCTTTATGAGACAAGGAAATGATGAGCTTCTTCTAGATCTCTTCTACTTGAGTCGTTTCCATGGCCACCACTGCTTTTACTTTATCTGACGTGGAGATACAGGAAAGTTCATTTCACCTTGGGTTCATTGTGAAAACTCTTTTCCAGGGCCACAGAGACTAGTGTGTGACATAGTTTTGAAAAAAAAAAATAAAAATTATATATATATATATATAGATATATAAAGAAAGAAAAGCTATAGTAAACAGACAACATATCATGGCATAAAGCTGTTTAGCGAACTGCTGAAACCCACAGCAAGAGACTGTCCTGCATCTCACCATTAGATCAAAATAAATGTAACTGTAACCTTCTGTTTGACAGAGGAAGATACTCATTAAACAAGCGTACTGCAACATTGCAAGTATGGAAAGTATGTGTAGTCAAAGCAAATAATTAACAAATATGGTGACTCAAAATAGTTTGGTCTGCATACTTACCCAAAAAAAAAAAAAAAAAAAAATAGTAAAAAAGTATAAGTGTATTAAGTATATTTCATAATACTTCCTAAGCAACAATGACTGTAATAGTTGACGTGTGTAATTCATCATCATCATTATTATTATTATTATTATTATTATTATTATTATTATTATTATTATTATTATTAATAATAATAATAATAATAATAATAATAATAATCTATTATTATAAATATGTTATCCACAGTTCATTTAAAATGTGTAAATTCAGTTTATTTATCAATTATTAAATAAATACAATTTAAATAAATACAATTAAATAACTAAAATTTTAACATATGACTAATAATTATATTAAATTAATTATTTTAGCACCATTTCAGTATGATGGGAATAGTTATCTGTATCACTGAGATCACTGGGGTTACTTATGGTTTTTATAAATATTTAGATTCTGTTTTTGTTTTCATAATTTTAGTTAAATTTTAGTTGCTTTTTCATTTCTATATATTATTTTCTATATTTTTATTTTAGTTTTAGTTATTTTAGTACATAAAGTTAAACTAAAATTAATGTGAAAATAAATTGTTTATTTTATTTCAAGTATTTCAAGTTTCTAAGAGTAATATTATTATTATTATTATTATTATTATTATTATTATTATTTATTATTAAATTCCATCAGTTCATAATATTGTTTTGTGTAATGTATTTAAATATATGTTATGCTATGTGTTATAATCCTTCATATTTTTGTTAACACATTGTGCAGATTCTGTAAAGATTCTGTAAAGCAGAACTGTAATACATATGACACCCACATTTTCTTGTATTATGGAAAAAAAAAAAAAAGGTTCTTAATGGTTTGCAATGATATGGCTTTTATGGCATTTTTCTGTGTCTCACTTCAAAGCATTATGAAAATGGAAGCTATTAGCTGTCATGCTGACTCAACCTCAACAAGAAAGGATGAAAGCCAACAAGCAAACAAACACATAACCTGTGCATTGTAAGTGCAATGTTATCAGTGGACTGCTTGAGTTATGGACAGACCTGAGTGGAGTATTGAGGAAGGATATAGTTATCTTCGTTATCAAACTGTACTCCATCACCATCAGATTGGCCTTAGTGCGACGGATCTAGAGGCTGAGTCAGTCCAAATCCTCTTGTGAGCTTCAGTAAAGAATAAGGCAATCATTTTTGCTCTAGTTCCTGCCCTTGTCTTTTCAATAAATGACATCTGCTTTATAAATACTTTCCTCCTCTCGTTGCAGAACTGCCAGAGCTCTATTTACACCAAAGCAACTTGCACAACTTTGGACTGATGAATATTATATAGGCTTTTTAAAGCTTTCAAGTTTACAAACAAACAATGCTGCCTGTAGGAAAATTCGTGAATGAGATCTGTTTAATATCTGCATTGCAAATTTAGCCTTTGCCTAAGTCTGCAGCTTTTCTTCTGGGAAAAGATCTCAATAAGGTGTCTTGTGTAGGATTTCAACAGACAACAAGTGTCTCAAATTAAACTCAAATTGAACTTAAACTAAGACCGAAGAACTTTTATTATTAATATTATTAGTATTTAATAATGACCATACTAAATTATCAGGGCTATGCTATTCCAATTGATTTTTATATGTCTAACTTTGTGTCTGGAATATATAGGAGCTTATTTCCTCCATAGATAATTGTGACTTTCTATCTTGCAATTTTCAGTTTATTTTTGTATTCCCCTCACAATTATGAGAAAACAGAAGAATTGTGACATGCAAAAAAAAAAAAAAAAAAAAAAAAACAATAAATAAATAAAAGTCAAAACTGTGAGATAACATGAAAAAGTGGAACAGTGTAATTGCAATACATATATAATAGTAACAAGCTTGTTTCCACTAAGGAATAGAATAAAATAAAATAAAATAAAATAAAATATAATAAAATAAAAATGTATTTTTTTTGTTTGTTTGTTTGTTTTGTATTGTTTTAATCTTTTAAAATTCATTAGCATAAATTGACCTTTCCTATGAAAGCATATCTCCACTATAGAATGATATACTTTACATAGCAATCATGCCATAGCATTTTATAATTTCCCCTAATGAATTTTAAAACAAACATCTGAGACAAAGTTAATACTTAAATTGTACTTAACCTCATGCATTCTCCTGAACTGAGCTTTAAGCAAAAATGTTATCTAAGTACTATCAAATCCAGCATGTTTTTAACTCATGCCATCATGCTTCAGTGGATATTTTAGTCTATATTTTAAGATACTTTTGAATATTGGTGCATATTACATATCGGTCACTGATACTGCACATATCTTGCCAGCCACATATGATAAACGCCTACAGATGAATCTCGCTGCACAAAGTGCTCTCGCTCAGCTAAGAAGGAGTTTTAATTAATAGCATCAACAAATCAGCTCTCAGACGCTGCAACAATGTCAAGTAAAGAGAAGGTGTTGTCATGGTAACAGGCTATGCCAATGATGTATTCCGGAGGCTGAAGGAAAAGAAGGAAAAATATATAACGCAGCAATCAAGCACGTCAAGACCGACCTATGCAGTGGCCGTCTGTTTGCATTCACAGAGGACTCCTGTCTCCTGCACGGTAAAAAAAATCGTAGCATCTCAGCTTCTAGGCTAAATTAGACCGCTCACTACCGATGTCGATTTGAGAGACATCCCTCGAGGCGCTGTTCACCCAGCAACCTCTGAGCTAAGGCCACACCATTTATCATATTGGGTGTTTTTGCATTTATTTTAAGTCACTCCACAGATTCACTTGTCACTCGGTCCCTCAAGAGGAAGCTTTGCGCTCATTTTCTCCCCCTCTTCGTCTTCTCTCCGGTTGCTCTTTTCTAAGTCTTCAGGGCTGGAGGACAGCCGAATGATGGACAGGTTCTAGCACCGGTTCTCCTTCACTAAAGAGGCCACGTCTCAAAAACCAATCTGGCTGTTCAGATGTTTGGAGGCTGTTGTCTGTTGCACCCTGTTCTGACCCTGAAGGACAGCTCTGTGCCGAAGTCTCGGTACGGCTAATGCATTCTATTGAAACTTTTCGGATCTGGAACTGTATCGCCAGATGTGAACCCTTTGTTTTAACTGATTAGGATAATTATGCCACTGATATTAGTCATTGTACAATTATATAAGAGTTATTCCAATGCACAGAAACGCAATTTTCAAGCCTCATTTTGACTCGACAGACCAGTGAAGTTATTATTTTAATGTGCAATGTAATTCGCTGGGGTTTTTCCACTTGAAAGAGAGTACTACATCTTCAGGTACCTGCAGTTTTGGTTTAAAATATTGCAGTGTAATAAACAGTTTTTGCTCTCATGTTTAATTCAGTGCTAAAGTTTTATTAAGGTTTGCTAAGCACCAGTCATTAGTTGCTACTTATTCATATATTAAAATATATGTCTCACTTTCTTTTTGGCCCACAGGAATAGAAACTGTAGGGCTAAAGGCACAACTTAAAGGAATAGTTTACCCAAAGATGAAAAATTGCTGACAATTTACACTATTTGTTTCTTCATGGGAACAGATTTGGAGAAATTTAGCATTACATCACTTGTTCACCAATGGCAGTTGTTCACTTGTTCACCCTGCAGTGAATGGGTGCCATCAGAATGAGAGTCCAAACAGCTGATAAAAACATCACAATAATCCACAAGTAATCCACACAACTCTAGTCCATCAAGTATCATCTTGTGAAATTAAAAGCTGTGTGTCTAAAAAAAATAATAAACACATTAAAACCAGAGGTTGCGTTAACCAAAAATTGTTCGTCATTGACAGAATTTTTTTTTAGCAGTGACGGAAAAATCTGAAGGCCGTCCGTCACTTTGACAGATTACACTTAGAGTGACCTATTGTTAAATTGCATCTGTAATTCCAACCCCTGTCCAGTTGTTGGCGAGTGCGTTCCAGTCTGACAGCAGAGCGCTGGATCCAGAACAAAAACAAAACTATCAGGAATGTTTTCCTATGCGTTTGATTACGCACAGGTGAATACACAGAAGCTACAATGATCTATCGTTGAATTTCCTAATGAAATAGACAGAATTTGAAATCTGAGACTTTGTTTTATATCAAAAGTAACACAAAGCCTAGCCTATTGCTATTTATTGGAAGGAAGACGCACTCACACAAACGCATGTACTGTTCATTCATCAACTGAAAACAGCACAGACCAAAAGATCGATTGTGATTTAAGAATCGATATTGGTTCATTAAAATGAGAATCTATTAAAATCGAGAAATCATTTTTTTTTTGTTTGTTTGTTTACCCAGCCCTAGTGTATTTTGTTGTTTTTAAACACTGCACTGTCGTAGGTTCATGATTAAAACTGAAAATATGAACAAAAATAAAAGCAATTAAATGTGTTATTCTAATTAAAATATGAAAATTAAAATGACGGGTAATAATAGATTATGACGGAATTTCTACGACACTGTCCGTCAAAATGACAAACAATGTTAAAGTCTTGCACAACCTCTGATTAAAACACATTTAACTCTTTAACTGTCACCCCCATTTTTGAACATAGGCATAAAAGTGCACTAACCAAACTTAAATTGTTGTAATTTATGAACAAATACATTTTCTAATATGATTTTGAAGTACCATTTCCATGGTAATACAATGTCAGATTTCAAAATGGGTTGCAAAGGATGAACTTTGAGGTTTTAAACTTTCAATTGATATATAATTCATGAAAATTTCTTAAACATGAAAAGGCAATGACTTTTGGTGACAAACATCAGAGCTCCTGTTATGATGTAGATTTTTGAGGTGCACTCTTCTCATAAATTAATCTATTACTGTTCATACATAATTTGTATGATGTTTAATTTGACATTATCACAAAGTGCACTTTCTTTTTTAATTGTATGATTTGAACTACAAGTGTTCATTCAGTACTGTTAAGTGCATTTCTTCTTTCATAAGTCACAACTGTCTTTAAAATAAAATCATTTTAGATTTTGTTAAATAATGTAAAAAATATACATTTTTAAATGTGTTCAGTACATGTCTGCACCACTGTGTAACCCTTAAGTAAAATGAAGGTTGCTGCATATGATGGAGAGCTCAAGCATAAGACGTCTTGAGCTCTAAATTCCCTGCTCAATTACAGAATATATAATAGAAATGAATAAAAATAGAGGTGGCGGTAGAGGGATTTTGTCTTTTTCTCTTAGACAGTTGCAGAGAGTAAAAAGAAGCTGTCAAGGAAGATCATTGTCAAGAAAGAAAGAAAGAAAGAAAGAAAGGGTATACTAAATGGCTGATATGTTGATGCATTAATGCCATCTGAGACCTTTGTGCCAGATGTTTAGTCCAGGATGTTATTTCCTATACTTTTCACAATAAATGTGTGCCCATTAAAGTATACAGTTTCCATCTGAGCCTGAAGGTAGCTGAAGGTAATCTGTTTCATTTGAAGTTAATTATTATATGATTTTTTTTATTTATTTATTTTAGAGACTAGAACAGTTGAAATGTGCAGCACTATCTTACGCTGCAACGTGATCTCATTATAATTCGTATGCATTTTACGTAAAATGTGGTTCTACAAAACGTACATATACTAAATGTACAAATGCTTACGTATTTTCAGCATTTAAACGTACAATACTGACGTATTGACACCTAAAAACAAATCCTTATGAATACTGAAATCGCAGCACTAATTTCATTGTTGTTTTTATTCGTCATACCAATGACTTTATGTTTTGCATTATTAAATTGTTAATTGTTAATTTAAAATGAAATTATAACATTTCATTCTGTTTTGTGTGATTTCTGCTGCCTACATAAGGTTAAACAAGACTTTAAATCCTTAAAGGGGTCATCGGATGCAAACTTCACTTTTTCATGTTGTTTGAACATTAATGTGTGTTGGCAGTGTATGTACACATCTACCGTACAATGATAAAAATCCATGCTGTGGTTTTCAATTAATCTGTAAAAATAATATCCCCTTTTTCAATTGAGTCGTTCTCAGATGCCTGTCGGTGTGGCAACTCCCACGACAGTTGATTGACATGAGCGCCTTATCTCGGACCCGCCTTAAATCAGTTGTAACAGTCCGACCTCCAACGTTTTGATGCCGGAGCAGGGATGTAAGTTAAACAAGAATATCTCCGATTGAGCTGCTGTGTTGCTGGATGTAATAATGAACATAGTGGTCGTCATTTACTCCCCACATCTGAGCCGTTGAATATGTGGTGGATTACGTTTGTTTGTGAAAGGAATGCGCCTCCCAATCTACATATATCCATCTATGTTCACGCGAATCATTTGTGATCCAGCTTCACTAACAGCAGAAGTGAGTATAAGGTTTTTTTTTGTTTGTTTTTTTTTTTTATGAATCTTTGCGATCGCCATTCCTAATAATGTGCTAGTTAGCAAGTTTAGCGGCTAAACGCGGCTAAAGTAAACAGGGTCTTCAATCCACAAAGAGAAGAGAGGGGTGGGGCGAGCAGAGCTCATTAACATCTAAAGCAGCCTGGACCAGAACAGGATGATTTTTGCAGAGCTGATTTTGGCTTGGTAAAAAAGGTGTTATTTACACTATTATTGAGAAATTTTAACCAAAGCATGTTATAGACTTTTTATTAAGACCCTAAAGAATCATATCAACTTGTAGAAAATGGGCATCCGATGACCCTTTTAAAATAAATAACATTTCTGCAATGATTAACCATCAATGTAACGTAATATTAATGTGATGGGACACAAAAGGTGTTTTCTCCGACATGCTGTGACTAACAATAGAACCATAAAATACACAGAACACGCATCATAATTACAAAACGAAAAAAAAAAAAAATATTTGTGCGCTCAAGATCCAGATCTTGAGAATCCATACGATTGTGAGGAACAGACCCAAATTCAAGCCTTTATCCGGCAATCTTCATCTCCATCCCAAGCAGCGAGTCCAGTAGCAACAGCAATAAACCCGCGCTGAAGTGCATTTTTAAAAAGTGCCGCATCAAGAAACGACAGGTTTTACAACCGCAGTAAAGATAGTTTGTGGTTTGATATTTGTTTTTTCTTTTGGCTATAAATACACATGCGCTGTCACAAACATGCAAATAATCCCGAATGTGGTTCTCCATGATTTGTGAATTCTGGTGATGATGTGCCTTTTGGCCGAAATTTTATTTTATTTTTTCGACTCTTAATTTTATAATGCTTATAGCTCCGAAAGTTGGAAACTTAGCAGACTGAAACCAGTGTCATGTGAACCAGCTTGATCTGTGAATTTTTTCACAGTAAAGCTCTTGTCCGTAACCCCCTTGGTAAGTCCGCTATAGTAAGGAATGTGAAAAATATGCACTCTTCATGTTTAACGTATTTTGCCATTAAACACGCAGACTGCTCAAATACAAAAACATTGTTTTTAAGTCAAACTCGATTTGTGAAAACTTTCACAATCGCTATTTATTGCGTAACAGTGTTCCTAATGCTCTGCTCTCTTTTTCTTCTATCAGTATTGGTCAGCTGACCCTTCCCTGAGTCACTAACATCACTATTCTGATCTGTGAAAACTTTCACAATTCAGTACTGGTCAGCTGACCCTTCCCTGAGTCATGTAAATCACTATTCTGATCTGTGAAAACTTTCACAGTTCAGTATTGGTCAGCTGACCCTTCCCTGGGTCACTAACATCACTATTCTGATCTGTGAAAACTTTCACAGTTCAGTATTGGTCAGCTGACCCTTTCCTGGGTCACTAACATCACTATTCTGATCTGTGAAAACTTTCACAGTTCAGTACTGGTCAGCTGACCCTTCCTAGAGTCATGTAAATCACTATTCTGATCTGTAAAAAAACTTTCACAGTTCAGTACTGGTCAGCTGACCCTTCCTTGAGTCATGTAAATCACTATTCTGATCTGTGAAAACTTTCACAGTTCAGTATTGGTCAGATGACCCTTTCCTGGGTCACTAACATCAATATTCTGATCTGTGAAAATGTTCACAGTTCAGTATTGGTCAGCTGGCCCTTTGCTGGGTCACTAACATCACTATTCTGATCTGTGAAAACCTTCACAGGTCAGTACTGGTCAGCTGACCCTTTCCTGGGTCACTAACATCACTATTCTGATCTGTGAAAACTTTCACAGTTCAGTACTGGTCAGCTGACCCTTCCCTGAGTCATATTAATCTCAACTCTGATCTGTGAAAGCTTTCACAGTTCAGTACTGGTTTGTGAAAATTTTCACAGTTCAGTACTGGTCAGCTGACACTTCCCTGAGTCACTAACATCACTATTCTGATCTGTGAAAACTTTCACAGGTCAGTATTGGTCAGCTGACTCTTTCCTGGGTCACTAACATCACTGTTCTGATCTGTGAACATTTTCACAGTTCAGTACTGGTCAGCTGACCATTTCCTGATTCATGTACATCACTATTCTGACCCAAATTGAACTGTGAATTTTTTCACAGATTAAAATAGTGATGTTACTGACTCAGGGAATGTTCAGCTGACCAGTACTGACCTGTGAAAATGTTCACAGATCAGAACAGTGATGTTAGTGACCCAGGAAAGAGTCAGCTGACCAATACTGACCTGTGAAAGTTTTCACAGATCAGAATAGTGATTAATATGACTCAGGAAAGGGCCAGCTAACCAGTACTGACCTGTGAACATTTTCACAGATCAGAATAGTGATGTTAGTGATTTAGGGAAGGGCCAGCTGACCAGTACTGACCTGTGAACATTTTCACAGATCAGAAAAGTGATGTTAGTGACTCACGGAAAGGGTCAGCTGACCAATACTGAACTGTGAAAGTTTTCACAGATCAGAATAGTGATTTACATGAATCAGGGAAGGGCCAGCTGACCAATACTGAACTGTGAAAGGTTTCACAGATCAGAATAGTGATTAATATGACTCAGAAAAGGGTCAGCTGACCAGTACTGAACTGTGAAAGTTTTCACAGATCAGAATAGTGATGTTAGTGACTTAGGGAAGGGTCAGCTGACCAGTACTGAACTGTGAAAGTTTTCACAGATCAGAATAGTGATTAATATGACTCAGGAAAGGGTCAGCTGACCAGTACTGAACTGTGAAAGTTTTCACAGATCAGAATAGTGATGTTAGTGACCCAGGGAAGGGTCAGCTGACCAATACTGAACTGTGAAAGGTTTCATAGATCAGAATAGTGATTAATATGACTCAGGAAAGGGTCAGCTGACCAGTACTGAACTGTGAAAGTTTTCACAGATCAGAATAGTGATGTTAGTGACCCAGGAAAGGGTCAGCTGACCAATACTGAACTGTGAAAGTTTTCACAGATCAGAATAGTGATGTTAGTGATTTAGGGAAGGGTCAGCTTACCAGTACTGACCTGTGAACATTTTTACAGATCAGAATAGTGATGTTAGTGACCCAGGAAAGGGTCAGCTGACCAATACTGAACTGTGAACATTTTCACAGATCAGAATAGTGATTAATATGACTCAGGAAAGGGCCAGCTGACCAGTACTGACCTGTGAATATTTTCACAGATCAGAATAGTGATGTTAGTGACTCACGGAAGGGTCAGCTGACCAGTACTGAATTGTGAAAGTTTTCACAGATCAGAATAGTGATTTATATGACTCAAGGAAGGGTCAGCTGACCAGTACTGAACTGTGAAAGTTTTCACAGATCAGAATAGTGATGTTAGTGACTCAGGGAAGGGTCAGCTGACCAGTACTGAACTGTGAAAGTTTTCACAGATCAGAATAGTGAATAATATGACTCAGGGAAGGGTCAGCTGACCAGTACTAACCTGTGAAAGTTTTCACACATCAAAATAGTGATGTTAGTGACTCAGGGAAGGGTCAGCTGACCAGTACTGAACTGTAAAAGTTTTCACAGATCAGAATAGTGAATAATATGACTCAGGGAAGGGTCAGCTGACCAGTACTGATTGAAGAAAAAGAGAGCAGAGCATTAGGAACACTGTTACGCAATAAATAGCGATTGTGAAATATTTCACAAATCGAGTTTGACTTAAAAACAATGTTTTTGTATTTGAGCAGTCTGCGTGTTTAATGGCAAAATACGTTAAACATGAAGAGCGCATATTTTTCACATTCCTTACTATAGCGGACTTACCAAGGGGGTTACGGACAAGAGCTTTGCTGTGAAAAAATTCACAGATCAAGCTGGTTCACATGACACTGGTTTCAGTCTGCTAAGTTTCCAACTTTCGGAGCTATAAGCATTATAAAATTAAGAGTCGAAAAAATAAAATAAAATTTCGGCCAAAAGGCACATCATCACCAGAATTCACAAATCATGGAGAACTACATTCGGGATTATTTGCATGTTTATGACAGCGCGTTGTGCATTTATAGCCAAAAAAAATCCGAATATCAAACCGCAAACTATCTTTACTGCGGTGGTTTACCAGCAAGAAAATCTAACGCTCATTGGCTCTCGCCTGCATTCGTCACAGATTAAGACATGCCGTGTTTCTGGTGAGGTGTGTTTTGAATGATGCACGCGTGCACCTTCACAGAGTGGATAGGGAAAATAACCTGGATAATATTTTCAGCGATTAACAAATTAAATTCTGATCTGCACCTCACTCAAACCTTCCATATTCCACCAGAGAGGACTGCGGCTGCAACGCATCGTCATTTGGACTGCTTTTTGGTACTACGTTTGACATTTTTGCAATAAATAAATGATTGCGATTGCACTTATTTGTCTGTCATGTTTTTTTTTTTTTTGTTTGTTTGTTTGTTTTTTTTTTTTTTTACTGTACAGAGAGTGTTATGGTTAGGTTTAGAGATAGGAGTGAGATTAGCGACTATAAAAAATATTTTTATTCTGTACTGTTACTAAAATGGTAATTTCCCTGCATATGTTGATCAGTTACGTTTTATATCCTTTTACTGTATACCCGCTACAAAATAAAATGGGTAGGTTTAGGTTTGGGGGTAGATTAAGGGGGCAAAAATCTAAATCGCTTATTAATAAAATGATAAAAATGCATATTTGCTATAAAATGGGTAGGTTTAGGTTTGGGTAGGTTAAGGGGGCTAAAAATCTAAATCGCTTATTGATAAAATGATAAACAGGCATTGATACGAATATGTTAATGATATAAAAGATATGTAAATATTTTACGTTTTTTTAGCCAAAAATACGTAGCGATTTGTACGTTTTAAACTTTGAAATACGTCTTAACTGTACGTTTTAGCATCAATAGAAATGTACAAAAATATACGTTTTGTGACTCTAAACGTTACGTATAAATACCTATGTATAAACAATTGCTGTCTTGCTAGACACTGTATGGCACTCTGAGGGAAACTATGCAGTTGGTTATAAGTAAACAGAACAATAGTGATTTCAGGTAAAGTACTATATAGAGTGGTGTTAAAGGACTCCATCCATCCCTTATTTCTCCAAGCCACTTGTCCTGTGTATTGTCGTGGAGATGCTGGAGCCTTTCCCAGCATCTCGGGCTGCAGGCAAGGAAACACCCGAGATGGATGGCCAGTCCATCACAGGAAGACACACATTCATACATTCTGTTCAAGTACTGGTTAGATATTCCTGTGCCAAACACATTTCAGTTCAGTGCACCTCAGTCTCAACTTTAGTATTTAATCAAATGCAAAGCCGAACAGTTTTCCCTTCAGAGATGCACAAAGCAGAGTCAATCTAATTTGATAAATTGCTTGATGAGATGGATAAGTTTTCAATTTCTTGAACTGCATGAGGAGTAAACATTCAATGATTGGTAGTTTTGTTTTGTTTTTTTAGCTCTAATCAAAGCTGCATTTGCATTTGACTTAAAGGGACAGTTCACACAAAAATGAAAATTCAGTCTTTCCAAACCCTTTCTGTCCCTCCTCTGAAATCATAAAGAGGATATTGTTTTTTGTATGTTTCTCTTTTCAGACAATTTTGAAGAGAATAAAGGACATTTTGTAATGTTTACACATCGAAGGAAGAAGGAATACAGTGTAAGCATCTTAAAAGTGATAGTCTCTTCATTCATTCATTCATTTACATTTCTGTCTTACTTTCAGAGAATATATTGAAATAGATTCTTGTTTTAAATGTAAACTTTGAGACATGTATCCTTTAAATATGGAGGGAATTATCCTATTTAATGTTTAGATCCAACTAGTTTTAATTGGAAAGCAAGAAAAAGGAAACTCCAATAAAGAATTTGAATATCATTATATTTGTTTGTTTGTAGTGTGCTGAAAAGCGAACAAAAGACACATTTCAGACAAAGCGTTCACATTAAAAAGTACCCAAACTTTTCAAGACATTTGCTTCAATGCAATTGAATGATTTCATTGTGCATCCATTACCATCATGCATGTAAAACAGCCAGGGGCTCTGTTAATAAACCCAGTTATGTTGTTTTGTTTATTTGATGTAGGCCCCACAGCTCTCCGACTTGATTGAAAAATATTTGAAATTATTGTGTAAAGGTGTATTTGCTTTGCCATCTTACCTGACTCTAAACTTCCCATGAGAACAGTCCTTGAAAATAAGTCATTATGCTTGCAGGCGCTGCACTCCCACCACTGCCCTTTGTGTACAGAATTATGAGAGAGAGTTGCTCATGAAAACACTTTCATTAGTGTGTTTATAGCCTTCGACAACAAAGGCCTAACCGACAACCCAAAATACACACACATTCGCATAGATATTTCAGGCAAGGACTACCCTATTAACATAACAAAGACGATGACGGTGGCATGGCATGCAGTAGGGACGGCTTGCAGGAGCACAGCCAATCTGTTTGCGTTCTTTGGGGAAATTAGCTGCTCTCAGACCTGTTTTTAGAGCAAACGAAAAGACAGTTTGTGCTCTGAAAGAGAGTGCCGTCACTCAGGGTCAAATCTATTATCCGGTGCTGACTGCCTTTGGGTATGTTAAGCTCTAATCCTGGAAATGAATCAAAACGATGTTTGTTTGAATGTGAAGCATTGTTTCAGAACTCAAAGTCTTTCTTTTATGAATGCCACAAATGTGTGCTACCTATTACATTTACAAAATGACACTTGTGTGTTTGTTTATTAAATATTTTGCATGATTTGATCCTTTTGATTTGATCTGGCTGGCTTATTTTCAAAATAAGTGTAGAAAATGAACAAGGTACAGCAAGGCTAGAGGTACATCGGGGTAAAAGGTGCATTTGATTTTATTCTCGTCTAAGCAACTGGATGGCACAAAAAACTCACCACAGCAAAGCAAAGTTACTTACGTGCTTATGTTTTTAAAATGTTTAAAAGGTTTACAAATCAGAAGAGATACAATAAAATTACATATATTTTGAGACAAAGGTCTTGTTTTTAATTTTCAGTTTTGCTCAAGGTAATTCAATTAAGAGTTTGTCAAAGTATGGTTTTAGGGGTAAAGAATGGTGTTGGGCTAAAGGCACAATAATTGACATGATTAGCATTTTAACATGCATTTTCTTAACTATAATAAATTATTTTATTTATTTGCTTAAGTTATTTTGAACAATTAACTCAATATTATGCAAAACTTATTATGCTATTATTTGAGGTAAAGCATTTTTATCAATACTGTGATCATTACAATTATATGATTTTTTAAACAAACCAAGCCAAACTACTTTTATGATTTTTTTTCTCACAAAAAGTGTTGCTGTATAAATGTTTATTTTTAGTAGTGAAGTAGTGAGAAGCATGTTTCCCTTGAAGGAATAGTTCACATAAAAAAATGACAATTAGCTGTAACTTTTTGGAGAAATCTTTCATTAGAAAAAGTGATAGTATTAATAGAGGTATTTGTTTTGTTTTGTTTTTTAGCCAGAAGCAACTGTTTGACATTAAAAACTATTTGAAGAGGAAAAATAATATAAAATTAAATTATTAAAATTAAATAATAATTATTAAAATAATATTAAAATAATCTTTTTAGTCATGCTAGAAGTACTGTTGTCACAACACATGAGATGAAAGGCGCAACACGAAGATGAAATGCAGTGAAAAGTCTTTAATATAATCCACAGGTAAATCCACAAAAGGAAGCCAGGAACACACGTACTCATTGACAAGACCGGACACCGAGCATCAAACTGAATACAACTTATAAAGGTAGGCTAATGATAGACAGACAGGTGCAGGTGATTAACTAATAACGACAATAACGAGGAACAGGAACACCATATATGGGCACATGAGGGAAAAACCAATACAAATTTTCCAGGTGTGACAACTGTATCTGTGTTATTCAATATTACATTTAAAATGTATATATTGCATACATGTTTCAATAAAAAATAATTAACGTATATTAGTTTACTATAAATGCTAGTCAATACACTTTAACCATATTTCAGTAACAATAGAATTATGAAATTACATAAATATGTAAATGAGTCCTACTGAGGTGAGTCAAAGCACTCTAAATTTCAGCTAAAATATAAACTTAAACTGTAACATGTTTGCATTTAACTGTAATTAACATGCAGTTAAGTGTCTGATACTTCAAAGTGTGAGATATTTCAAAGAATGTTGGTAACCAACTGGAGAGAGAGAGAGAGAGAGAGAGAGAGAGAGAGAGAGAGAGAGAGAGAGAGAGAGAGAAAAAAAATCTCAAAATCTCTTATTTTGTATCACACAGAAGAAAGAGGTTAGTTTTGGAACAATTAAGGTAAGCAACTGATGCCACAATGTTCATTTTTGAGTGAACTGTCCTTTTTAGTGACCAAATCTTTTTTTTTAAATGCCACAATATTACCATGCAAGCATGTGAAAAATAATATAATAATTCCTAAAGGTAATTAAGAGTTTTTCAACAACTGAAGAGTATGTAAAAGTATGGTATTAGGGGTAAAAATTGGTGTTGGGGCTAAAGGCACAATTTGACATGATGAGCATTTTAGTGAACATGCATTTTCTGAACTATAATAAATTATTTTATTTATTTGCTTAAGTTATTTTGAACAATTAACTCGATATTATGCAAAACATAATTTCCCATTACTTTAGGTAAAGCATTTTTATCAATAGTGCGATCATTACAATTATATGATGTTTAAACAAACCAAGCCAAACTACCTTTTACGATTTATTTTCTCACAAAATGTGTTGCTGTATAAATGCTTAATTTTATTAGTGAAGTAGTGAGAAGCATGTTTCCCTTGAAGGAATAGTTCACATAAAGAAATGACAATTAGCTGTAACTTTTTGGAGAAATCTTTCATTAGAAAAAGTGATATTATGAATAGAGGTATTTATTCATTTTATTTATTTTTTTAGCCAGAAGCAACTGTCTGCCATTAAAAACTATTTGAAGATTTAAAGGGAAAAAAAAAATAATTTAATAATCTTTTTTAATTTAATAAGCTTTTTAATAATCTTTTTAGTCATGCTAGAAGTACTTTCATGTGTTGACTAACATTAAAAGCAGAAGTAATATTTAACTGTATCTGTGTTATTCAATATTACATTTAAAATGTATATATGGCATACACGTTTCAGTAAAAAATAACATTCATGTATATATAGTTTACCATAAATGCTAGTCAATGCACTTTAACCATATTTCAATAACAGCAGAATAACGTTAATTACGTAAATATGTAAATGAGTCCTACTGAGGTGAGTCAAAGCACTCTAATTTTCAGCTAAAATATAAACTTAAACTATAACATGTTTGCATTTAATTGTAATTAACTGCAATTAAGTGTCTGATACTTCAAAGTGTGAGATATTTCAAAGAATGTTGGTAACCAATTGGAGAGAGAGAAAAAAAAAATCTCAAAATATCTTGTTTTGTTTCACACAGAAGAAACAATGAGGGTAAGTAACTGATGCCACAATGCTCATTTTTGGGTGAACTTTCCTTTTTAGTGACCGAATCCTTTTTTTTTTAAGGGCCACAATATTATCATGCAAACATGTGAAAAATAATATAATAAGATACATGCAGCAGTCACAAAGTCATGTCTTTTTCTGCCCTACTTCCTAGTAGTCCAAGTAATTACAGCATTCCCTACTGACCTCCTCCTAACCTGCTGGGATGAGCTTGTATTCCTCTCATTACCTGGAGCTGCACCTCCACCCTGCCCCTTGGCCTTCCTCTATTTTAGCAGACAGTCTCGAGTTGAACCCCAGCCAGCATATAAACAGGTCTGACAGCTCTCTCCCACAAGCCGGGGCACTCTGGCTCCATGGCCATCTATGACCGCCCACGGTCTGCCTGGCATCTAGCTGGACACGTTGGCTCATTGTCTTGCGAATGTGTGTGCAGGTTTGAAGAAAAGCTGCCCAGCCAGGTGTCAAGGGAGCAGTGCTCTTATTCTGCGGAGTGCAGCATCCTTGTTTAGCAGGTCAGCTAAGGTCTAGTACACTTACCTGTTAGGGCAGATATTTCTCACAAAGGATCATATTATTGAACATCTTGGTCATTCTGACCACCCACACCAAGAATGATAGCATAATGTGTCGTGGCATGAATAACTATTATGTATACCTTGTTTTTTTGTTTTTTTTTTTAACACTCTGAAGGCCTACAGAAAATTAATATTTAGAGACAAATAGACTGAGCCTCTTTTCTGGCCTTTTTACACTTTAGACTAATACTAGGAAGAAAGTACATGTTTAAATTAAAGTATATGATCAAAATATATTTGTATACGGGAATATTCCCATAGCAGTGGAACATATAAGCCTCTGTCACAGTAATGGCTTAATTGTAATATAAACCAGAGCAACTGAACATTGCAATCTGGTTCATTCTTAGAGATTTCAGCAGATGTGCATATAATGGTATAGAGCAAGTGTTATATAATGTTTTTGCACCAGTGCAGACACATTCATTTCTTATGGATAATTTGCACTTTTTGTTTATGTCAATGAAGCTAAACCATTTGTTTTTTTTCAGTTAGCCTGTTGAGTCATTTTAATAAATAAAGTGTCATTAAATGATTTACTATAGAAGATTTTAGGTTGAATTTCATAAAAAAAAACCTAAAAAAAAAAAAAAAAACAAATTCAAATCAGCTTTAACCCTTTAACTGTCACCCCCCATTTTTAAACATAGACGTGAAAGTGCACTATCCAAACTTAAATTGTTATGATTCATGAACGAATACATTTTGTAATATTATTTTGTCCCATTTCCATGGCAATGTAATGTCTGATTTTAAAATGGCTTTGAGGTTTTACACTTTCAGCTGATATATTATTTCTGATGATTTCTTTGTGACAAAGGTCAGAAGTCCTGTTATGATTCAGATTTTTCAGGTGCACTTTGTTATGAATTAATCTATTCCTACAAAATTTGTAACAAAAAGCAGTAGTAAAATATCTATGTAGGAGTCTTAGACCTTTCCAACCATATACAGTTTGTCATGATTAGATTAGGATTTATTTGTAAAATAGTGAAGTAAACTCCATTGAGGGGACGGGTGACAGTTAAAAGGTTAATGAACATTTAAGGGAAAAAAAAGTGAAATGTCAAAATTTATAATTTTAGAAATAACTTGGAGTTGGAGTTGGATTTTTTTTTTTTTTTTTTCTCACTCCATACAAACCTGTAATTTGTTTAACTGTTTGGAAGCAGCAATATGCTCACAAACACTCACAGATGCAGCAGAAAACATCTGGGTCATGCTGAAACCAGGATTGCAAATACTTGTAACGTGGCTCAGAGGAAGACAGAAATCATGTCTTTGTGGCAGTTTTTATGCTGATTAAAGGATAATACAAGACTTTTTCACCTTACAAATGGTTGTCGAAAACAAAAGTGCTATGAAATGCATTGTGAGAAAGTGAGACTTGCCAGAGCAAAACAGACTCTATGCATCAGCACCCCGAAATTAGTAAGAAACAAGCAAATATGATATGATGGTGCGGTGTAATAAGTATATTATATAATAATATATTTGACATATTTAACAATAAGCACCATTCCAGTGCATTTAGCACCTGGTTAAACTGGATTGTGGGTGGTTAGTAGAAGAAGCAGGTTTTTACACTTAAACATTATGCACAAAAGTGCTGCAGCTGTTTGGTGAATTCACCCCTTAACCTTTACCTGTCCCTTGTGTTTGATTACATATCATCCCAGTACAGCTCACACAGTTTAAGACGGCTCATGTTTGCATGGTCCTGCGTGTGGTTGCTTTAGAGCTGAACTACTAGAGCTTAACCTCTATGCTTGGAGAAATAGAGAGCGAAAGAAAGAGAGAAGGAACTGGAGCACAGAGGAGGGAATTTCTTCAGCCTTGTTATTCCGGCCTGTTGTCTCAGTGGAGTTTGCCACCACTCACTACAGGGATGATGAAAGGGGGGCTCATGCTCCCCTCTGTCTGGCTTCATAGCCCCTCTTCAGCTGACTGCTTTTTAATTAAGGAGGAGAGAGAGAGAGAGCACAGTGCGGCAGCTAGCCCCTGGAAATTGAATTTCATTTTCTTTTCCTAATTTATGTATCTGTTTGCGACTGGCTTGTCTTTATAGTCTATTCTGTTGCTTTTGTTGCCACTGATAAAAAGGAAAACCGAGATGGTCTGAATAGTAAATCATAGTAATGTTCACACGAGAGCACGCCGTGATTTCAGAAGCGTCACATGCTAATAGCGGGGGAATTCGCAGCGGTGGGAAAATGTTTGTGTCTGCTTGAGTGTGTACATTTATAAACACTCATACAGCGGTGTTGTGTGCTGTGTTGGTTTTGATTAACTCAGATATGGCTCTACTTTTCTGTTCACACCTGATACGCTGATAGCGTCTGTGATGTTAAACTCCTCAAGTGCATCTGGTTTCCGTGAGCAGAGATTTGGCAGTGACTGCTGGTATTTAAATGTAAAATATGGCTTGCTTTGTCAAGCTACCCTGCGTGCTACCCTGGGGTGGAGTCCCATCTGTTGCTGTCAAAAGTAGCACTAAATAAAGACCATCCTCTGTGTATCCGTGGATGGCAGGAATAATTTGACTTATAAAACAGGATTAGTCATGTAAGGGGGGAAACGTATCATTCTGATGGAGGAGATAAAGGATATTTAAACAATTCGCCGGTGACAGCACTTTCAGAGGTTTGAAAAAATTGATTTGGTTAAAAGAAAAGAAGAAAGCAGCATATATTATTGAGTTTTGCTTTTCGTACAAATAGTCATTCGATAGATATTGGATGTGCTACTACAAGTACAGCTTAGCTGTTTAATCATGTATAGACCTTACTCAGGTTAGACGGCGTATTGAATTTAACACGGATGAAAACGAGGCTGTGAGGGATAGACTTATAGGGCCCTATTATAACGATCTAAGCTCATGGTCTGAAGCGCATGGCGCAGGTGCACGTAGAACGTGTCTGAATCCACTTTTGCTAGTTTAACAACGAAAAAAAAAAAAAAAAACAGTACAAAAGGGTTGCACCTATTCTCATAATGAGTCATGGGTGTGTTTTGGGCGTAATGTGCAATAAACCAATCCGAGTCTCATCTCCCATTCCCTAAAAGCCATAAATGCCAGTTGCGCTTCCACCATGTCGGATTCGCTATGTGGATTCTCCACGTACACAATAATAATCGTTCACGTTGTAATTTGGCATGTCTGTGTGCTGCTGCACGTCCCTGTGTGTGTGTTGTTCACCTGCCTGTAGGCCCATATTACTAACATACCCTTTAAAAAAATAAAAAAAAATAAATAAATACTGTGCCATTGACTTTAGACCAGGTTTTGGTTGGTCATTGGTGCAATTGTTTTCAGTTGCCTCAAAATAGCAAAGTGCCAACAATGCACCCGGACACACCTCGTTTTCAGACCAGCATGCGCATGGGCGAACAGATGGGCACAACTGCGTTTTCTATTTAATCCTTGTGCGCAAAAAAAAAAAAAAGTTACACGAAGGTCCTTAGTGGACAAAAATGTCCATGTTAAAAAACTGTCATAAAAATTTGAAGCTTGGGAGCACAGACTTAAGTTTGGTCTCATTTTAAAGAAGACCCATGGCAGATCATTGTTGTAGTAGAAAAAGTTTAAAAAGTGAAACCAAAAAAAAAAAAAAAAAAAAGTTATAGAGGTTTGAAAATGCTTTATGAACAATATTTTATATAAAATATATATTTTATGAAACATGTTGATTTTGTTTGAGTGCAGTACCAGATTTCCCTCATGTAGGGGGCCAGCAATACTGCACTGGTGCACACAGTGGTTGGATTTGTGATTTGCTGTATTTTTTCTATTTCAAATATTACAAGAAGACACACGCGCACACACAATTTTTTTTTTTTTTTTTTTTTTTTTTTTTTTTTTTATGATACACATACAAACTACATTCTGACATCCATACCAACACACCCACGCAATTATAGCTGCATTATTTATGCAATTGGCTGTATAATATGCAGAAGCTGCAAACAGGAATAAAGTGAGTATTTGCTTTATAGGCCACACCTGGAAAAATGGCACCATCTGGTAAAAAATTAAATTTTAAAGCCTTGCCAAGAGAATGAAAGCCTGTTAACAAAAATTGCATCATTTTACAGTTAAATGGCACTGTGATTAAAAAACAGCAGTTTCAGTGGGGACATTTTTGTCCTTAAGGTCCTGAGAGGAACTATTTTGTGTATCTAGTGCATAAAAATTTGAAGCTTTGGAGCACTTAAGTTAAGTTTGGTCTCATTTTAAAGAAGACCCATGGCAGATTAATACTGAAGTTTAAAAAAAAAAAAAAAAGTTATAGAGGTTTAAGTTTATGAAAATGCTTTATGAACAATGTTTTATATATAATATATATTTTATGAAATATGTTGAACTCTAAAAATCCAGAAAATCAAAGCCATAAAAAAAAAGTGTTAAAAAATTGTAAAAAAAAAAAAAAAAAAAAAAAAAAAAAAACATTTTGAAACTTTGCCAACAGAATAAAAGTCTACTAACAAAAATTGCATCATTTTAAATGAAAATGAAAACTACTAAAAATAGTAGTTTTAATGGGTTTCAATGGGGACATTTTTGTCCTTCATGTCCTGGGAGTGTCCTGGAATGTCCTTTTTTGTACCTAGTGCAAAATAGATTTATTAAAGGAAATGGGGGTATGTATGCAGCTGGCAATAACACAGGCAAAATTATAAAAAAAAAAAAAACAAAAAACACTGGTGTCGCACTGCGTGTATGATAGGGCCCATAAAGGTCCAGCTTTCAAAACTGTTTCATGAAGTTGTTTTCTACTGAAAGTACAAAAAGATCAGCTGAATAGTCAGTATGTTGGTATGTTAGTATATTTTGGTAAATTCTAATGAATTAATTTTTGCCACCAAATTTGCCAAAATAAAATACTGCTACAATTGCCTTGAGTGTTTGAATTTTCTCGAAAAACTTCTGCTGTTGTGTTCCATGGAAAAAATAACAACATCCAGATTTTGAATGACATTAAATTGTTGAATGAATTACAATATCAAATGTGCCAAATCATGTGAATGTACTGCACAAAGGACCTTCAACAGTCTAAACTTTTTGATGGACAATACATATTTTAATTATTCTTTCATTATTTTCCCCAATAGTAATTAAAATTTATATCAAGGCATGTTGAGCAGCAAAATTATTCCACCTCTGCTTTTCAAATAGCAAGCTGTGAACTTCAACAAGCTTTTGAATAAAAGGTTGAACACACTAATAAAGTGCAAACAATCATTTCTCACAACATGGCAAAATGCAGATTAGCATATACACACACAGAACACTTCCACTAATTCATCCCTAGATAATCCCCATATTTCCATTTTACACTACTGACTTCACAGCCCATAATGAGAAACTTGATTCATATTTGACTTCTTATTATTACTCATGAGTTACTGACGGTAAAATTAATTTCTGTCAATCCATTGATTTAATCAAGTGCTTGAATTGTAGAACATTTCAGTTAATTATATTCTATTGGAATTTCTTTCATTGTCAGGTTTTCACTGCATTGTCCTTTGCGTGAGGCCTACCTGGACAGTCAAGAGACGGGCTTAATTAGATGGGGCACACCGATTGCCAAAATAAATCTTTTGAAAATATGATGACAAATGAGGCGAGATGTGCATGATGGTGCCAAGTCACCTATGTGGAAAGAACATCAAAAATAATTTTCAGCTAGTAACCACTTTCCAGATTCTGAATTTCACAGTCACTGCCAACTCTTTGAAACTCAAAATTATTTAAAAAAAAAAAAAAAAAAGATGTTGACTTTTAGAAGATAAACACATTCTAAATGCAGTATGGACCAAAAATATTGATGACTCATCTCACATTCAAGGGATGCTCACATTTGTGTCCAATAAAATGCTCTCTAGAATGATAATATCCCTTCTCCCATAATATAAACAGCCTTTGACTACGATACAGGGTTCATAGCTACAACATAAACTAAACGTTACTACGCATTTTGTTTTGTTGCGCCCCACTCTCTGTTGGGAAAATATATCAACATTGAAAAGAAACTGTGCTCGTTATAGCATTTCATTTGGTCTTTAAAGGTCATTATATATTTATGATGAACATTCACAAAATAACGTGCTTTGAAGTGCAACAGGCCTCCAGCAAATGACCCCTAAGGTTGATCAAGAGCAGTTGATACTTTCATTAAATGAAATAAAAAAAAATAAATAAATAAAAAAGAGGAAAGTATAACGATTTCCACTACCTACAATGAAATAAACAACTGTGGATGTGGACTACTGCATTTATCAGGAATTAAAATAAAATTACACTGTCTCCCTTGTGATACCCTAATTTAATACAGTACGCTAAGCGCAGAAGCTTTCGTCAAATACCGTACATGGCCAGTGGAGAATTATTTGATAAGGGAGAGCATGTATTAATTTGTTTCTCATATGGACTGTGGAAGCCTTAGGCCACGTACTGTTCTCTTTGACAAGATAAAATTTATTAAATGGACCAGACATGACCACATAAAAACTTTGACCTACCTACTGATAGAAAAATTTGAATTGTGAACCCTTGTGACATATTAATCCTGGCTAGGGGTTTCCATTCATGAAACATTATTAAGGGTATAGTGTACTCTGTTGAACTGTGCTCTGTCATTTCCCCACTTTCTTCCCAGTGTCCTTCCCAGTGTCAAGAATAGTGTCTCTAGTGGCTCTTGTAGGCCGAAGTAAGCAGTGTAAAATTAGCAAAATGCAGTACTGTATTTGCACTGAAAAATTTGGTAACCTAAAAATGGCAACATCTAAATTTGGTTTTAAGTCAAAATATTATTTTGCATCACTGAATAGACCTAAACATATACAAACAAAACATTTTTAAGGTTTACATCAGGTAGAAATACAATTCCAGGTTACCACTTTTACAGTGTAAAGAGACAGTGGAAGTGCAGTTGTTAGTGGTGATCATATCAGTAATATTTTTCAAATAAATAAATAAATGCTCATAGAGTGAGATGCTAAAAAAAAAGTGTGATGCTGTGTAACAAAGACTTTTGTCTGACTTGCACACATGGACCAACACATTTAAAAAATTACAGAGATGAAAGGCGAAATTGCATCCTGTGAGAATGTCTCCTCAGAAATATTCACTTTGAGGTATAACATAACTGCTTTGTTCTTTATCATGGTAAAGCAGATGGCAAGGATGAGAGAGAAAGAAACAAGACCTAGCAGACCAGAAAGCAGGGACACATTATTTGTAAGCAACATTTCAAAGGTCTGATTCAGATTTAGAAGGGCACTTTCATTCGTTCCATCTTGAAGGCTTTTGGACATTGCATGTTAATGTTTAAGACTCATAAAAATATCTTTATGTTTGTGGACCCAGACTTATCTTGATAAAACAATTTTTTATTTATTTATTATTTTTTTTTTAAATACAATTTAACTGAGAAATACTTTACATTCTTAAAATAAAATGGGTTTTGAATGCAAACCTGAGGTTTCACTCAACACAACCTATGATGCTGAAAGCATAATACAATGGTCTTCAATTACCTCCTGAACCCAAACAATTATTGTTGCATTACGTAATGGTGGAGTCATCATTTCAAGGAATTGTTTAATCAATTTTCAGTGATCTTATTTGAACCGAATCCATCACCTCTTTAATTAGCAGACAGCAGATGGCAACACACACAGAAGCGGCTTGAATTAGCCACTAATTGCCAGGCAACCTTTCAACTTTCCACAATTCCAGCCAACATTAGAAAGGGCACAGAGCGTATAGAGAGAGCATGGTTAACATACATGTCAAGCTAACAATTAATCTGCCGCTGCTTTGAAATGCACAGCATATCCCCAGCTGTCTGATAAAAAAAAGGCTAAAAGAGCACTAGATCCCAAGCTGTGAAGTACTCGGGCAATTAGCCTGTCCATCCGCTTTGAAGAAGTTCAATATATTGTAAAATGACCAACAGATATGTTTCATCATGCTAAATTAGCAGCAGAGACTTGTTCAGAGAGCTGACTCTGGAGTTTTGTGGGAGCGCTTGGCTGCATCCCAATTAGCATGCTATCTGTTCTATATAGCAGAAGAAATTAAGATTAGTGTGATCATAGTACATCGAAAGAAGTATGTCAAACATTCCCATGGGATTTTCAAAGTCTCCCTTATAATGCATGCTACTAAAATAAGCTGTCATATTTGATTTAAAGCCTTACTATCAACATGATCAAAACATAGCTGGAAAAAACCTGTTGAATACAGTCTATAATTATAATCATATTATTTAATCTTTAGCAAGTAGATGGCCTTTTAATATAGTATTTTTCCTGTGTGTTTTTTTTTCAATAGTAAATGTAAGAATGACTTTTATATTGTTGGTAATATTTTAAGGTGAACTTGTGATGGATCTCTTAGGGTATTTTGAGCTGTATAAAGTATTGCCAATGCATAGAAAGTACTGCCAAAGCTGCCACAGCAGTTTTTAAATGTATTGCCTAAAAATCATAATAGATCAAAAATCATAATTGGAATTTCAACAGCATGGGTCTGTAGTATCAATACATTTTTTTTTTTTTTTATGATGTAATAGTTTGTCTTAATATTAGCAGATTGCATCACTGTATACACAAATATATGTATACTTTCCATTTATTCTAGTGTGTATCAGGAACATGGTTTAACCTGGACTAAAGGCCTAAAGTCTGAACACTACAAAAGGTCAGATAACCCAAAATCTCAAAATTAACAAGTGAATGAAGAAAAACAATGTTTTTGCCTGTAGTGTCTTGCCTTAACAACTGTACTTCTCAAAATTCACAACATTTTTCTGCAAAGTCAGCACAAGCACTCAGTCAGAACCAATGCTGGATCCTGGAAGAGGCAATATACAGTAGGCAAGGACGGGAGCACTCCCCGGGGTGGCGTTCGTTCACAGCCGCACACTTCACTGTCTATGGCTCATCTGCGACAGTTTCACGGCATTGTGCCCATTCTCCGTTCTGCCCGACCGCCCCCCTCTCATTTCAAAATGAATTGTGACCTATAGCTGGTAACTTTTTTCGAGTGGCTCTCTGTGCTATACTTCACCCACTCTCACTTCTGTTGCTGTCGATCTGCCCACCGAAAAAAAAAAAAAAGTCTTCACCTGCTAGAAACCAATTCATCATGGTAACCCAGTTGCTAATATATATCAAGAATTGTGTAAATACAATGGTCCACTCTATTGTTAGAATCGAGATTTTAATTTACAACCCAGTATCACGCCAAAGCGTGTAATAGACATGCCGGTCCACTCGAGGATGCGTGTAAGTGTCATGTTTTGCCGTCTCTAGGCGTGAAAATGACACACATGTATGAAGGTGAAGTTACCAATGGAGTACCAGCAGGGCAACCTGGTCTCACAGAGAAAATGTACCTGGGGGAACTTTTTTGCCAGAAGAAATATGTAACAATAAGTACACATCAAAGCAGTTTCCAACAGAAACGTCCATTGAGTAGTGCTAAAAGAGTGTTCTTTTTTTCATCCGGAAAAGATGAACGTACATATGGTATGTTCAACATGCTCTTGCTCCCAACTCGCCACATACTGATGCTTGGTCAGGACGTGCAGGGTCCATCATTGCTTTAAATAAGAAACCCTTGGCGTCGTCATGCTGACGCAAAAGACACTGGGGATTTTATTGGCATGATTAAATTATACATTGGGTAATAATATTGCCATTATTGCATATATGTTGGGGTGTGGTTTTTCAATGTAAATAGTCACAAGTTTTATTTGCATTTCATTATTTACACATTTACGAGCACGTAACCAAACCCCTGCCCCTAAACCTACCATTTGTCAATAAAACACCAGATATAACAGGCAGATATAGCTACAGACATACTTTATCAAAAAATGATTAATATTCCAAGTCTTCTGAAGCAAAACGATTGATTTGTGAGAGGAATAGACACGATCTGTCTCCGTCTGCCATAAAGATTTGTGCATAAAAGAATTCCAAAAAGCCCGCCCGCCAGGGGAAGCGTTACGTCAGCCTTGGTTGTGAAATTCCATTGGCTCTTGTGTGTCTCGTGACCGATTGCGTCATGCTAATGTTAGGGAGTATCTTTTTGAATGAGATGTGAGCACGTTAACGAAGCAGGATCATTTTCAGCGATTAAAACCTTATGTTTTACTTTCTTCTTCGCATAAAGATATCATATTGCTTCAGAAGACTCAGAATGCAACATGACTTGTGTGTAATGTTTCTGCAATAAATACCTGTGACTGTACTTATATTTGCCTGTTACGCGTTTTATATTGTTCAGAAGTGGGTACGTTTAGGGTAAGGGTGGGTTTAGGTGCTCCAATGAAAGTATACATTTATATAAAATTATTAATATATTTACAAATGCTTGCAAATCATTAAATTAAGGCAAACAACTGAAATCAATGGAGGACCATGCACGTCCAAAAACAATGCCATAAGGTCCTGACCAAGCATCAATATGTGATGAGTTGGGAGTGAGAACGTGTTGGTATGTTTTATGATAAAGGCTAGATGGTATACAGATGTACTGTACAATAATTACTGTTTTTGCATAATTGTAAGGGGTAGGTTTAGGGTTGGGGCAGGTGTCAACATTAATAAAACACAATCTAATAGGTAGAAAATGTAATTTATTTGATGTTTTACAACTAATGTACTATCTGCACTACACCTAAACCTACCCGATAGTATATGAACAAAAACCAATATGATGTAAAAATGCTATCGCAAGCACACCGTTTCATGTTTGCAATTGCTTTTTACATTACATTCGCTTTCTTGTTTTTCGATATCTCATCTTTAAGCTCTTATATCATGAGTCATGTTTTTCATGGGATTCATATCTGAGGATTCCACATCCTAAGTCCAATTCCGTGTCGCCTGAGCTACTGAGCAAGATTGCTACATTCAATGTTGCGTCCATTTGCGCTACCCTGCCGTTTATACAGTACCTACCCCAAGGTTCTTACAGAAACTTCAAAATGAAATTCCAGGACTTTCAAGGACTTTTCAAGCACTACTTTTTTGGTTTTCAAAGACTAAAATCAGAGATCTCACTTATCAAACAATATCATTATTATCCTTCAAATTCTAATAAACTTATAAAACAAAATGGTAAAGTGGAGGACAAAAGCATGCAATGGCTGTGGCAACTTTAATATTTGAAAGTTTTTTTTTTCCTCCATTTCTGTCACAGATGGAGTTTTGATTCCTTGCCACTGTCACCTCTGGCTTGCTTAGTTGGGGACACTTATTTTCCAGCGATATCGTCAACTTGATTGCACAGACCCTAACTGAACTGAGCTGGATAATGACATCACTGAATTCAATGATGAACTGACTTTAACTGAAAATTGAGTGTTTATGTTTATCCTTTTGAATTATTACAGACTATTTTTCCTATTTAATATTGCAAAGCTCCTTTGACACAATCTGTATTGTTAAAAGCACTATAAACAAAGGTGACTTGACTTGAATTATGGCTTTCCTTATTCCTTTTTTTTTTCATGAATATATGATTGACCTGAATAATGAGAGCTATATCATACACTTGGAAAATTAGGAGCCATATCACGCTTGTAGACGCTAGGGGAGTGACAATGCACTTAGCTCACAAGATGAGACAAACTTGAAACTCTAGCCTATTTTATTGAAATACCCTTCTGCCTAGCCCCCTGGATTACGTTCGCCATTGATCGACCCTTGCCTGTGTCACGGAGTTCTCTTATGTTTTGTCCTTATATAGCTGTTTGCTGTTGTTTGATCCTGCCTGCTGTTTTTGACCCTGTCTCATCTAAATAAAGCTTTGCATATGGATGTGCCCGCTTCACGCATCTTTCACTCCATTACACCCTACCAGTCTACTAATACTCTACTAACACTCTAATGAGAGTTAGTAGACATGTAGATGCAGTGTTACTTATAGCCAATGAAATGTGTTACGGGACCATCAAAATAAAGTGAAACCATTATGTGTCATTAAATCACACTAAGCAGAATACTTTAACTAATATATTTAGATATGAACTAACGATGAGACAATAATAACTGGTTAAAATAAAGTATCAATTTATTCAAGAATCAAGCAATTACACGTACAGTAATTAATACTAACTATAAGTAACTTTGCAAGTATATGTCAACTTATTCTACCAAACCAAACCCTAACCCTAACCTAACATTCAGCTAATACTCAGGTTAGTTGACATGTAACTTCAAATTAACTTACAGTTAGTAGAATGTCTAAAGTGGACTATCAAAATAAAGTGTAATTGAAAGTTTATGTCAGATATTTATTGCTGATTTGAAATGTCATTCCAATGTGAGTTTGTCAGACAGATTTTGGTATTCTCCCATTCCACTAAACAGAACTTTGGAACTTTTTTTATATCCACTGGCATCTAGCTGGTATAGTACTACAACAAAAAGCAATATTTTTAATCTATAGTTTATTTCAAAATATCTCTTTTCTCACAATCTTTGATTAAAAAAAAAAAGCTAATCATTAATGATGCAGAAGAAAATGATACATTGCAGAAAAATACAGGTTAATTTCATGCCAAGTGAAATCTCTGTACTGTTTTCACCTACTAAAAATAAAAACAAAATGCTAATATCACCATTATCCAGAGTGCAAATACACAAAGTGCATGAAATTTCTTCCATGCCCTGCTATTATTCTCGTCATTTCTCAATTGCCATGTCATTGTTGGGCCCTCTGAAACACAGTGATATTGCAGGTGCTGTGCCTCTATGGCTCTATTATCCTCCAGCAACACTGCAGGTCAAGTGACAAATGTGTCTCGCTTCTGATGTTCATTGTTGAATCTGCTGAGCTGTGCTGCTTCGATAATGTTGGGGGCTGCAACGATAAAGGCACAACAACAGTAGATAAAAGAGAAAATGAAGCGGGAAAGGAGAGTGTTTGTCCTAGGTGTACACACTGCCTCATCTGAGAGGAAAGTTGCTAACCTCAATGTCTGGATTCAGATGTTTCTTGTCCACTGAATTCAACAATACTAATTCTATGCATAATGTTATGCTGTGGTGTACAATGAACTTTAATTATACAAAAAATCAAAGCACGTCCTCATTAGATCCTCTGAAAGGTCAGCTCGTTGACATCTTCACCCACTGGCATGGACTCCCCAAACCATGTCACTTTAAATACCATCTTCCTTTTGACTTCTCAGTTGACTGTGGTTGACATGGAGGTTAGTCCAATGACAACTTGTCAATTTTAGTAGAAGAAGAACTTGCTTCTCAGATGCAAAGATTGCCAACAGTTTACTAATCCTCAGTGTGATTCAAAGGAAACATTATCCAATCATATCAGAGCATAAACTGTGTGTTTTCTGTCTGTATGATGGTCTGTCATTAGTGGAAATGACTTGGACACATACTTCTGTTTCTGTAGTCAGACAATCACACACACAATGGCCCTTTTATGATGATTTTTCTTGGTTCTGGCCTCAAATGGTGAGTCAAACTTTTTATGTTTGAATTTTTTATGTTTTTCGAAGAAAATGAGTGATGTTTACTTATGCAATACCCACTGCCATGATGCAAGGACATTGTGGGCAGTAGTTTACTGGCCCAAGTCAAAAGAGTTTTTCACTTGTTTTATGTAAATCTGAAAATTAATAGAACATCTCAGCAAGTCCCTCAGTTTAAACACAAATATTAGCTTTAGTATGAATGATACTAGCCTTCGCAAACACTAAGTGCTGACTTTTTTTATTTCAGTGCTTTAATGGAGTTTGATTACTTAATGCAACACTGTTCTGCAAATATTGCACATTAAATATCTGTTGAATGCATGACAAAGTCTTTTGAGACAAGCACATCAGGCTAAATGCTTTCACTTTCCATGATTCCCTATTTAAAGAACAATCAAAGCCTCATTTTTTTTAAAGGCAATTATCCTTTAACCCATAGTTTGTTAATTAGAAGATAATCCCTCTTTTGATTAACTGCTGACCTTTGAAGTTTGAGATAATTTGGACTTGTCTCATCCCTGCATTACACTATCACTATATTACAAGTAAGCTTTGCTTAGCAAAGCATAACTTGTGTGTGTGAATGTGCTATAGGAAAGCATGCATTTATTAGAAGTGCAGTTTTAAAATGACCTCATAAGTGGTTAACATATAATGCTTCTCATAATGTAATGTGTCATTTTGAATCTGGATGCAAACACTAGCTAGATGTGAGATTGTGCAAAGGGATGGATATCAGTGAAATACATAAAAATAAATAGCCTGCATTACATAACCAGTCACACTTACTGAAATAGTCAATAAGTAGTCATATTGACTACTTTGATGACACTGGTGTCTTTTTTGTAATGATAGGATGTCTGACTCATTTCCATGAATCAGTTCCTTTAAACAATTAGATTAATTTCAAAAAAATATTCTGCAGTCCATGTACAGCAGAATGTTGTACCATCAAAGACATTCAAATTAAGCCATACAGTATATAGCAAATATTCCTCTTTAGTGTTACAGTTATGATCCACTGTGGCAACCACAGTGGAAAGGGGTGCCGGGAGAATATGTCATCTGCTTCTTCGTCTGAAGCTTGCGTCCGAAGCATGCAATGTTTCTAGAGGATGCAGTGTCTTGTTCCCTTCTCAGAGAACCATGGTTACATACTTAACCTAAGACGTTCCCTTTCAAGGGAACATCCAACTGTGTCACTAGGGGTCACTATGTGGAACGATATATCCATGCTGCCATGCTGAGGGGAGTGTCTGCCTAACACACCGTGTGGATTTTAGAAAGTGCACAGAGACTTAGCGTGCACACTTACCATAACATGGATTTTAGGAGCACTGTTACTAAGGGGTCATAGAGGCTGTTTACTAGACAGGTCCAGAGACCCGTGGCCCGTGGCACCGTGGCACTCTGAGGGAGCAGTCCATAGCATACACAGAGCATCCATAGATGGAAATGGCACATCCCAAAGAATAATCTGTCATATGAGGGTTCACCGACTTATCATCATGGTCACAAGCCTGGTCTGGCTAGCAGTAACTACATAGCTAAGCACCCAGCTCTCAGTTGAGAGAGGGAGACAGATGCTTGACCTACAGCATGCTTGTAGATAACCCTGAAGGGTAAGCGTACTGCAAGCTTAACCACTAACGCAGCGTATCAGGAAGGCAGAGGAAGGGGTCTAGCAACCTGATGTTGCTGGTTCAAGGAGCTCTGGGAAATAGAGAACTCAGATCTCAAAGTGAAAGGAGAACTCAGAACCCTCAGAGGGGGATAGCGTGCTCATAGGTGACCCTTCTGGGATGAGGGGAGTACTGCTGAAGCCCACCACGAGAACAGCCCAAGGGGAGTGGCTTTAAGAAGGGCCCGACCCCTTACAAGGCTATGCCGTACAGTGTGGGGAATTCAACTTCTCCGGGGGGGGGGGGGGGGGTCATCTTGCAAAGCATACACTTCGGTGAGCTTGCCAGAAGGAAGGATCGCGGTGCTATACTAAGCGCAGGAGGTTCCCACCAAACTTTGGTCAGGTGGAATTGATGGTGGTTACAGGGGAATTAGGAAGAGGAAGATGAGGGCAGATGTTAAAACCCCCCAAGTGAGGTGAATAGATATTTCAGGTCTTACTCTGGTCCAGATGAGAGTGTTGAGAACGCCTCGTCTGGATCACCTCCCTCAGGTGTTGCCTACCTCCCTTTGACTTGCGCTTCCTCTTAACCACACCCGCAGGTGAGTCGTGACACTATCCTTCTATCTTCTCCTATCCGTCTCTGATCCTAAGCCTGGGATGGGCCAGGACCCCTGTGTTATTCGGGCTCAGAACTGGACCTTTGTAGAATGAAGGTTTTGAAGGCTGCCGGGCACACCTTCGCCTCCCTAAACTTCTCAACCATCATCTCAACGGAGGTACTGAAAAGGTCGGAAGGCAAAACGGGAGTATCGAGGAGAAAGCACTTCTCTTTCTTCCAGATATCTGCCAGGTTCACCCACAGATGTCTCTCTGTTACCACCATGGCCGCCATAGATCTGCCCATAGCAGTGGCGACCTGCTTAGTGGCATGGAGAGCAAGATCCGTGGTGCGGATCAGGGGAAAGACCCTGACCTTTATCCAGGTCTTTCCGCAAATCAGCCTGGTATGCCTCAAGCACCACCATTGTCTGCAATGAAGCAACAGCCTGACCTGCTGCTGCATATGCCCTGCCATTTAAGCGAGGGCTTAGATGGCAGGGAGGGAGCCCTGAGAGAGAACGTCTCACCCACAGAGAGAGAACGTCTCACCTACAGAGAGATAGCTAGCTAGTGTCTCTTCTATAGGGGGCATCTTCTCATAGCCTTTTTTTTACGCATCCTCTCAATGCCAAATCTGCCTGCGATCCCCACAAGCTCATTTTCCTCCGTGCCTCGGCAGTGGTGGGTCCTGAGCCACGTGGAGCAGACGGCTGCCCCTCCTTTCTCAAAAAGAGAGACAGACGAGAGCAGAGCGAAGACATTGCATGCATGCTCCTCACCCAAACAAAAGACGCAAAGAATGTGCGTGTCATCGGGTGTCAAATAGCAACGACACAGATCCACACACCTCTTAAACATCTTACTGGTGCTCACCATGATAAGAGAAGAAAAGATCACCCTTACCACCAGAATGCATGCTTCAAACAAAACAGTCACTGAAGATGAAGAAGAGGATGACGTATTCTCCTGGCACCCCTTTATACTGTGGTCGCACCGGTAGTGATGTCATAGGCTGTCACCAGCCAACATGTCGCAGTTTTTGTATGTATGCTTTCATAGCAACCGCACAAAGACACAGTTCGCAGAGTCTTTTTTATGTAAATACAGGTAAATGCAAATTTGTTTTATGCGGTGAACAATACTAAAACCCTGTCAATCCTGATGTTTGCCAAACAAAAACAGAAAAATGTAGGCCCTAAATCAGCCACATTTTTTAATTACATGTCAGATTCTTGGTGACTCGAGAACCGCTGGGATATATTCATTTTAATTCAGACTGAATCAGGAATTCAGACTTTTCTGGAGCACAGCCACTGTGAACTGTCATTCAATGGACAAAGATTAAAGAAGATTCACATGATGAGGGAGAATTAAATTAAATTATGGCATGTACTCCTAGGTTGACAAATACTGTATAAGTGAATAGGCATCTGTCTAAACACATCACACACAGTGTTCTGGCCTTATGTCGGCTGCAGTTAGACTTAAATACTTAACTGAGACCCAAGTCACCTGATTCAAAAGTAAATCTATGTAGAAGGATTCAATGCATTTCTCTCAGCCAATCAATGCAGCTGCACATACGCGACTGTCAGACACAAATCGCATACATCAAACACGCGCATTAAAAGAGGCAAAGTTGCGAGCCGCTCAGATGTGGAGCCACTACACACTGACAGGTTTATAAATCAAAGGAGACGGTAAAGAATGACAGGGCATTAGGGCATGTTTCACTTACTGAGTAAAGACGCTTTGCTATCACGCTCTCTGGAGACTCTCATGAGGAACAGAAAATTGCTTTCACCCATTAAAAAAAAAATAATCTTTTTTTAATACATTGAAGCTGTCACCACCGCAATGGCCGTACAAAGCATGCAATATGTTTCCTTAATTGATGAAGTGTGTAATTTCATACATGGAACATGTGAAGAGGTCAGCCTAAGTGACGTAAAGCAGCCAGTGGCTTGGTGGTAAGCGGAACTGTGGCTGAAAATCCAGGTTCAGATCTTATTGGAAAGTAGAAACTTTAGTTTTCCTAAGTGCTCCCTGTGCATTTGATCCAAATTGACAGTGCATTCACTGCACAGGCTACATTTTATTAGGATGTGATTTCCCTAGGATGTGATTTAACCTATGGCCTTGGTGCTGTTAGCACCATGCTCTACCAGAAACCCTCGAGCCCAATTGTCTGTGGTAGTTGGAGATGTGCAAAGATTCACAAGTCAAAATGAGCTTCCTGTAATATTGACGTAGCATAAGCCAGTGTTTCCCAGCCCTGCTTCTGGAGACACACCAATGATACATCGTTTGAAAGCTACAAAAAAAAAAAAAAATGCTGCCTTTGTAGGATGCATTCCAAGGTAGGAAGCTGTGGTAGAAATTCCCACACACACATGACTTATGTTTACCTGGAGGCGTCTTATACTCTATTGTGTCTACTAGCAACACCGTACCAAGTCAGATGCAGTCTCGACCCTTTTGAACACTATTACTCAGGACTAAGATCTCTAGGTTCCACTTTCCTGCTGTGCAGCAGTAACCAGACAGACTCCAGACAATGCCTTTAAATATGCTTTAATCATGGTTAGGAGCATACCAATCACAGAGAATCCTCCAGCAACAAGGATACAACAATTTATATAGGAAAGGTACATAGCAAAGGTAACAAAATGTAACATTACATCATTCCCCTCCAATATGACTGGTTCATTTAGATGGCAAATCAGCAACCCCACTGTTACTAATTACTTCAGCGTGTTCCCCAAATCATGAGATTGTATGCTTATTAATATTTTCAGACAGACTTCTAGCTGTCTTGACTTTTTGTTCATTATTGCAACACTACTAAAGGTTGGAATATTTTTTGTTCTCTAAAAATGCATTTAAAGGCCTGCAGAGAAAGAGAAATGTTAGTCATCATTTATGAATAACTGATTTTATGATTAATCTGAAATTATTAAATGTAAAATTTCCTTCACAGAAGCCATTAAGACAATTCAGTGTTAGCCACTGATATACTGATCAATTTTGGTGTAGGGACCAATTCACACTGTTAACTAGCTACTTATTAGCATGCATATTACAAGCATATTGGCTGTTTCTTAGTACATACTCTACATCCCTAATTCTACCCAATACCTAAACTCAACAAGTACCTTACTAACTATTAACTGGCAGCAAATTAGGAGTTTATTGAGGCAATGGTCGTAGTTAATGGTTTGTTAATAGCGAGAATTGGAGCTTAAAATAAAGTGTGACCGATGTATCATCATAAGTAATTAACTCTGTCTCGTGCACAAAACGCATGTACAAGAAGTGATACAGGGAATGACATAACACTACAAGTCCTCCACCTGAAAATCCCTTTCCCTGCATGCTACTCTCTCATTGGCTGTAGGTCGTTGCTCATGACATTTCCAGGCAAAACACATTTCACACTGCATGACTCTGAGTCATAGGCAGGTCCAGATATTTAGCCTGCTAAATATTTCTTCAGGCATCAGTGACGCATAACACACAGAGGAACAATACTGTTGCCATCTCTTTCAGAATTTATTCATTAACCCCCCCCCCCCCCCCCCCCCCCCCGCCGCCGCCGCCAATGAATGATAAAAACATTAACAGCCAATCAGAATCCATCCAAAAATAGTTGATGGTGTTGAGAGGTTGAGCATTTAAAAGTGGCAGATGACATAACTGCAGTGTGTGCATACAATGTATAAAACGTTATTGCCCGTTTCTGTGGATGCTAATATAGCTATCATTAACTTTATAGTCACCATTAACTTTATAGTTATTGTTCTTGGTTTGAAAAGGCCTTTACAAGAATCTTTAAAGGGGTCATCGGATGCCCATTTTCCACAAGTTGATATGATTCTTTAGGGTCTTAATGAAAAGTCTCTAATATACTTTGAGTAAAACAACACCCTTTTTACCTTGTCAAAATGAGCTCTGCAAAAATCACCTCATTCTAAGGGGTTGCTCCTTTAAATGCGAATGAGCTCTGCTCGCCCCGCCCCTCTCTTCTCTCTTATCTTGTTTACATTAGCCGCATTTAGCCGCTAAACTTCCTAACTACCACGTTATAAGGAAAGGCGATCACAAAGATTCATAAAAAAATGCTTATACTCACTTCTGCTGTAAGTGAAGCTGGATCATGAATGATTTGTGCGAACATAGACGGATATATGTAGATCGGGAGGCGCATTCCATTCACAAACAAATGTAATCTACTGCATCTTCAGCGGCTCAGATGTCGGGAGTAAACGACCACTATGTTCATTATTATATCCAGCAACACAACACCTCAATCGCTCAATCGGTGTGACGGCACACCGACAGGCATCTGAGAACGGCTCGATTTAAAAAAGGGGATATATTATTTTTACAGATTAATTAAAAACCACTGCATGGATTTTTATCATTATAGAGTAGATTTGTACATACACTGCCAACACACATTAATGTTCAAACAACATGAAAAAGTGAACTTTTTCCGATGACCATCCGATGACCCCTTTAAAAGAAAACAAAATCTTAAAAAGTTAAAACCAATGATTCACTGAAGGAAAACTATACGAACTGGAGAGAGCTGTGAGTTAGCATTAACATCTCCATCGCAGTGGTGTCATCTAAACTTGATTTTTATATCTTGCCATATGTTGACAAAATTAAGCATAATAAACTATAGGGACTTTTTTTGTGAATCATTTTAGTGTAAAGTAGATTTTAAGAAAAACATTTACTTTATTTTATAAAGCACGGGTAACTGTAAATGGTTTAACGTCCTGGGGTCGGCAAAGGCGCCGGTGGGAGCACTTGCATATCTTCCAGATGACAGTAAAAAGAACTTAAACTGCAATTTCGATTGAACACATTAAAGTAATACATTACCTGAATCTGTAAAGGGTCTACTTATTTGTGTACACTCACCATATCAACAAAACTTTGTGCTTTTTTTAAAATAAAGAAAATATACAGGGTGCACTTTCAGTCTCATATTTCAATCACATATTTAAATTTATTGCGAAACAACAAACAGTATTTTTGAATGAATGAATTTTTATATAATTAAGGGTAAAAACCATTAAAAGGACAACTCTGTGACAGTTTTTTTTTTTTTTTTTTTTTTTTCCCTTTTCTGAACTCTTGTACCTGTATTGCTATGTTGGTTATCAGCACATTTTAAGGAAAAAAAAAACCCTTAGATGCATGACCATTTCGCCAGTCATTATTACATATTTGGGTCTTTAACGACCCGGACCTATATATCCAGCACGGATGGATCTGACGTCTGCAATAGCTATAAACTCTCTTTTAAGAACAATTACAGAAGAATAAAATAAAGCATATTTTGTTACCTTTTGAAACTTAGAAGGGTTCAATTTGAGCAGATGATTTTACCATCGCCGTCATCGTCAGAGCGCACTTCCATAGTACATTCAGCATCTAGCTTATAATCGCCATCTCAGTCATATTCACAAAACTATCCTTTCAGTGACTTCAAAATCATTATTTTGATAGCTGGCACTTTATTCACCACATCCACCATCAAATGACAGTGACATTTATATTTTATTGCATACAGTAACTGCTCTGCAGTAAAGTCATTCAAACCAATTCAATTTTTGTTGATGATATTTTGTTTTATACCTGCAATAATAACGAGTGAAACATCACGTCAGTATTGCCTATCAAACAGTGCCACCTCGAGGACTAAAGGTGAATTGCATGTATTTAAGTCATCAGATATTTACATACTTTTACGCACAAAAGTATACTTCTACACACCTCAGGTCTCTAGCAACCCTATACACTTTTTACAAAAAAAAAAAAAAAAAAAAACAGATATTCTTTTATATTTTTTTTTATTTTGTTCTTTCTTGTTTTATTGTTTATAATAGATAGATTGAGGAATACTAAGAAAGCTGATGTCAAACTTAAACAAAATAAAGTAAAATAAAATAAAGTAACAAAAATAAAGGAGGGAGAGGGTAGTAAATTACGTCCCGGGTTGCTAAAGACCCAAGGTATGCATTTAAGGGTTAAAGTTCAAAGGTCAAGTAGATTGATATGTTAGCATTATATCAATTAATGAAATATATTGTGATAAGGTGAAAAAAAAAAAAAAAATCTCATTATATCTGAAACATGTCTTTTTTTTTTTTTTTTTTTTTTTTTTTTATGGCAACTACAGATGTCACTTTCTGTAAAACTGACAGCATATTTTTGTAGTACAGTTTAGCACTATGAGCCACCAGTTCAATGACTGTTATCTAAAAGGAATAGATTGAAATTGCACACCTTTTATTTTTTGAAGTCAACTAGACCCCTTTCATTACCACACGTTTAGTGTTTTTTTAGTTTCTGGAAGTTTGATTTACTGTGTGATATTTTACATTCTTGACTATATGTTACAGTAAAAGTCATGACAGGTTGATTGGTGATTTTATAAGGTTGTGGGTTTTTCATGAGCAACTTGTGAGTTTTTGACATTCTATGCAATTTTCCACCAGCCAAACAGAGCTGTGGCACTTTTCCTAAAGTAGAGGAAAAGTTTTAAACAAAAATTTGAAGAAAAAATATGACCTTTCAAGACCTTTGTTGCAGAAATATGAGCTGCATAGCACTTTTCCCTGCCAACCTACCAACTGTGCTGCACATAACAGTGTTTCAAGACGTGAGTGATATATTTTGAGATTTGCAACTTCTTATAGTGAGCTTCTCCAACAAGCGAAGCAGTATCTGAGTAAATAAATAAAACATATTCAAAAAAAAAAAAAAAATTCATCTCTTTTTCAAAATCTACTTAAAATCCAGTCTAGATGTCTGATAAACTCAGCCAAAAGCTTATAAGAACTTGTGCAATAATAGCAAATATTTGATGGCACCCTGTAATGCAATGAGTTAATGTTTGTTGTTTTGCTGTTATTAATACATTTTTAAAGTTATATATGACAACCTTTATTCAATAAGATTAACATAACACCATAAAAAAATCAGTCTCCACAACTGTATGATTCACCAGCATCTAAAGTAGATTTTGGTCACTCAACCTAAAAATGTACGAATGCCGTGGCATTAGATGGCACAATATTTACCCATGTGGCAAGCAAATGATACCTTTTCTCAGATGTAACTTCACTTGTCTGAGTCATTTTTGCACAAACCTTCACCCTGGTGACAGCTGGCCACTCGTTAAATGGGTTAGTCAGCAAAGGATGTCTATAATTGACACACAGAGGTGGATTAAGAGTGGAATGACACCAGTGATAGCTTTGTCACAGGGCCCCATGATGAAGTGTCAACACGGTGGAGATTCGTCTCTGGAGGTGATGACATCTTAGGGCGTAATTGTTTGACTGAAATCCTTGACAGTTTTGTCGCAAGACAAAATGATGGCTTACCTGCAAGCCATCTATAAATTTTGCATTTCTCTCCTTAAATATGCTTCTTTATTATCTAGAACACTGGTGTAGTCACATCTGACATCCTAATGAACTGATCGCCACACGATGTACAACTTCTATCACTCTGTTGCCATATTCAACTCGGAGGAATCCATTATGTTCTCAAGGCTACATTTTTAGGGTTTTACTCACGGTCAAAACACCTGAATAAAAAGACAGAAAGAAAATAAAAGTATTTTTAGAGCATCCAGGGCACACACAAACTTTTGTGAAAGAGAACTACACTAGCATACAAAAAGAATACTCTGTACAGAAAAAAAGAATATACTTTAAAAGAACATGCTTAAGTACAATCTGAATGCAATGTTTTTGCACACTTAACTGCACGTCAATTGTGTGTTAAATTAAAATGTAATATAGTTTAAATTTAAATTAAATGCAAATTACATCTAATTTGACATCAGCATTGCTTTTTGACCTACTTAAGTGGAACTTAAAGGAACACTCTGCTTTTTTTTGAAAATAGGCTCATTTTCCAACTCCCCTTGAGTTAAACAGTTGAGTTTTACCGTTTTCGAAACCATTCAGCCAGTAGCACTTTTAGCATAGCTTAGCATAGATCACTGAATCCGATCAGACTGTTAGCATTTCGCTCAAAAATTTAAAACTTGACTCTTCTGTAGTTACATTGTGTACTAAGACTGACGGAAAATGAAAAGTTTACGCGGAAATGAGAGTATAGTCCCTAGCCATATCGACCTAGAAAATCGCAACTTTTCATTTTCCGTCAGTCTTAGTACACAATGTAACTACAGAAGAATCAAGTTTTAAATAGGAAAACATATCATCATTATATATGGTCATTTTTGAGTGAGATGCTAACAGTCTAATCAGATTCAATGATCTATGCTAAAACGGTACAACTCAACTATTTAACTATAGGGGAGTTGGACAATGAGCCTATTTTCAAAAAAAAGTGGACTGTTCCTTTAAGTACATTGTATATGCAATTTCATATTTACTTAATTTGTCTTTTTTGCAGTTAAACTGACAAGTATTTATGGTAAACTAAAATATACTCTAATGCAGGGCTGGGCAACTTCGGTCCTGGAGGGCCACATTCCTCCAGAGTTTAGCTCTAACCCTAATCAAACACAACTGCCCGTCCACCATTTTCTTTACATAAGAACGGGCGCAGCCATTTGTAAATTTTATGGGTCTGGCTTCCGGTCTCATCCACGTCCATCTATTCTTAGTTGAGCAAACAACTTGTACTGCTGCTTGATATTGCAAATTGGTGTGTCTTACCCAGGGTGCAGTTTGTGAAATAAGCAGAGGGGGGAGGGTGCTTTCGAAAACTTCTTTCTCTCTCTATAGGCGGAGGTTGACCCAACTCCAAGGCTACAGCCAAAGTAACCTAGTGTAATCTGTTAACAATGCACATTATAAATCCGTCTTTTTAGGCAAGTACCAGATAATAAGTGTCATGTCATGAAATGTCTTTAATATGAGGGAAACTGTGTCTAATGTGATCACAATTTAATAAAAACATTGTAAGTTATGCCTATTAATGATTTCATTAATGTTTTTCAAACAACAAATAAATTATATAAAGCGAGCAAAGAACAAAGTATCAGCGGAGCTTTTTGAAACTTTGAATCAGATAAACCACTGCATTGCAAAATGATTCACTGATTCGAAGCGCTCCTTTCTCCTTATCGCAAATTTTTGGATTCAGAAAGGGACCTCAAATTATGTATCGCAAATCATTTGATTTAGAACGGGACTTCAAAACACATTTTGCAAATCTTTTGATTCAGAACGGGAGTTCGGAGCGGGTTTGCAGGATTTTTTTTTTATCCCCACTGGGGAAAAAACAATTCAGCACAGGCAGGGATGCATAGACCCTGGCAAATCACACTCTGGTCTTACCATATTATTTTAATGTATTATCTTAATTATGAGCAGACTGGTTTGTAGTGCAAACAGCTTACTGCACGTTGTTATTCTTCTCGTTATTTTCCTATAGCGGATAATGAACCAGAAGTCTCACCCACAGGCTTACTTCCACGTTAAAGAAACACGTGGATAGTGATCTTGAAGACATCGATTAGCTTGTTGAGGTGTGTTTGATTAGGGTTAGAGTGAAACTCTGCAGGACAGTGACCCTCCAGGACAAAAGTTGCTCAGCCCTGCTTTAATGTCCTTAAAATGTTCTTATTTAAACTTGTATGCCAAATATTTAAATATATGTGATCTAGGACCACAAAACAGTCATAAGGGTCATTTATTTTTTTATTTTTATTTTTTTATTTTTTTTTTATTTAAACATCACCCGAAAGCTGAATAAATAATCTTTCCATTGATGTATGGTTTGTTAGAATAGGACAATATTTGGTCAAGATACAACTATTTGAAAATCTTGAATTTGAGGGTGCCGAAAAATCTAAATAATGAGAAACTCGCCTTTAAAGTTGTCCAAATTAAGTTCTTAGCAATGCATATTACTAATCAAAAATTAAGAGTTGATATATTTATGATAGGAAATTTACAAAATATCTTATTGGAACATGATGGAACTTAAAATCATATATATCAACTGAAAACTTAAAATCTCAAAATCCATCCTTTGAGAACCATTTTAAAATCAGACATTGCATTACCATGGAAATTGTACATCAAAATCATGTTACAAAATGTTTTTGTTCATGAATTATAAAAATTTAACTTTGGATAGCGCATTTTCATGTCTGTGTTCAAGATAGGGAGTGACAGTTAAAGGGTTAAATTATAATCAAGTGTATGTGTTTAAAGCATGTTAAAAGATTATTAAAACCTGATGATTTAATGTGTATTTAAATAAATATTATAAAACAGTTAATTTGACATTATAACAAAATGCTCTATTTAAAAATGTAATGAAGTGTGTTAAGAAATTTAGTCATTGAATGAGTATTGTCTTTAAGTGCAATTAAGTGGCCTTTCATTTCATTAATATTATAATATCTTCAGTTTTCAGAAGACTAGACATATGAAGTCTTATTGACAAATGTACGGTTCTTTTAGAGGTTCAATACCTATATAACAGTATAATAAACTAAATTAGTGCAATATAATCTGAAACATTATAGAAGACATAAACACTTATGTGCTTTGCCTCATTCAAAATCTTGATAATATTCAACGTCTGCCAAGACTTTAAGGTGAGGTGCAAGATAAAAGTCACTGCACTGACGCTTCTCTTATGAGCCTGCACTGCCATTTTAGGTTCAGTAATGTTTTTAAAAACCTTCAAGCATTTCCCCATTTTTCTTTAGAGGTTTATTTTTCCCTCTCCACACTTTCTTAATGTTGTTGAAAAGTTCCAGAACCTTGGCGGTCCTTTTACCAAGCAAGGTCTAAATGTCTCTCAAGAGAAAGCGTAAGGCAATGGGCTTTTTGAATTGAACAGTTTTCTGAGACATTTTCCATTAAACCAATGTGGGCAGACCCCTTCGGGGCCCGAGCCTTTGGTTGACGCCTTCACAAACCCCTGCGATGATGGCCACCGGCACAATGGTGACTCGGCGAGCCGTAGCTGTCGATATAAGAGATTTAACCATTTCTCAAACAGACTTTACCACAGGCTGGAAAGAAAGCTTAGTCAACTAACTAGTTTACTCCACATAATATTCATCATGGCTCCAGGAAAGGCTGTCTAAAGATTTTATGTGAAGAATTCATGGCCCTAGAGCTTTGTGGTTTATTCGATTTGATCAGTCAACAAATCAGCGCTGAACTATTACCATAGCATGGAGCTATTCAAGGCTACATTTGGTGTTATTACCTTCAACAGACATTCTTCCTGCTCATTCTCCCTTTGAAAATGTGATCGGCATTGGTTTTTTCAACACTGGTGAATTACAGACCGTAGTGGGGAACATCTCATTCTGAAAAAAACAAAACAAAAACACTGTCTGTTTGATACGCCAGAGCCGGCTAAGCCTGTCGTAACCGGGCCTACTTTCACAGCTGTCATTCATCTACAAAAATAGCAGATATGCTTTCTCCCCTTAGTGGGAAATTCACTCCCTGTGCAATCATTTAGGCATCTGCAAATATGTCAGACAGAACACCATAAAACTGTCCAGGCAGACAGAGAAATGTCCCAGCTTTGTGACTACCTTAGCAAAACTGCAACAAATAACAACATGCAAATGCCAATCATGTGGCACCCTAAACAGGGTGAAGTAGTTCCTGAATTCATAAATAAACAGTCTGGCCTCACTTGAGACCTTTTAACTAATTAAAACCAAATTAGTCTAACAATGTATTAGAGCATCTGCACACTGCAGCATACTTGCCTTAAAGTGTGCAAGAGGCAACACATGGCCTCAAACCATTAGTTTGATGCAAAAGGCCTAAAAGCAGAGCCCCAACCTAATTGGAAAGACAATAAGTGGATTGAAACGCATTGGATTTGTTTGATGGCTTTGTCAAAATATGAAAAACCCTCCCAGCGATAGTCAAGAGGTGCTTATAATGATTGCAATCAGAACTGATTACTTTCCCTACGGTGTATTCATTTGTGAATCAGAGCAGAGCACCAGGTTGTTCTTTGGAAATACTGCAATATGGGTTAAAAGCACAAGCTGAGCAGGACTTCCTGTACTTGTATGTGTCATTTTAATTGATGGAAAAAAAAGAAATGCATCATTTATTTGTCATAATATTTGTTAGAGTAGGATTATTTCTTAAGTATATATGTCAGTAATAATAATAAAAAAAAAGGTCAATACAGTTTTTTTTTTTTTTCCTTGAGCTAAATTTGACTGAATATTGGTTAAATTCTGTCATTCAGATATCTGACAGAATATCTATACTTTAGCATAACCTCATTTACATTTCCCAAAGTAGCAAACAAATAATGGCCTTTTTTAAATGATTTTCCATGGTGCCACTTTTGAATGATTCATGGATTAGGTCAGTAAAATTCCTGGCAGACATTCAACTCTATACGTAATGTCTCATTTCCATTATTCGCCCTCTCAACTAATATACACTCAGACACACACTCAGACAGGCTATTCATCTGAAATCTAGTTAGCTGGGAGCATGTGAAACACTTATTCTGTTGATTTAATACACACTGTGAAAAGCTATTAGGAGTTATTAGGATTAGACATTCAGGAGAAAAAAAAAAAAAAGAAGTGTACTTAAATTACATTTCAGATTTGACATCTTAAATCTTGATACAAAATCAAGCAAGATAAACTGAAATGTTTTGAAATGATAGTTCATAGTGTTCATAATAATAATAATAATAATAATAATCAATATAATCATAATCATCATCATCATCATCATCATCATAGTAATGCCCTAGAGCCCATCTGTTGCTTAGGGATCACTTTTCACCTTTTATACCTTTCAATATTTAATATGGACATAGTTACCCAGTCTCATTGGAAATACATTCCTCTACATACGTTTTTGCAAAATGTATATATGTACGAATATGTTCGCTAAAAGGTTGGAAAATAGCATACCCCTAAACCAAACCAAGTCCTAAATCTACCCGATAATGTTAACTGATGCAAAAGTGATATAAAAATACATTTGCAGATGCAACTGTGCTATTTTAACTTTATAGAGAATGGAAATCTATGTCATGGCGCGTTGCATTCTGTGTAATGGTCGCTGTATTTTAGGACACACTCAGGAGCACAGTCTAAACAAATATAAATCACTACAGAAAAAGATGACCGTTTTATAAGAATACTTTTTGGAAAACAGCCTACATATGCTTAGAGTAAAAGTGGACTAATCTCAAAATTTCTTAAAAAAAAAAAATAAATAAATAAATAATAATAAAAAAAAAAAAAAATAAATCTTTGTGCGTCTGAGACACTGCAAATATTCGTTACAAAGCATTCAGTCTTGTTCACTATATTTATATAACTTTTTAAATAAATCTAAGATTTATTTTTGGCCTTTTTGCCTTTATTAGTATAGGACGGATCATAGCGGACAGGAAGCGAAGTGGGAAAGAGAGAAGGGGGCGGGATCGGGAAAGGTCCTCGAGCTTGGATTTGAACTCAGGATGCCCATAGCGCAACGGTGCTGTATGTTGGCGCGCTGCCCATATATAACTTCTAAAACAATAAATACAACATAGCTGGATCTTAAACAGTGAATCATTTATCATCAATATATATTATGCCATATTGCCTAGCCCTAAAACTTCTCAGTGTTTAAGAATTAAACTATTGCAGCTGCTTTGAAACCACGTGTATTGTGGATGCTTTAGAAAATAAATGAACTGACTTGAATAAACCAAGTTGAAGATTCCTCACTGTTAAGGATGCCGAATAAGTACGCAGAAGAGTGTAATCAAATAAAGATAATGAATTGGGCACAAACCCTTAAACACAAGTGGCCGGGTATCAATGAACTGTTGCAAATAACATTTCCAGATGTGATTTTCTTCCTTATTTGTGGTGTGAGCGCTTGCAGTTCAATGCAATACTGTATACTAAATCTATACAGATACATTATAAAGCCACATTTTAATTTGTTCACAGTTCTCTGTAAGTTAGTTTGAGCTGTTATGTTGAATCGTAGTTTCATGGCATTCATGCGGGAGCGCTTCTCCATATCGTGTGAACAACCAAGCAAACCTACCGCATTAGAAAACCCAAACATATGAAGCTGTATATGTGACGCTAATGACCAAAAGTAATTTTTTATTTGTACATATGTACAAAACATATCTAGAGGAATGTATTTCCAATTAACATGGGTAGCTAAAGTGTTCACAAATCTCGTCATTCAGTGTATATCTTCACCAATCACTATTGCCCAGTCTCAAAAAATAAAATCATCAAACCTCAAAACTGTTACTACCGAATACATCTGTTCATGTTGATGTTCAAGGGAGGTTGAGAGTTACACAAACTCCCTTTCTGTTTTTCCTGTCCATTGGCATGCTGAGAATTTTCTTTAGACTTTTGCACAAACAGCATTTCAGTTCTCCTCATTTTCCCATTAAATAATAGATGCCTTAATCGTTTCAAACGGGCTCTGCAGTCTTGTTTATGGTGTTGAGCAGATGTCTTAGTGGCCTTTCTGCTTTGCACTTGCTGCTTTGCCAACCTAAGCCTGCGATTCACCGCAATTGATGCACTGCTGTAAAACAAAGGCTGATTTTATAAGGATCATTTGGTGCCTTTACCAAGGAACAGGATTCCTTTGCTGGCTGTCATCTGCAGTGCAGCAGTAGGTTTGTGCCTGTCACCATTAATACTTTCGTACTCAATGCTTGACACGACTGGGTTTTTTTTTTTTTTTTTCTAGGAGTACATCAGTTTTTGAGATCAATTAATTCATGTCAAACATTTATTAGTGATAAATAATTAAGCTGGATTTATAGAGACAACTCTTCTCCAAAGAGATGAGATGCTCTAGAGCACATTCGTCTTCTGGTATGGTGTTAACAATATGACAATATACAGTAAGAATGAAGTATGACTGGGAAAGATCCATGATGTATTGAGGAAAAAAAAAAAAAACACTTTCAACAAAAGTGAAACATTTTCTAATGCTGTAGTTATCTTGCTGGATTTTTGATGAATACTAGAAAGACCCAAGAAATCTCTTCACATTGTGACGGGCAGAAATATTTATCAAGTCACTTTTTTTTTTTTTTTCTTTTTTTTTTTTTGGTAATTACATATCTGTCTGATTTGTTTGTTTGTTTAGCTTGACTGTCACTACTAACAATAGGTTGTCATTGTTTGAAATAGACTTTCTAAAAATATCCCCTCTGTGTTCCAGAGGTTTGAAACAACATAAGGGTGAATAAAGATTCAATATTTTGAGTGGATTTATATATTTCTATAAAACATTATCTCTTTATTTATTAATGTGTTCGTTTGCTCAAACAAATTCATTAGAAGGTTTAGCTGACCTTCTTTAATTAAACAAAACAGTAAAAGCCAAATGTAAGTTCACAATGTTACCTTTTTTTCCAATAAAAAGTTAAGCTTTTTTATTATTATTATTCAAAAAAAAAAAAAAAAAAAAAAAAAAACTTTTAAACGGTCTCCTATTCAACAGTATTATGCAGCAACATCTGGTGATACTGATTATCTGGCATTATAGGAAGACAATCCGATTATGATTTTTATGGATGATTTTGGGGCTGTGGTGTAGTGGTGGAATTGGTCTTGAGAGCATATAGTTCTGGAATAGTTTTAGCTCAAGCTCTGTAAAAAGTCACTTGTAGCTGATGTAATTCACAAATTAAATTATTTAGATTGAAATATAATTTCACTCCCATAGGCTTGGGAGTTGAGAGTCCAACTAATTCAGACATGATTTCACCAAGACAAGTTCCTGGACAACATATTTAGTTGGTTCTGGAATGATAAAAATCATCCTTACCCTAACAAACATTAACATCAGAGAGAAACAAAGTTGATAGTATGGCTGCATGACATATGCAATAAACTAGTTGTTGGATAATGTGATAAACCTAAGAATAATGTGCTAAATCAATATCAATTATTTTCAAGTAAATCCAAGGCCAGAAAATATTGATTCCAAAACCTTGTCTCCTCTTTCTCTGGGGTAAAGAAAGCAAAGAAAGCATTAATCTAACTTTTCCAAGTGAAAATCAAATATTTTACTAGAGTGACATAAAAATATCCTAAATAAAAATTCTAGATAAAAAAAAAAAAAAAAATCTAAACAATGGGAAGTCTTTGATAATCTATATGTGCAATATACCGTAACAGCAAGAATATCAAACTAAATTATCAGCAAATTAAACTTAACATTATTATTATTATTATTAGTCTGAAAAAGTAGTCCTCCTGAACAGGGCCAGATTAACCATATGTGCATTTGGGAACATGCTAGGGTACCACCCTCTCCTTTGGTAGCATGCAGGGTCCTAAGATAATGCATTAAAATCATATTGCATTGAATCCTAACAGTGACAATAAACGTATCACTGTTTAATATATATATATATATATATATATATATATATTTATTTTTTTTTTTATTTTTTTTTTTTCAAAAATTTTGACATATTGTGCAGCCCTAGTTGATAAAATGCTGTTTGAGCCCTAACCTCAACCCTAAAATCCGCCTGATAGGAATGTTCCGGAACCAATAAGTTGATCCAGCAACATGTCCTACTTGGCAAAAGCATGGTAAGCGGATTGGCTCTAAACATAGCCAAACTGTACAAAAAAAGGCACACTCTGCTTTCTGAGGAAACTCATGTTTTTTTTGTGTGTGTGTGTGTGAAGCAAGCTGTTCAATATATTTTGCCAGTCTGTATAGTAAGAGCCAAACATGTTCAGGTGATTTCAGGTACCTTAACAAACCAATCAGGCGAGTCCAGTCCCACTCCTGAACTCACCTTGGCCTCACTGGAGGCAGTGGTAGAGATAGAGGCAAACTGGAGCCAATAACGGACGATTCAGCATATCCTCTCTTCGGTATGCTATCTTCGAGCACATTTAGCCACCAGCTTATTACACCTAAGTGCTCTAAGAAGCTCTGCTGGGGATTCTTCCTGCACGCTGCCATCGAGCTTTACAATAGCGTGCCTGCTGCCATGTTCCTAGCAGCCCCAGTGAAGTACGATAATATTGAACAAGACACTATCTATCTATCTATCTATCTATCTGTCTATCTATCTGTCTATCTATTGTCCTACTGTTCCAGTCTGTAGGTCTGTTTTCACTATTGATTGAAAAGCTGTGTTTTCAGAGTGTGTAGACTTCTAGCTTCTTTGTTACTTTACTGGAAAATCGACCGCAAGCAAATTGCAATTTAATTTTTTTTGCAGACCTTAAAGAGGACATCGGATGCCTATTTTCCACAAGATGATATGATTATTTAGGGTCTTCATGAAATGTCTCCAACACATTTTCCAAAATGGCAAAAACAACGCCATTTTTACCATGTCTCTTTAAATTATAATGAGCTACTGCTCACCCCACCCTTCTCTTCCGTTTTGTTGTGCATTCACTGGCGCGTTACCATAAAAAAACAAAACTAATCCACTGCGTCCTCAGTGGCTCTTATGTTGGGAGAAAATGAGGACTCTATCCAATCAAAAATACTTGCATTGCTTACGAGACATGTTACTACAGCTGCTCAAGCATGGAGAAAATAGCAGACAGAGTACAATTGGCTGAGGATTGAAATATGCTAATACGGGACAGTCTGTCAGCTGTCGTGGGCGAGACATGAGCAGTATGATGTCATACTATTCAGACCCTGCCCACGGCCGCCGACAGACTGAAATCAAAAGCGTGAATGGATTTTTTGTCATTGTAGGGTGGTTGTGTCCACACACTGCTAAGACACATTTATATGCAGACAACATTTAAAAGTGAATTTTGCATCCGGGTCAGTACCCAATTAAGCATTTTTTTTTTTTTTTTTAAGCAGGAATATTACAGCTGTAGACTTGCTCTAACTGTACATTATGTAAATGCTTTCTATATTACTGCAAATTACTATGTGCATTATTTTATGTTATGCCTTATGTCTATAATGTAAAAGCTCTGCAGCAGGAAGCAGGAAGAAAAAAAAAAAAATAGACGTCATGTCAGTCATCTTTAGCATAAGCTATTATTTCCCCCAATCTTGCACTGTAGCAGATGTTGCATACAATGAGTAACTACTTAGGAAACTATTGGTATGCTTACACGGTCTGACAGAACTCAGACATCCCAATCACTGCAACTTTCTTGAGAGTGATCTACCAGGCCTAACAGCAAGAATGGCAGTGTAAGGTGTGTAGCTTTGTCAAACGGTATCAAAACTGTCATTGCACCTTTCTGGCATTGTTCTCCCCAAGGAGCAAGGTTTTACGGCTAATACAGACCCCCCATCTCCCAGGCATATGCCGCTGTCAGTGCAAGCTAATGCTCTGACTTGTCATCCTTCCCATAATGCAATGTCTACCCTTTACCACCCATTTGAGGATTGGGGTAACAGCACGCAGACTGGTAACCGTGAAGTTTCGAAGCAACTTTTCTGGACAGATAGTGTTCGAGAACTGTGACTGTGAGGGGCTGTTGCTTTGGGGTTGTTAGAAATGACAGTTTGTGAAGGAACAGTTTGGTCTGGCGTTGTGCTGTTGCATAAATCAACCTCCTGCTTCCATCTCCTCTGCATTCCACTCAGCTGGGCCAGCGCTCATTTTCACTGTAGCGTATGCGCTCATGGCGTTCGCTCTGTTGTGCCCTAAGGACGGATGGAGGTTAGCTGTCATTGTAGATTAATGGACACATTTGCCATGTTGACCCTTCTGCTCCTCCATTCAGACTGGTTGATGGCATACACACGCATGTCACTCTCCGTGGACAAATAGTGTCACTGGGTCCAGCCAAAGGTAGGAGGCTTGTAAAGAAAATCAACTCTGTGGTCAAGGAATGAAGTGATGAAAAAAAGATTATTCTGATTAAACAAGTTGAAGAGTCTATGGAATCTTTTTTGTGACAACCCGCAGACTAAAGCTAAGTCTCTCACTAAGTGTCTTGCCATTTGAAAAACAAACTTTGACCTTTTATACACTTTACTTTATGACTTTTTAATAAAAGCAACTATAAAACAAACTTTACAGTCATATTTGCTATATTGGATCATAAAAAGAAAGATGTTGTCTCTTCACAAATTAAAGTGGGACATATGCAAAGTCTCCGTTTGGAAACATAGGCAGCATTTTAAAGCATTCTATCCGTGCTCCAGACTCGAAGACTGTTTCAAAATGTAGGCATCTTTATTATGCTGCTTAAGATGCATATTTTTGGACAAAAATATATTCCCAGAATGCACTGTGTCAGGCTCAGCGGAAATATAAATATAAGATGGAGGTTGAAGTGAGAGGAGTAGAAACTTAGAATTCATTCAATATAAAAAGCTCAATAAAAATTGTGCTGTCTACTTAAATTTAACTCAACATCTGTTTGGGTCGTATATTTTTTTATGTGTATTTAGCAACACCGGCTCATTAGAAAAATGTGCCTGAAATGTGCCATTTCCGGAAAATAATATTATGTTGCTTCTATGTTTTGTGACACTTTAAAAGTGAAATGTTGAGTGAGTGGCACTAAAATGTGAATCTGGCAATGTTTTATTACACTGACACTTTTATGTATTTATTTATATAGTTTAGTTTTATTTTTTATTTATTTATTTATTTAAACCTTGTACATATTGTGGCATTTAGAAATGAAATGTCTGTAAGTTTTGATAAAAGGTTAATCCTCTATTGTGTTTGGTTTTATTTTGACAATAGTGCACAAAGGTGAGTCGAAGGCAACAACAACAGAGCAATGATGAGAAGGGAAGTCTTTCTGGAGGTGAGGTTCACACACATACACACACACACACACACACACACACACACACAGTCTGGTTTATTATCTTTGTGGGGACTCTCCACAGGCGCAATGGTTTTTATACTGTCCACACTGTATTTTCTGTCCCCTTACCTTATATCCCTACCCCTAAACCTAACCCATACAGAAAACTTTCTGTATTTTTACTTTCTCAAAAAAACTCATTCTGTATGATTTATAAGCCTGTTTCCCCATGGGGACCTCAATTTAGGTCCCCACGGTGACACGAGTCCCCATGAGCCTGTGTGTATTCAGGTTTAGGTCCCCACCAAGATATAAAAACAAGACCACACACACACACACACACACACACACACACACACACTGTGTCTGGTTTATTATCCTTGTGGGGACTCTCCATAGATGCAATGGTTTTTATACTGTCCACACTGTATTTTCTATCCCCTTACCTTATATCCCTACCCCTAAACCTAACCCTTACAGAAAACTTTCTGCATTTTTACTTTCTCAAAAAAAAAAAAAAAAAAAAAACTAATTCTGTATGATTTATAAGTTTGTTTCCCCATGGGGACCTCAATTTAGGTCCCAACGATGACACGAGTCCCCATGAGTCTGTGTGTATTCAGGTTTAGGTCCCCACCAGGATATAAAAACAAGACCACATATCACACACACACCAATATTCAATACCCGCTGCGAGGTAATCAACAAATAACTTGTCTTACAGGGATATATCGCCAGCAATGGGGATTTGTGAAGGAGGTCGGAGCTTTGGAGATAGGAAGAGATGGACACAAGGTAGGAATCCAAGGTAAGTTGGTTGCAAGAATCACAGGAATAATGCTAGTCCTAGACCAAATGGTGATCTAGTGGATAAGGCAAACTTATTGTAAACAGTGACAGTGATCAGTACTCAGGGGAATTTATTCGTTATGAGGGAGTGCCGATGGAGCCTGGTGAATCCGTGACACTGATAGTGTTAACAAAAGCAATCATCAGACAAAAACACATTTGCTGAAGCAACCGTGCCATTTTAGCTTGATTCTACAAGCCTTTGAGCTCCTTGAATAAAACTCATCGAGACTCATCACAAGTGCAGTGCTGTACCAGGAGAGCTACTGAGCAAGTTTACTTAATATATATAGAGCTAGTTGTGATGCAAATGCGAAAAATAGCTGTGATTCAAAAAAACAAAACAAAACAAAAAAAAAAACAGATAGACTAGAAAAACAACAGAGCAAGCCAGTGTTAGAGGCCTTTTTTAATTGTATAATAAATAAAAATAAAAACAAATAGATAAAATACATAAAGAATACAGAACCTAGTGTTATCATACATTGTGTGAAACGGAATAAAAGCATTCATTTTAGTTAAAAACCAAAGTGAAATGTATGCATAGACATGTTTTTGTCTGATTGTTAGCTTAGCAACATGCCAAAGGCATACTCTGTTAAAATCAACCGTGAGTGAATTGTCCCATGTACAACACTATATGTATAAAAGCTGCTGCCCCTCTAGAGTGCTCAAAATTAGTCCCCTATAAGGCTCAGTCTTTATGTAGGCACTAGGCCTTGAGGCAGCACACTGGATTTTGGAACATACCCAATAACACATATATAACAAATTTGCGGGATTATATATGACAAGTACGTACGTACAAGGTCTCAGCATTTTTCTTCAGTTCCTGATCTTCAGTGGCACTTATTCTGTAATTTGTCCATTGTGTCTGTTGGCTTCAGTTATATCTCTGTATATCACTCCTTTCAAACAGCAGTGAAGTTGAAAATGATTTGAACACTAAAGAAAGCCTTTTTGTTCACTGAGGTGATTGAAACTGTAATTCAGTACAAAAGCTATTATTACTGTTCTGATTTTTGCATTAAATAATTGTTGGAAAAGGCTAAGCATTTCTCTCTGGCTATTGATAGTTTTCTTACATTTACTTAGCTATACATATCACCCTTATTTGAAAGCTTACTTCATTAACATGACTAATTAACCAAAACTTCAATGGCTATGATTAATGCGTATGCCAGCATAAGAAAGAATGAAAAAGCTTTGATTGACTGTGAAGAGATTACAGTCTTGTATTTTAAAGGGTCTACGCACCTCTCACTTTTTCATGGTGTCTTCTTCAAAAGGATTCCTCTTTCAAAAAATTTAATGAGATGAAACTAAGCTTTGCTAATTCTGGAAAGGCGCAATGCCACAGGTACAATTACTTTATCAGTGTGCGTGAGGAAATCAGAACTTAAATGGCAGAGTTTCATTTGATTTGATAATATTCAAAAAGGCAAATAAATCAGCAGAAAACTGTGATGTTTAATACTTGTTTGAGGGATGGTCATTAAGTGAAGGTACTCATAGGACTTGGCTGCTGCAACCAAAATCATTCAACCTCAACAGAAAATTCACCACTGAAGGAAATTATTTGAAACTGGATCATCTCCAGATGAGAACACGTTTACATAAAGGGTTTGACTGGTTAGCATGTTCCTGCGAGCTTCTGATGGAAGATGCTCTGACTGCAAAAAGCACATTTCTCCACTGATGGCCATTAAAAATTAAATGCTTTGTTTGAAAAATGTGCTGGTGCCAAAATCACACAAGGGTGCCATTTTTCCAGATTTTCTGCAGTGCTGTGAGGTCACAGCTGTACATTTGGAGAAAGAGTACTAAGTTACTCAATATTAATTTATTTAACAGTTCAAAAACAAAAATTTAAGATTCAGTAACTTTTAAGGCATAGTATTTCCACTTGTTTTGTCAATAAGTGGTGCTATTTTATTATTTTTTTTTTCGGAATTAATCAGAATTAAGGTTTGAATGACTTACTCACTCATTAAGACAGGCTGCATTCCACAGTTTAGACCTACATTTGCAAACTTTGCTAGCAGTTACCTATGTAGCCATTGTGGATGTGCATTTTACTTCTTTAAGTGGGTGAGGTTTATGTGGAAATATTTAGATTTTAGATGTAGATCTTGACAGAAGGAGAGAGTCTACTCAAATTCACCTTCTAAAATGCATAATGACTGACAAAGCAGACTGTGCTGAACTCACTTCTACCCCATATGACTATAGTGTATGATCTAATAAATTTTTTTTTGACACTAACAGATTAACCATAATATAGGTCTTGTCAACTGACATGGACTTTAGTGCCAATCCCAGTTTATCCCAAATGTTTGTAATTTTCAAACAATTCTTCACACCCTAGTTAGCTTGTTTGGGTGTGTTTGGTTAGGGTTAAAGCTAAACTGGATCTCCAAGACTGAAGCTGAAGTGCCCCCCTTCCAAGACCAGAAATTGCTGTGTCAGACAAAGGAAACATTTAAAATGTACAGTGTTTTGCGGTATAATGTATAACCCACATTCATAAAGAAAAAGGCAAATAAATCAGATCCATAGTGGAGTGATCAAGGACTTAAAGTAGGGATGGGCATTCCAGGTCCTGGAGGTCCATTGTCCTGTAAGGATTAGCTCCAACCCTAGTCGAACGGAGTTTCAAAAGTGTGTTTGATTGTTCCCGTCATTTCAGTGAAGAATGTTTTATAGACAAGGCCCAGTTCGCCGAAGACAGAGCGTTCCTAAAGGATCCCGGTCATGATTCAGAACTGCAGGCGTTAAGTGAAACTGCATCTAATTTCTGTGTTTTGTTAGCAGTCGGCATGCAAGTGCTCATGACTTTAGCTCCACCCATGCCACACTTCTAGAAGCTTGGCTGTTTTCAGAGAGAATCGTAAACTGGTATCTTTCTTTTATAAATCTGATAAAACTAAAAACTTATGAAGGGTGCAGTACTACTCTATAGGTACTCATGATGACATGAGATTGGGTGAAACTGTGTGTGTTATGCCTCCTTTAACTTCCTGAAGATTTAAGTTAATACCCAGCTTCCTTGATTAGATGGCTTAAGTGTGCTTGATTAGGGTTGGTGCAAAACTCAGCAGGACATTGGCCCTTCAAGCCAATCCTTGCCTTATTGTGTTCTATTTAAACTAGGGGTGGACAACTCTGGCACTCAAGGTCAGCTTTCCAGTAGAGTTCAGCTTTAAAGTCTAACCAAAGTCTTCAGTACTTCACAGTCAAGTGTGTTTGATTAAGGTTGGAGCTAAACTCTGAAAGATAGTAGGTCTTGAGGGCCAGAGTTGCCCCGCTTGATTAATCCCTTTACACTGATTCAGTCAGTAGTAGGCACTCATGCAACTTATGCCAATTGTTTTTAATCTTGGTCCTGAAGACCCACAACTCTTCAGTGTTTGTATGTCTCTCTTGTCTTAAGCCTTGGACACACTGCACAAATTTCAGCTGTCCTAGACAATAGATAGCCATTGTGAAATATTCGTGACAGTTTCTATGATCATGGCTCCTAATCGGTGGTCCTATGTCGTACAATGTGAGAAGTTCAAAGACAGCCAATGTCACGGTCTGTGTCACCAATGATAGCCTTCGGTTATTTTCTGACAGCGTCAGAAATTCAGCATGATTATCACACAATGTGTTTGCAGCTATGACCTACCTCTCTTAACCAGCCAATACAAATGCAACATGAAACGGTATGATAATCAATGTAACATGGAGCTAAAAATTACAACTGCCTAACTCAAACTTTTTTCCTTCCTCTTTCGCACATTCCTCTTTTTTTTCAGCACACATAAAAAGTACATCTGCTAAACTGTGATTTATCATGCTCTTTTTGTTTACCACTAGCACATGCTGATGATGTTTTATTTTTCAGTAGTAACTTACGTCATAGCCTAGGAGTCACTAGGTGTCATTATTGTACAGTCTGCATACATGTTGTAGGGCAGGGGGCGCGAACTCTGGTCCTGGAGAACCGCGGCCCTGCAGAGTTCAGCTTCAACCTTAATTAAAACTCACTTGCCTGTAGCTTTCTAGTAACCCTTCAAACATTGATTAGCTTGTTCAGGTGCGTTTGATTAGGGTTGAAGCTGAACTCTGCAGGGCCGCGGTTCTCCAGGACCGGAGTTCGCGACCCCTGCCCCTGCCAGCATGTGCTAGTGGTAAACAAAAAGAGCATGATAAATCACATTTTAGCAGATGTACTTTTTATGTGTGCTGAAAAAAAAGGTGAAGGACCGACATTTGCCACTCCTGTTGTAGGGTATCAGAGCGAATCAGACAAATTGAGGATTCGATCAGAACATTGTTGAAACCAAAGAGCCAACTTCCAAAAAGAGGCCCAGGCTAACCAGACCACGTCATAAATCTGTCCATGATAGCCTGAAGTAAGCCTAACCAACCAACTCCTTCACAGCTTTGAACAGCTTGCAACATTAACACAAACGAACACAATTATTGATCATCCCAACTCAGGAAGGAGATTGTCAATTTTGGAGCAAGAAATCCAAGATTAATGGTCAAAGATACAGCACATCAGGACTATCACTTGAGGAAACTTTGTTGGGTGCTGCTCCCCCACCTCGGACAAGGACCAAACTGAGATTCCTTCTCGACCCTTTTGACCTTTGTGGCTCAGGCAGAACATACTCTAAGTTCACAGAATGGCACAAAAACTGCCTTTTTAAATATATATGCACCTAAATGATGCTAAAAGGACTTTTGAGCAACTAATCATGTCTATGCATAACTCCGTATTATGTATGTAACCCACACATTACTGTCCTAATTACTCATTGTGTATGTATTTTGAATAACTACTGAATAGCTTAAGGGTTTATAGCTGTGTTTGGTATGTGTGAGTTTGAAAATTAATGCTTTGAACGTTTCCACCAATCAATCCTTTGTAAAATGTATTATATTCATGTTATAGAAATCATGGCCAAATTATACTCTGCAACAGCGGGAAAATTTTGACCATGTGATTAATAAGATAACTTGTTGATTTATGTTTTGGGAGGAGAAACATAGCAATATCCCGAGTTAAGACAACCAATCTTGGCCAATCTAATTGGCCAAGACACCATTTTGGGATGTGTCCAAAGCTGAGTTTAAAACCTCCAGACACCATCAAATTTTGCTTTTAGCTATTGTCTTTTAGCCAGGCTCTTAGCCATTATTTTTGCCGCTGCTTTTTGCGTTCTCTGAGCGCACCCTGGCTTGCACACCAGCCACTCCTCTAAAACAAAACATGGGGAGATGGTCACATTTCTTTCTTTTACTTTAATATTTTTCTTTCTGTTGAGAGTTTAGTGTTCTAAGTTAAGTTTTGCCGCCAAGCTGTCTCGGACTTCGTGTCCGCCTCAAAACTTCAACCAGCGTTCATGACTCCATCCTCCAGCCAATGCCCAAGACATCACTTTGAATGACCACGAACTTCCAGCCAATCAGCAACCTTGGGAAACCCCCTTTCTGCAACGACGTCATCAAAGGGAATCCCTTAACACAAAGGCAACACAAGTAAAACCTCCAGATTCTAGCTGAACTGGTGCATTTAATATAAAGTTTAATAGCCTCATTGAGAAACTCAGTGTGAGGATTAATTAAATGACTGATGGTTGTTCAGGTCTAAGCAAGTGCATATTCGTTTGCTATAAGCTTTCATATTTTCACTCTTATAAACTGTCAGCGTGCGTCGTGTGCGGGAAGGATGAGTAGGACGAGGAGATCTGAACTTGCACGTTTTATAATGTAATCCACATAAGAAACAGAAACGAACAGGAACAGCAGGGAATCCACACGTAAACATAAACGCACGCAACTAAGAAAAACACGAAGAGACTTACATAGACTAGGAATGATAAACAAAATGACTTTAAGAACCGACGACCAAACTGTGAACACAACCAAACTTAAATACACAGACCAATCAGGGGAGACAGGTGTAAACTATTAAACAGTGACGTAATAATTAGAGACGCAACAGGAAAGACCAGATAAGAGCATACATGGGGAAAAACACACAAAACAGTCCACAGGGGTGTGACATAAACTCATTCTTTCCTCATTTTTCTCTCTACAACCTGTCTGTGTGTTAGATTAGTTTAGTCTTAGGTTTATCCAATAAATATTTATTCATATTGAAAAGAGAAGTATCTTGTGTTTTGTGCTTATAAATTAATGTCTTAAACTGCCGACCTTGTTACCGTGCTAACAAATAGGGGTTTTACTATATTTTGGATTATTAGCAGAGTTGATATTATACGGCTCGTTCAGTGAATCGCTGGCTGATTCTGTTCAAATTCCCTATAAAATCTTAAAAGATTACCTTTGAGCTAAACTGACCTGTTTCCCTTACAATGTCGAACCCAAGTTTATTAGATCCATGTCACACAGTGTGTTTTGTAATGATCTGTAGAAGGCTTTACACACTCTGGTTGAAGTTTATGGAGCCCTTGCCTAATGAGTCCCTGTGACAAAAACCACAAAAAAAAAAATAATAATAAAATAAAAAACTTGACAAAGCTCACAGTCAGCTGTTTCTTTCCTGAATGTTAACTGACTAGGTTGAATGAATTATTCAATGACTCACTCATTAAGCCAGTCACGTATTTTGTTCCTGAATGAACCAGTGTTTTGAACAAATCGGTAATAAAGATCACTTGTCACCACCTACTAGCATAATGATGTAACCTCCAGAAAGACTTACTGAAAAATTCTCACCACTAATACATGAACTGACAGTTTGTCTGGAACAAACACATACAAGTGGAGTGCTACAAACTTGATTTTGTTTCACAACATTTACGTTAAGGCATTTTTAAGTGACCTAAGTCACCAAATACATTTTGGAGGCTACTACAGCCAGCCTGACCATAGAGTTCTCACTTTCTGGGCTTCAGCAGGCCCTGGGCAGGTCATAACTGACACATCAGAATGGAAACCACAACACCTCTGTCTGATGAACAGACAGCAACGCCTTTAGACCGCAGGAGGTGACAGGAGAGCACCTGCTCCGGACCCGTAACCCAACTGTCTATATTTAGTCTCCAGTTGAGCGGAAGGAGGGGGGAGTTATAGTGAAGTTGATTTGGACTACAGTGCAGCATCTGGCCTTTGAGTACACGGGCGAGTGACAGCATGAGTGATGTCATATGGGAAGGCTATGCATCATCCTTTGGCAGATGTTTGACCTGCTGGTTGTGTTCCAGAAACAGCCACTGTGGATCAGGTCTCAACGCCCTTCGTTCTAAAGCAGCGCCTGCACCCGGGCTAACCATCACGACTTCCTGCAGTTTTTAATGTGCCTATGGTGTGTGGAGCCAAGTCACAAAGCAGACCAGAAAGGTTTTATTCAGATTCACTTACATGTTGATTATGTTACCATAGAAACTGTCCCAAGAAATGTGTTTATAAAAGTATACTTTCGAGACACCTTTTCAAACTGTGAAAATACTCTCAAAGCTACTGCCTAACAGGAGTGATGGGAAGTGCTGGCATGAAAACTGTCTTTTTAAAGTTTTTAAAGACAATGCTTAAGGGGTATAGATTGCAAGCAAACCCAAGAGACTTCATATCTAAATGGTTCTTTTGGCAAATACGCTCTGTGACTGGTTTAATTAAAGCAGAGTAAAAAAAAAGTGCACTTTATAAATTGAGCAATCACAGGCCTTTGGATATCTGAGAAGCCACAGGAGAAAGAGGTGTGACAGTCAATCAAAAGAGACAAACATCCTGCTTAAAACACTGTGAGTCTGTTTGTCATACATGCTCTCAGGGGGGCTTCAACAGACACCACAAAGAATTGACACATTTCAAGCAACACACCCACTTTTTTGCTCTCAGTTAAGCAAATCATCATTTGTCCATCATTCCAACAAAACATCCACAAGCAATGCCACCTCTAAATTGTGAAATAACAACTGTATTAAAAGGAGGGTTGCAAATTTTGATGGACTGATTGATTAATCAAAAAACAAACAAACCACATATAGCAAATGTCCAAAAATAAAGATAATTCAGACTATAAAATTATTAAATATATATTCAATTGTTGTTGGCCATGCAGACTATTACAGTTGTGCTGTTTTTCAGTGTAATGAAGGTGGTACTTCAAGCTTAAATTGCTTCAGTGATAGGAAAATCTCATTTAACAAAATTTACAAACAGGTCACGGGGCATGCTTAGTGGATTAAACTTGTAACATGTATATTTGTTTTAACAAGTATAATATAATATTGGAAAAATTTACACTAATGTACATGTTAAATTGACAATTCAAATTAAGATAATTAAGACACACTAATATGATTAGCATATAAAAACTGTCACAAAACAGCGATCATTTCTGTAAGTCATCATGATGTTTTTTATAGTTTGTAGACATTAAAAATAATATAGCACTCAATCCCAGTAACATAAAGCAGTATAACAATAAATGACAATAGTTTGAAGTGTTACCAATTGTAAAAGCAGACACTGTGTTGAGAGGCCTTTGCATCAATGAAGGTCAGTTGCCTGAAGGAAACTCTCATCGTCACAGCCATGAATCAGAGATGTGGTCTGTTATATATATTTATATAGTGTCATCATGACCCATGTATTAAGATTTAAACTGAGATATTACTCCAGACTATTCAGTTTTTCTCTCAGCGACTCTCCGTATATTGCCAATGTATTTTAATCTGCGGCCCCAGAGGGAGAACTGTGTAACACCTCATGGGTTTTCATAAGGTTATAAAGATTCACGGTGCATGCGTCGCCATCCAAATAGAAAGAGTATTTCATTTCTGTGGGCAAATGAATCTTTCTCCCCTCATTTCCCAATCTCAAACAACTCTGATACAGAGGTGAGTTCTCAACATCTCTAGAATCTCCATGATGACTCTTTTGTCATTGACGGGATGTTTATAGAAAGAGATATACTGGCTTATCTGTATATGTGCACCAGCGAATTGAGACTGATTATATGCTGACACCACAGACATGCAAGATTATCATGAAATGCTTCTGGAAATGACATGTTTATGAGTAATTCTTACTGGAAATGATATTGAAAACAAGTATTACTCTGAGTTCCATTCCATTTTAATTCTACTTTATTTTTAAAGTACAATTCCTGTACTATGTCCTGTTCAATTCAAATTCAGAAATTGAATTCACTGAACAGATGAGTGGTGCTGAACCCTGGGGCCCTGTAATATTGAAAAATACACTGCATGTAGCGTAAAACCGCTAATGGCTAATGCTTTAATCATCATTAGCCATTAGCTAGGGAGTACTTAGGCGTTCACTTAAAGACTCTGGTGCTTCGTAACAGGAATATCTTAGTTAAGTAAAAACAACATGATTTATGTAGTGGAGGATCAGAGAGAACATCATTGCATTTGCAGCAAGAAAGTCATTTAATTACAAGTCTGTAACTAAATATGTTTGGGGCAAAAATGGAGATGGAGCCCAAAATTGAATAATATCATGAAAATTTGACACCAGCACACAAGTGTGTAACTGAAACAACTCACAAGGCACTTTACAACTAGCTGAGTGGGCGTAAACACCGTCCCACAACATTAAATGATGTGTTTTATTGAGGTGATCCATCCGAATGATGCAGGTTTAACGTCACACGCTGTATCGCGCTATTATTCCCCTGTTGTCTGTTAAGCTTCTCAGTAATGTGTGTTTGACATCTTGCACAATCGAAAGCTAATCATCTCCTGTAATGCTGGATGCGGCAGCTCTCAGGAGATATATTAGGCCGTTATCTCACCATCAACAACAACATCATTAGGTAGATAATGCTAACGTTGAATGTACGATCCTTTGCGCAAAGCGGTGCGCGGTAGGACAGCTGGAGGAAGTAAATTGTTATTGCTGCAATGGTGTCTCAGATGAACAAAAAATATGAGTTCTCTGCCACGACTCCACCCACATCTAGATCTCTCAGTGTGTGTACCTCTATACTTAAGAGATTAGTTGTTAATCATCTGAAATCAAATTAGAATATTTGATGGTGTACAAAAACTACACCTTTAAATAAACTTTTACTCCACAGAAAGCAAATAAGATATTACTGTCGATAAACACAGCTTATCTCTGAAAATAATATTTACTGTAATACATTAGCACAGTTTGTTTCTCCCAATTAGAGCAGTTATGATACATTATGAAAAAAATATACATCTTTAAATGTACATTTCTACTTCATATATGCTGTTTGCTAAACAATTTGAACAAAATTGCCTGCAAAATGTTGCCTTTTTATATTCAAAAGCATATTCTTCACATCCCTCTGTTACTACTTAGTGTTTTCGATGAATATGCACAAAAGCCTGTGAAAATGGTGTTTACATCTTGCAATTTTGAGTTAACATTTCACAATTTTGACTATTTCTTGGAATTCCAAGCTTACATCTCACTTTTTTACTACACAAATCTGACTTTACACTCTGTTCTGACGTTATTAGATAATTGCTTAACTTCTTCAAGCTGTCACTAATTTTTGTGCGAACTGAAAGGGTCTGAATCACAAAATGCATTTTGTGAACAAAATTTATTTATTTTTTTTGTGAAATTAAAGGAGAAGTCCACTTCCAGAACAAAAATGTACAGATAATTTACTCACCCCCTTGTCATCCAAGATGTTCATGTCTTTCTTTCTTCAGTCGTTAAGAAATTATATTTTTTTGAGGAAAACATTCCTGAATTGTTCTCCATATAGTGGACTTCAATGGTGCCTCCAAGTTTGAACTTCCAAAATTCAGTTTAAATGCAGCTTCAAATGGCTCTAAACGATCCCAGCCGAGGAAGAAGAGTCTTGTCTTATTTTTGAAACAAACTGACAATTTATTTACTTTTTAACCTCAAACGCTCATCTCGTCTCGTCTCTGCGATGCGCATGCATAGCCTGTGTAATCCAGGTCAATACAGTTAGGGTATGTCGAAAAACTCCCGTCTCGTTTTTCTTCTTCGACGTGAAAAACGTCCTACGTTACTGTTTTACCTTATTTTTGTAAAGGGAGTTTGATCTTCTCTGCATGTCCACTTTGTAAACATTGCGCTGGTACTTCTGCAGCAATGTAGGATGATTTTGAAGTTGGGCAAGAAAACGAGATGAGAGTTTCTCAACACACCATAACTGTATTGACTGTATTGAACCGGAAAAAAAAAAAAAAAACAGAGTTCACGCAGACTTAGACAAGACGAGCGCTTGAGGTTAAAAAGTATATAAATTGTCATTTTTTTTTTAAAATGACTGATCGTTTTGCTAGATAAGACCCTTCTTCCTCGGCTGGTATCATTTAGAGCCATTTGAAGCTGCATTTAAACTGAATTTTGGAAGTTCAAACTTGTGGACACCATTGAAGTCCACTATATGGAGAAAAATTCGGGAATGTTTTCCTCAAGAAACTTAATTTCTTATCGACTGAAGAAAGAAAGACATGAACATCTTGGATGATGAGGGGGTGATTAATGCTGCCTTCACGACATGTCGTAATTACCGTAATTCCGCGATGACAACACGTGTCATTTTACTCATAGCTTTCCATGTTGCCGGACTTGGAGGTAGCGCCTAAATAGTGCCAAAACGAACCTGGCGGCGGTCACGTGCTACAACTGTAACTGGTTTAAGTCGTAATTCTAAAAACATTCAGAGTTTACAAGCTGTAATTATGAGTTCAGGAGTATGTGAGGGCTTTGGCATTGATAGTGTTGCCATAGAAACACATAATTCAGATAGAGTAGAATGTCACGTGTTTTCATTTCAGAATTACAAGATGGGGTGAATGCAGCATATCTGTAAATGTTTGTTCTGGAAGTGGACTTCTCCTGTAATGTGATGCCATGCATTGGAATGTACCAAAACATTTAGTGAACAGAATATGCATTTTGAGATCAAGTACTTTCAAAGCAGACACCCATTAAAAGAGATACAAACTCAGAATGCAGATAAAAAGTCAGAACTGTGAGATGTCAACTTGCAATTTCCAAGGGGGAAAAAAATCTGTCTGCTTATAAAGGATGTAGTGCTTTCTCAAACTAGCCAATGTTGTCAGACAAATTCTTGATGTCAGACAAATGTTAAGCCAACATTTAAAGTTAATCTTGACAAGCTTTCCGTTTTTAGTCTTAGAATTGCTTTGTGTGTGTGTGTGTGAGTGATTCCTAGAGGTCATTGACAAAAAGTCCTTTCATAATAGATTATTAGACTCCCAGAGGACGTTACCACCAATTCTCCCCAGTCATCTTCCATTAACTACACAATAAAGGAGATTCCATCTTGTTCCTTTGTCACCACTAAGCATTATGGGTCTCTTGTCCTTTCGAAACCAGCACAACATGTGTTCTAATGAGCTGCGGTCAAAATCTAAGATCCATGACATCCAGTTATGACTCACCACTGGTTCTTCTAATCCATTACAGGACGCCACAAACTTCCCGCATGCATGACCAGGAGCGGCGACGGAGGGGACACGCTTCTGTACGACAGCCAGGAGAGCGGCTGAGGAAATACACTACAAGGTCAATCAAGCTGTCCGTGTCTCTTCCTTTTCGCTTTGGGAAGCACAGCATGCCGTGGCAGTCCTGGAACAGTCACTGTTGAAAGAGCACAGCAGTGATTGATAAAGACATTCTCTGGACATGATATCCTTTCAGTGAAAAGATGCGTCAGAAAATAACCTGAGGCAGGACAATAGATAAAAAGGTTAGTGAAACAAAAAAAATCAAGGAAGGTGAAATTTATCATGAAGGAATGATGTCTTTTATCAGTATGTGGCTATTACGCGAGATGTGTATATGTGGGACTTACGTAATTAAATCCTTAATGTAATTAATGTAATTTATTCCTGTGATGACAAAGTTTAATTATCAGCATCATTACTCCAGACTTTAGCATCACATGATCCTTCAGAAATTATTCTGATAGGCTGATTTGGTGCTCAAGAAAGATTTATTATTTGCAATGTTAAGAACTTTTTTTTTTTTTTTTTTTTTTTTTTTGGCTGCTTAATATTTTTGAAGAAGCTTGTGAGAATAAGTAAGATTTGTAAAAATGAATGAATGAATTAATGAATGAAGGAACAAACTTATCAAGCATAAATTAAATAATTTATAATACTTACAGCATATAAAAACTGATTTCTGAAGTATCATGTGACCCTGGAGAAAGCTTTGCCATCACAGCAATAAAATGCATTTTAAAAATATTATAAACCTTTTTTTTATTGTAATATTACTTCACAATATTAATATTTTCACTGTATTTTTGAGGAAATAAATGTAGCCTTCTATAGCATGTTTCTTTTAAAAAACATAAATAAATCATATTTCATATTACATAAATAAATAAACTATTTTCAGTTATAACACATTTAATATAAAAAAAACTAAAAATTAAAATTATTTTAATTAAAAATGTTATATACAGTTATAAAATAGAATTATGGATATTAATTAATTAATTAATTAATTAACTAACTACTAATCAGTTAACAGCAGTGGCTTGTTCTGAGCAATTTCTCTAAACTAAATTTTCTTATTTAAGAAATGTACTTGTTATGTCAGATGGAATGTCAGCAGTACTTGAACTAACAGCTGTTATTTTGCCCAGACCGTTAGCAAAAAGGTCTACATCATAAATAGTTACAGTACTTGCTCAAATGAGAGGACACATTGTAAAAATACATCATAAACCACAATCACAAAAATGCCAACCCAGATGGAATTAGATTCACAACCAAAAAGCAAGTAATTTGCTGAGTAATTTTTACAGAGGTCATGTGTGGAAAAACTAGTTTGATTCAGACATGAATGAAATCACAAAGTAGTGAATTACTCCCGTGAAATAGAAATTTCCCTGACCCCCTTAGGGAACAGAACTTAAATTAGACTATTTGTGCATCTTACAGGTCGTTGATGAATTTCTAATGGACTACAGGATTTTAAGTATTTACTGTTAAAAAAAGAAAAAAAAAAGAAAGATATTATCCACAGTGGACCTTAAATATTGAATACTAAATAACACTCACATTTACGTATGAAACCTAATGTCTTAGATCACTGGGGTAGAAATTCAATTTGTATGGAGTGATTCTGGTTTGCAGGAAACAAATCAATGTCCGCTAACATTAATTCAACCGCATGCTCAAGTCAAGAAAATCTCTAAAGGCGTTTTATAGGGCAAACTGTCGTCTGCATTGACAGCAGAGGTCTTTATCTGCGACAGCAACAAAGCGTTTAGCATAACACTGAGAGGAGCATTTGTTTGGACCCTCTCTCAGCCTGGTTTTGCCACTGGTGCTTCTCCGTGGTGTAGTTGTTCGTTTCTGGCATTACTCCAGGCCGCTGCTTTGTAAGGTCTCCAGCTCCTGGGGTGATTTCACTGTCCAGTGAGCTATGAAAGCTTTTTATAAGTACATCAGCACAACTGCATTAATCGGCAGCCATATTGATTCAGCATTTGTGTATAAGACAGAGAGAAGAGGAACATTAATGGATATATTTATAATGAAGTACCTCTCAACCTCGTGCTTGACTCACAAATGGGGCATAAAGTTGTGCGAGTCTCAGCCAACACAAAATAAAAATACTGACCCTTACGTTTCCTCATTTCTTCTGGGGTAAATGTAAAGTACCACTGGAATTAAATTGACGTGAACATTTATAGTCCGTTTAAAAATCAGTAGAAACAACTGTTAAATGCTTCTTAAGACTGTTAGAATCTTTAATGAAACAAAACAACTGAAATGTTCAACATGTGTTTCTCATAAACCACAATATTTGGGTCATTTTATAATTAGGGGTACATTTAGAATTTGACAATGTGAAGAAAAAAGTTGTCCTTTTTTCCCCAAAAACCCAAACATGGACCTTACATAGCTGCTTTGAAACAATCTATATCGTATAAAGTGCTATATAAATAAAGGTGATCTGCAGGAATATGTGCATAAAAGACCATCTATGTTTGCTACTGTCCACCATGTTACCTTTACTGGGTAACACAGTTGACAGGTAACTTAGTTGACATTTTTAGTGTTTTGGGCCTGTACTCAGCATGGAAGCCTAGAACTACTGAGCATATGGTATGTTTAAAAATATATTTTTATAAACAAAACATAAGTTTTAGTTGAATTGTCTTTAAATTTGCAGCAATAATACTTGTGTAACACTGCTGACACTCAGTTAATCCACTCTTGACACAGGTTTGCTAGTTTAACCAATATTAGGGGAAAGAGAGAGCACATAACTTCTAGTATTTCATCCATGTGCTTCTAGAGGAAATACCATCATACTGTGCAAATTATGCGAGAATGGGACAAACCATTTTTTTAAAGGGGTGGGGGGGGGGTCTAGTGGGTAACTTAGTTGACAATGTTTTTTTGGACACAAATAAAACAAGTTATAATCACCTATTATTTTTGAAGCGCACACCCAAATGTTGTAATAACCTAATCTAACTGAAGGCAAAACTATAAAATTAATTTATTTTTGAAGTACTTTTCATGCTTAAATGCAGAGTAGAATGAGCAACAAAATCGAACAGCTGAATACCAGGGTTGTATGTGATATGAAAATAATTTTTGAACAAAAGATATGGCTTTTTCAACATATAGTAATGTTGGGAAAAATATAATTGTGTACTAGAAAATTAAGCATCAGGGCTTTATATTAATGAACATATATTAAAAATTTACTTCACGAAAATGAGATGTACCCACAATTATAGAATGACCCATCTACCCAGAGAAATTTATGTTAGGGTGCATTAAAAAAAAAAAATAAATAAATCAAATTAAATCAAATCAAATATTCCATTCACAATACCCACACTCAGTTTGAGGCCACACTTATCATCATTCAAGACAAAATGGTGGTGGCAATGGGTAAATAGGTAAAGAAGAAAAAATATATAAATTAATGAATGAACAAACAAATGAACGAACGAATGCACGCACATACAAACCTACGAACGAACGCCCACTGCTTCAGGTGTGTGTTTGCAGTATGTGTGCGTGCACTTGGATAGGATTTTCTGAGTGTGGATTACTATACTTGGCCTACATGTCATGTCACTTTCGCTGTTGTAGAGTATGAAATTACAATGATTTGTGGCAATTTGTGAGGTTTTACTGTCAAAGAATGTTAAGTCATATACTTCTAACTGTATTATAGGTTTGGTAATTGAGTTGCTTGAGCACAATAATGATTTGATGTGCCCTCATAAATGTATGTGAAAATTATATAACCTATATGGCGATATCACTTTTGATACAGAGCAATAAATGTCACATATAACATTTCTGTATGAGTAACTCCATGTATAGAATGGTAGCTCATTGGATGTAGTTTAGGGGAATAGTATATCCCCTAATAATTTTATTTCTGAAAGCGATTTTTCTATTTGATTTTTTTTTTCCTAATAAGTCACCATATCAATGACACTTCTTCCTTTAACACACACACACACACAGTTTTGTCCTTGCAACAGGGGACAGAAAAGCTTCTACTATGCTAAACTGTGCTGGCTGCAGTGGCAGGCTGCAGGGGGCACATTAGGAAGCTTTGACATTATCAAAGGTCATGTCAAATCAATATGTGTGTTGACAAACTTCAGATTGCTCCCTGCTAGATTTGCAGATAGGATACAAACCCTCCCAGATGGTGTTTGCTTGCTTCAATCTTGCCTGCATTGCTGCACTCCCAGGAGAAGACAGCACACTGACCAGCTCTGAGCACTTCATTGAAATTTAAATTGCAGGTTTTTAATGTCACTTAGGAATATGTGATATATCAGGAATATTGTGAATGTGAATCATAGATATTATTTAGAATCAGGCACAAAGTCCCACTTACATAGTACACCAAAATTCTTACACATTTCAGTTAAACTGGTAAAAAAAAAAACAAAAAAAAAACATAGTTATCATAGGTACATAAAGGTGGCCATTTTATTATATAACAGCCATTTTAGTTTATAATATAATTTAAAATAACAAATATAAAACATTTAAAAAATATAAAGTATAGTATAAAACAACACGCTCTCACTCCCAACTCATCACATATTGACGCTTGGTCAGGACCCTTTGATGTCGATTTTTGACGCTCAAGGTACCCCTATAGCATCACTTTTGGACATGCAGCGTTCTCCATTGATTTCAGTTGTTTGCCTCAATTTAATGGTTTGCATGCATTTGTAAAAAAAATATAAATAATTTTATATAAATGTATACTTTCATTGGAGCACTTAATCCCACCCCTACCCTAAACTTACCTACTTCTGAACAATATAAAACACGTAACAGGCAAATATTAAGTACATTCACAGGTATTTATTGCAGAAACTGACCTTAAACAAGCAATATAAAAACATTACAAAGAAGTCATGCTGCATTTTGAGTCTTCTGAAGCCACACGATATCTTTATGCGAAGAAAAAAGTAAAACATAAGGTTTCAGTCTCTGAAAATGATCCTGCTCCGTTAACTTCCGAACTCCAATACTCCTGAATTAAAGGAGAAGTCCACTTCCAGAACAAAAATTTACAGATAATGTGCTCACCCCCTTGTCATCCAAGATGTTCATGTCTTTCTTTCTTCAGCCGTAAAGAAATTATGTTTTTTTGAGGAAAACATTTCAGCATTTTTCTCCATATAGTGGACGTCTATGGTGCCCTGAGTTTGAACTTCCAAAATGCGGTTTAAATTCGGCTTCAAACGATCCCAAATGTGGTTGTAAACGATCACAGCGGAGGAAGAAGGGTCTTATCTAGCGAAACGATCAGTTATTTTTATTAAAAAAATACAATTTAAATACTTTTTAATCTCAAACGTCTTGTCTTGCTCTGCCTGAACTCTTTATATTCTAGTTCAAGACAGTTAGGGTACATCAAAAAACTCCAATCATATTTTCTCCCTCAACTTTAAAAATAATTTCGAAATCATCCTACATCGCTGCAGAAGTACCGACCCAGTCTTTGCAAAGTGAGCATGCAAAGAAGATCAACCACCCTTAGCAAAAAAGGTAAAATAGCGATATAGGGCGATTTTGAAGTTGAGGGATAACATGAGATGGGAGTTTTTTGACATACCCTAACTGTCATGAACCGGAAAAAAACAGAGTTAAGGCAGAGTAAGTCAAGACCAGCGTTTGACATTAAGAAGTATATAAATTGTATTATTTTTATGAAAATAACCGATCGTTTCGCTAGATAAGACACCTCCTTCTTCCTCGGCTGGGATCGTTTACAACCACATTGGGGATCATTTGAAGCCGCATTTAAACTGCATTTTGGAAGTTCAAACTCGGGCACCATAGATGTCCACTATACGGAGAAAAATCCTGAAATGTTTCCCTCATTTCTTTACGGCTGAAGAAAGAAAGACATGAACATCTTGGATGACAAGGGGGTGAGTACATTATCTGTAAATTTTTGTTCTGGAAGTGGACTTCTCCTTTAACTCTGATACTCCCAAACTTTAGCATGACGCAATCGGTCATGAGACACACAAGAGCCAATGGCATTTCACAACCAAGGCTGACGTAAACGCTTCTTCTAGTGGCTTTTTTTTAATTTACGCACAAACAGACTGAGCTTCACGGCGGACGGAGACGGCAATCGCGTCTATTCCTCTCACAAATCAATCGCTTTGCCTCGGAAGACTTGGAATATTAATACTTTTTGAATAAATTATGACTGTAGCTGTATCTGCCTGTTATATCTGGTGTCTTATTGACAAATGGTAGGTGTAGGGGCAGGGGGTTGGGTTATGTACTTGTAAATGTGCAAATAATGTAATGTAAATAAAACCAGCTGTTTTGCACAGCTAAAAATAGCTAGAAGCGGATGAGACCGGAAGCCAGACATTAAATTTAGAAATGACTGTGCCCGCTCTTACAGGAAAAATAAGGTGGATACTGTATGCAAAAAACAGCATGCCAAAACAGTAGTACGGCCCAGTTCATAGTATTAGAAAAATAGTAGGTGAAAAATACCTACTACTTCCGCTAGGATTCTGAATTGTGCATTTGATGGACACTTTTCTGTCCTATGAGACCACAGGAGAGGATTTTTGCATGGCACTTAAGCAATGCAACTGACGCTGGTAGGTCATGTGCCAGTAACAACATGGTGGATGTAGAACATCTGAATGCATACTAACCATATTTATACAACCCTAATTCCAGAAAAGTTGAGATGCTTTGTGAAATGCCATAAAATCAAGAATATGTTATCTGTTCACTCTCTTTAACCTTTATTTAACTGACTAAAGTACAAAGAAAAACAAAATCCAATGGTTTTAGTGGCCAACTTTTAATTTTATTTAGAAAATATAAAGAATTTTTTGATTTTCTTGGCTGCAACACACTTTAAAAAAGTTGGGACAGTGGCATGTTTAACACTGTGCCACATCAACTTTCCTTTTAATTACAATGTTTAATTGTTTGAGAATTGTTTGAGAATTGTTTGAGAATACTGAATACTGAGAATACTAATACTTTAAGTTTTGCAAAATTGTTGTTCAATCTGGCTTGATTAAAAAAAAAAAAAAAAAAAAAAAAAAAAAAACTTCAGATGCTCAGCAGTCTGTGATCGTCATTGTCTGATTCTCCTTTTCATGACTGGTCATACATTTTCAAAACGAGACAGATCTGGACTGCAGACAAGCCAGTCTAGCACATTCATTCTGAGACCTGGCATTGTCTTGATCTAATAACCATGGACATCCCATGAAAGACATCATCTTGATGGCAGTATATGTGTCTGTACAATCCCAATACATGTCTCCATTTCAATTGTACCTTCGCACATATTCCAGTCACCAATGCCGTTTTGCTCTGCTGCACCCACGTACCATGACAGTTGTTTGTGTTTGCATCTGTCGCTGATGAAGTCTGGATGGTCCCTTTCGTCTTTGGTACTGAGAACTCAATGTCCATTTTTTTTTTTTTTTCTCAGAAACAAGCTGAAACGTGGACTCGTCTGACCACAGCACACATTTCCATTGTCTTTTTGACTATCTGAGATAAGCTCTGGCCCAGAGAACCCCATGACATCACTGCACAGAATTGATGTATAGCTTTCTGCTAGAATAACAGAAATTCTAGTTGCATTTACTGGTGTAGCTGCAGAATGTGTTAAGTGACAGCAGTTTTTAAGTACTCCTGAGCCCATGTGGCTATATTTAACACGGTAGTTGGTGAAAGACCTAAATATGTTGTGATTTTCTATTAAGAAATGTGATTTTTGATTTGTTTGACACTTTTGTCATGAAATTTGGCACAACGTAATGAGACATGATCCAACTTCACTTGCAAAGACTAAAATGCTCCTTTTTTACCCAAACATGATATTCTCACTGATTTCCATTTCATGCTTACTGTGAACTGTTTAAAAACAGTTTAATTTGGATATTCTATAACCTTTTCACATTTATTTAGCCTCTGTCCTAACTTTTTTGAAGTGTGCTGCAGCCATGAAAATCAAAATTTGGTTATATTTACCAAATAAAATTAAAGGTTTGCCACCGAAAACATTGGATTTTTTTTTTTTTTTTTTTTTTGCACTTTAGTCAATTAAATAAATTTTAAAGAGAACAAACAGATAAAATATTCTTGATTTTATGGCATTTCACGAAATGTCCCAGCTTTTCTGGAATTGGGGTTGTACTATGCAGAACATACTTTTTTTTTTTTTTTTTTTGCAAAGTAAACTCAAATTCAAATGTAGTACCTACTCAGTATGCAATTTCAGACACGTCGTAAGACAGAAAAGAAAACAGGAACCAAACTGAGGAGAAACACAAGAGCTGCATCCAAATTTGCATACTCTCGGCTGTTTCTCTGAATAATTACTTTGGGACCACAAAAAGAGTATGTCCTATGAATGTAATCTGGAAGTACTGCATTCACGTGACCTACCAGCGCCACTGCTATTCATAAATCCTCTCCCGTAGCCTCATCATGGGATAGTAAAGTGCCCATCATGCACACTTCAAAATTACATTGGAAGTATGAGGTTATCCAGGGACTTTTTAATGACTACTGTGAATTTGGACATACTTCTTTTCATACTTTTTGTCACAGACTGTGACAAAAATACCATGTTATTTTAATGTATTATCTTAATTTTGAGCACATTGGTTTGTAGTGCAAACAGTTTTACTGCTTACTGCATGTTGTTATTCTTCTATAGCAGAAAATTAACTGGACGTCACACCCATAGGCTTACTTCCGCGTTGAAGAAAAAGGTGGATAGTAGGAAGTATATGATTTCAGATTCAGCCAGGGACTAAAAGGGAAAAAGGAATACAAATAAACTTAAAAGCCTAGGGCAAAACATGAACATGATAGTATGTTTGTAATTTATTCTTATGGAGGCAAAGCTGAACAAGCTAAGCAAAGTCTTCAGAATTACTAGAAGGCTACAGACAGGTGAGTTTGCCCATGCCTGCTCTATACAATATAGTTTATAAAAGTGCCTATACTTCTGGAACTCAGATGTTCATTCACTGTCTTTTTAGTTTTGAACTACAGCATGATGGATGGTCCAAACGGAAGAGTAAGACCCCACAGAGAATGGACTAATGCCATCAGACACTGGTGTGGAGCAATCCTTCAGGATTTAAGCTGTTCTACAGTAGACAGGAATTTATGGAAGAGAATTGTCAATAAGGCATCGGGCACCTACAGGCATGAGCCCATGGTTGTTGTTGATGATTCTGATGATGTTGTATACTCTCATTTCTTCCACATCTAGTATGCAAATGTATTAATCCTTGTAGGCTTCAGGGCATTCATACGTTTACTCGACATAACAGACATTCAGCATTCATGCCGAAACCTAAGCCACCTCAAAACAAGAGATATGCAGTCTTTAAGAGACTATTTTTTGCTTGTGTTTCAGTGAGGATGTAAGTTTCCCACTGGTAAATTCAATTTTGCTTGGTCATTCATATGCATGTAACTGGGAAATGCAATATTTTTCAACTCTACTTGATGGTTGGTTATTGAAGGCTCAAATAAAATGTAATATATAGAGAGACCATAGTATTCATGTATACGCTTGTTAGCATATGACAGTTTTTAGCGACTTTTGCCTTTCATTATACACTTTTTTCTTATTATAAATGAGGGGGGGGGACACCTTTGAGTCTCAGACAGAGAAATATAACTCAATAAGTGAAATACAGATTGATATCAAATATTCATACTGTTCCATGAAATATTAATGCACACTGCATATTTCAAATCAATTTGTTTTGCAAATGTTTTCTCCTAAATATTCTCCCCAGTGCTAAGCGGCTTACAAAACAAAGACCCTCTGATTAGCTAAAATTCATCAAATTTTGCGTAGAAATTAGCTGAGAAGCTGAAACGATTGTTTGAGTACAATGACGTGAAACAACAATATGTCTAAACCGATCAACATACAGAGCTGAGCCTCAGGAGGTCAAATCCTCTTCTCTAAATGTTAAACAAATATTCTCAAGATTGCCATGGAAAACGCTATACAGTTATATAACAACATCTATTAAACTGCCTAACAACAGAGCTGGAGTCTGATTAAGAGAGTAGAAAACAAGGGTTCTTTTTTTTCCAAAAGCCTCGACGTCTTAGTATGTAAATGTTATGAAATATAAAATATTCAAATTGTGTATATTAATGAAAAGGTTATTTATTTATTTATTTATTTATTTATTTATTTATTTATTATAATTTTCTATTTGATTCTACTTTTTATTTTAAATAAAATATGCAATTTATCCCTGTGATGACAAAAGTGAATTTTCAGAAGCCATTATTTCAATTTTCAATGTCACATGATCCTTCAGAAATCATGAAATAAATAAATAAATTATATATATATATTTCAATAATAAATATATATATTTCATGATATATATATATATATATATATATATATATATAGAGAGAGAGAGAGAGAGAGAGAGAGAGAGAGAGAGAGAGAGAGAGAGAGAGTATCATTGTTGTATTATTGTATTATTGTTATCAATGTTGGAAACAGTATTATTATTATTATTATTATTTATTTATTTTTAATTTTTTTTGGTGGAAAAAAAGTGTTTTTTTCAGGATTTTTTGATAAATAGAAAGTTCAAAAGAATAGCATTTTTTGAAGAAAAAAAAAATGCTGGCAACATTAAATATGCAAGATTTTTCTTTCAAATAATGCTGTTCTTTTGAACTTTCTATTCATCAAAAAATCCTGAAACAAAGTGCATTTGTTTGTTCAGAAGCAAAATTCTTTTATTCAAAAAGATCACATTGAATTGATTAAAAGTGACAGTAAAGAAAGTATTTTTCTTCTGAACAAACAAACAAATAAATAAATAATGACTACAAATAATCATCACCACCTAATATCTCATGCTGATTTATGTTTCCATCGTTAAATAACGTGCAACAAAGTAAGCTGATCTTTAAAGTATGACTTGCAATATTATCAGCAAACCCAGCCAAGATCTTGTAATTGCACTCCATTTCTTAATATAATACAACGTTGAACAATGTAACTGGGGTCTCATCTGCGTAAAGGTTATAGCTGAAGGGCTATTTATTTAATGTGACACATCTGACAGAGATTAACCGCACTGGTATATAAACAGTAGGCTATATTATTTTGTGCCATGCAATGATAGTCTCAATGCTAGTCAAGAAGAACCAGAAAGAGGCCCTTTTTTGTTTTATTTTGGGGCTTTTTGCTTCCTTATTTGAGATAGGACAGCAAAGGTTAATAGGAAATGAACCAGGAGAGATGGGATATATATGGGATCAGGAAACAACATAGTCCACACTTGAACCTGTGTCCCCATGGGAGCTCATTGGCCCATAGATGTTATGAGCATGTGCGTGACTGCTGCCACGGCTCTGACACAAGTCCGATCTCCTGACCATGCCCACGGTAGATTTACACTGCATGCTATAAAAAAACAAAACAAAACAGACTTTCCTTTATAGTGAAGGTCAGAGAATCAGCAGAGGAAGTGATCGACTCTAACTGAATGTATGAAGTTCTTGGCGTGTATGGAGTTGATTGGAAGTCAATGGTTCTTCTACCACTCGTGTGCACTTTGGACTTCAGGTCAAGACATACATGTCTAAGTTATACATAAAAGATGGTAGCTGGCAGATAGATTCACGTCTTCTGAAGTAATAGCACCAGGAAGCTGTGCGAAAAGCTCGCTGTGTTTGATCAGGTCTCTGCGAGAACAGGCCTGGAGGATTTTGCAGTACAGCATCCCCTCAATCATGTTAGACAGCCCCACAGCACAAACAAAACATCAGGTCACCTAGGACAAGATACAACTGCATCCACTGAGTAGAATATGCTCAACACGAGCAGTCAGGACACCATGGGAGCCAAATCCACCGATGGTAAGAAGTCAATATAAGCCACGACTGATTTAAAACAAGACGAAATATAGTTATAACATACTGTATAACACTATATTTAAAGTTCACAAAGAAACATTGTTAACTCAGTTTGTTATATGTAGAATTGTCTTAACCCTGTAAAGTCTGATAAACAAAAGTCTGAGAAAAAAAAAAAAATGGAACAATTAATTTAACCTTCAGACAAAATATAACACAAAAATTGTAAATGCGTTTTGCTGAGTATCATATTTCATAGATCAGGCTTTTATGGCTTATATATGTATGGTATGTCTCTCATATTTAAATTTCATCATTAAAGCTCTGTATTGTAAGGGGGAAACATAATACAATACAATGAGGATTAAGAGATGTACAAATTAATGTATGATAACAAATAAATAAATAGTTACCCTAATAAAAGTAATCCAAAAATATATGTAAACCACGGCCTGAAGAGATGTTATTTCCATTTATACTAAAAGGCCTTTTACAAAATTATAAAGATGACAGAAGGCATGTAGTTTCACTATAGGTTCTCTTCATGCTAAGGGCTGATGACCCTTGCCTCAATAAACTCCTAATTTGCTGCTTATTAATAGTTAGTTAATTAGTTGTTAAGTTCAGGTATTGGGTATAGGACTAGGGATATGGTCATGCAGAATAGGTGCTTTACAAGTACTAATAAACAGCCAATATGTTAATAATAGGCATGCTAATAAGTAACTAGTTAATAGTGAGAATTGTTCCCTATACAAAAGTGTTATCGGATGTTTTTAAAATGTGTAATATCTTTTTCTATTGTTCCTTCAACTGTCAATGCAGAATTACATGCCAGCACATATTGTAGTGATAATCTATCACAACAATCAACACTGATTAAATTACAGATAGTCATGTTTATAAATGTTTTAACAAATATGACTTGTAACTTGTAACCCAAAAGGTTGAACAGCTTTTTGGCAGCCCATATTTAATGTAAATTTAGTGCCAGTATTAATTTTACCAATAAATGAGATGGTCAGGCAAGCAGTCAAGAAAATAGATTAAAAAGAGCATCGTATTGACATCAGTGTGCTTAATGTAAATGTGTGAGTTTTCTTGGCAAAAACAATGTAATTAGGAGAGATTTAAAAGGGCAACAGAATGTATGTGTGTGTATGTATGTATGTTCAGCCAGAAACCTGATTTAATAAAATGAAATAGTGTTATTATTTACATATATATGACATGGAGACATTGCCACAGATAGAATGTCTCCACGTCATATACAAACAAAAATAAATAAATAAATACATAAATAAATAAGCCACTTGTTTCTATCTTTTCTGTAGTGTGTTAGTAGGAAATATCAGTTTATAGTTTAAAAATTTCTTTTGTCATTAATTGTAATAATCCAGTAAGATTTTTGTATGCACAAGGAGTTTGACAACATCCAGTATGGTTCACACAGAGATCTGATCTCACCACCATCCAGTCCTTCTGGAATGACATGAAGAAACACACACACACAAAACCCTGACAGACTAAATCCAGAAGATCTATGGCAATGTCTCCAAAACACTTCAAGTAAACCTTCCTACAAAGCTACCTGAAAAAAAAAAACTATGTGTACCTAGGACAAAAACTATTTTAAATGCAAAGGGTGGTCACACCAAATGTTGATTTGATTTAAGTAATATAAGTTAACTAATAACTAAAATCTATTTATGAATGAATGAATGAATTAATTAATTAATTAATGGAGACAACTGTTTAGCGCTTTCATTGTGTATTGCTGTACACCCAAAATGCTTTACAATCACATGGGGGGATCTCTCCTCAACCACCACCAGTGTGCAGCATCCACTTGGATGATGCGGCAGCAGCCACAGTACAACGGCACCAGAGCGCTCACCACACATCAGCTACAGGTGGAGAGTAGAGAGAGAGAGACAGAGACAGAGACAGAGCCAATTCAATTTATGACATTATTTTTGAAACCATCCTCATTTTACAGCATTTTTAGTGCCTAAACCTTTTCATAGTAGCTATGCAGGTAGGTTTCTTCAGGTGTCTTTGCAGATGTTGCTGATGACTTAACTTTTTTAAATTTTCTCCGTATCTTCATATCATTCCAGACAGACTCAGATCTTAGATCAGCTGTGTGTTTCCCAAAAGCATCGTTAGCCAACTATGGTCACAAGTTCCGTCGTTACCAACATAGTTCAACGATTCAGTGTTTCCCGAAACCACAGTTCAAATGAACATTCCCAAACAGTGTCGCAAACTTACTTGGTTGGAACTACAGCTCTCGACCTGTGGTTAGAAGCATAGTTTCTTGCAAAATAACATGCAGTACAATCTAAATCTTCCATTCTATCAAAATATAAATGCATTTTAATCTATGTATTTTTGCGCTTCCTCTATCAGTGCCGTTTTTGAATAGTGCACATGTGCAGAAATGCCTAAGGGAACCCCGGAGTATGAAGTAAGAGGGAACCCTTAAACGAAATGACGGAACAAAAAATAGTAAATTAGTCATCAGGTGCCATGTTCAATATAGCTGGATTTTAGAGTTTTTATTTGTTTTTTAATCAGTTAAATAGCGTAAGTTATTACTCAGTGATGTCATTAACAACGGCCCTACATTGTTGAACTAACGTGGTTCAAACGACGGAGATGCAACCGTGTTCGGGAAACAGTCGTGACTAGCTATAGTTAATTTCCACAATAATGCATCGTACTATGGAGATTAAAGGAGAAGTCCACTTCCAAAACAAAGATTCACATATAATGTACTTAACCCCTTGTCATCCAATATGTTAATGCCTTTCTTTCTTCAGTCATAAAGAAATAATGTTTTTTGAGGAAAACGTTTCAGGATTTTTCTACATAAAATGGACTGATATGGTGCCCCAGTTTTGAACTTCCAAAATGCAGTTTAAATGCAGCTTCAAATGATCCCAGATGTAGTTGTAAATGATCCCAGCTGAGCAAGAAGGGTCTTATTTTAGAAGCATTTAAACTGGATTTTGGAAGTTTAAAATCGGGGCACCATATATGGAGAAAAATGCTAAAATGTTTTCTTCAAAAACTATGTTGTTATTTAAGAAAAGAAAAGAAAAGAAAAGAAAAGAAAAGAAAAGAAAAGTAATTCTGGTGTGATGGAAATGGGTTAACTTTATAAATTTACAATGTACAATTTGATGGGAGAGCCAGAAGATAATTGTTTTTGGACACCAGTAATCATCATTGTCAAACTGATTATTGGTGCCCAGAAACAATTAGATAAATCCTCTAAACTAAAGCCGTTTTGCCATCTTGTTTCTTCTGCATGTACTTTCACCCTTGAAAGCAAACTCAATAATTTATAAAATTACAGCCCATATGCAAATAAAGAGGATGGAATCACAGCAACATGTTTGCATTCCCAACAAGCAATACAGACGACTAACTCTGAAATCCGTCCGCTAAGCCTCCATATGGCCCAGTTTGTCTGGCCTGTTTGCTGGCACATGGGGCCTTGTCACCGCCTAGCATGAATATTACCACAGCTTGGATCTGTCTGCATACTGCAAAACAGCTATAAACGGGAGACTTTGCGTGGCGGATGACACGCTTCTGCCCAGTCGACAGATCGTCCAAGCGGGAAGGAGACATAACTCCACTCGCATGATAGACAGGCAGGAGGGCCCCAAGTACATCAGCGAGCACATGGAGGGGAGGGCTGGATGCCCAGGCTCAGTTACTAGGCCTCCAGCCAGGAAACGGACAGCATCTCCAGGGGCTGAGACACAGTAAACCCATCCTCAGAACAGGCCTGGCCGCTGGCACTTGGGAAAACAGGTTGCGAGCAGCCTGGATAGAAATGATAGAGGGGGGACAAGGGAGAGGAGATGGGAACATACCGCAGAGCAGCAGGCTCTCTTATCACAGAGTGAGTGGGAAACAGTATCAACTGCTCACTTGTACTGATAAAGCATATGTGGGACATTTGCGGTGTCCCACTGTGGTGCAGAAAGGCAGCTCATTTTTGGGCGGTCTGGGAATTAACTCCTTGCTAAGACTTATTCGAGCACAGGGTCATTCTGCTTCTCTTGTCTGAGATGATGTTCGGGCACATGCGGTTTTATTACCACCATTGTCTAAAAGGTTGGCGCAGAATTCTAATTTTAAAGGATGCTTTATGATATCATTAAACATTTTTTTTTTTTTTCCTCCTTATATTTTATAATGAATTTCCTCCCAATCCCAGTATTGAAGTATTACATTTGACCAGATAGTAGACTTTTCACATTGATTAGGCACTTTTTAACGTTTAATAAACTTCAGGGGCAAATTTTAATTTTCACTTTTACTTAAGAATGTAAGAATAATACTTTTAAGATTCTTTAGTAGTGGCCATTAGCGAACCAGTCAGCGGTTAACTATTTGAATTTTTTATTCAGAATTTGTTTGTATTGTATGTTCAATGCTATTTCTCAAACATACAGACAGACAGACAGAGAGAGAGATGATAGATAGACAGATGATAGATCTAGCAACACTCATACTAAGTCAAATAAAAAACTGCATGTTAACAAAGAATAATCTATAAAATCTATAAATACTCTATAAAGCCTGATATATTAAATAATATATTTATTTATTTATTTATTTATTTTTTATTGAAACTGTCTATTGTAAATAAATAAATAAATAAATAAATAAGTGTTGTTTGTTAAGTATCATATTTGATACATCGGGCTTTTATGCCTCATATACAGTACTTTGTTATTTTTACGGCCAAAAAGTTAAACAAAATTCTAGTTCTCTGACTTGGAATATAAATCAATTATAAATCTTTATAACAGTATATCAGATCACTATAATAAATAATATGTCTTAGTAAGATTATCTTTAAATGCTTATTTTTGTAAACAAAACATACAATGCAATGCTGGCTTAGAGATGTACAAAAATCAGAAGCTTAATTCCTCCCTTTTTTCCATTGATAATGTATGGACAATCAAGCTGGTTCAGTGCACTAAAAGTTCTTAATGAAAATCAGTAAATGAGTTAGATTTTACAACAAAAAGTCATGTGCACCATGACCTAAAGGAAGACATTTTGCTAATGTGACTTTAAGGCTGTAAAACTTTTTTCCAAGGAAACAAAAGTGGACAGAAATTACACAAACTACTGACCTTGGCAACTTTATTTTCATACTCCACTCTTGATTTGTCCTTGCCCCCGTTCTCATCTTTTGTACTTGGCGGAGCTGAATACTTTAGGCAGTGGCAGTAGCAGGGCAGGGTGGCACGTCCTGGCACAGATCAGGGAGTTATTGCCGGTTTAGACCTGGTTCCTGTCGGCACCCTGCTGAGAGAAGACATGTCACTGCAACCCATCCACAGACCTCTGACAGAACCTGCTGTGCTAGAGATTACGAACGGCCCTCATCAAGCCACTGACCCGTCCACAGGGGCCCAGCAGATGGGCCCTCAGTGCTGATGTCTGCTTAACCTCTCCATGCATCTTCAGCTTTTGGCTCCTGGACACACACACACACAAAGATCTATAAAAGAACGAAAGACCGGACCCTCTTTCAGACATTCCTGCATTTAACGAGCAAAGTGTAATTAAGATGGAGACCTGATAAAAGCAAACTCTTGTCTAGCTGATGGTGTGTGACTTGATCAGCCAAGTAGCTGTGTGCGAGTTTTTAAAAGTGGACCGACAGCTGAAAAATAGCCAATGCCGGAACCTGCCGTCAGGAAGAGGGATGTGCGGTCCATCCTACTGTGGCAGCACGGGGCTGCCCAAAATAGGTGTATGTGTGTGTATGTGTAGGTGTTATCAAGAATCATAACAAATGATTTGACTGCAATCATTTTGGCTGCCCTCAAACTTATGACAATAGTTGGTAAATAATTTCAAAACAAGCCTGTTTGTCCCTTGGAGTTTCACATTTTGAAGGTCAACTATTTAAATTGACAGAGCTGTGGTTTTGCTGATGTATGCAAGCAATTATACAAGCAAACACTGCCAGATTTTAAGATCAAGTGCTCCTTGCTTGAAGGGTACAGAGATTTACCAGTTGTCCTTCTTAGTCTCGCCTATATATCTGGCAGAAAAACAGATGAAGTTATCAAACAGCGATCTGTTGGTAATTTATAATCAAAAGTAAATGCCACTTACACATCCGTGTAATTTGGACATAATCAAAACTGAGGATTTACTCTGAAACTATTTTCACATAGTCATTTGTGGTAAACAAACAAACAAACAAACATAATAAATAAATAAATAAATAAATAAATAAATAAATAAATAAATAAATAAATAAATAAATAAATAAAGTGACATTAATTTAAAAGTCCTTTTATTTAGTGAAACTGAAATAGTGTTTTCTTGTGAAATTTATACTAATGGTCAATGTACAGCTTTACTCACTCACTCACTTAATCATTCATTCATTCATTCATTCATTCATTCATTCATTCGTTTATTTGTTTGTTTGTTTGTTTAACAGTGAAGGAATTCATGGAGTTAAATATGGTAACACCTTACAATAAGGTGTCATTTGTTAACATTAGTTACTGTATTACCTAACATGAATGAACAATTACACTCTTTATTAATCTTTGTTAATTTTAGTTAATAAAAACAAAGTTGTTCATTGTTTTTTTCAGGTTAGTTCACAGTGCATTAACTAATGTCAACAAACACAACTTGTGATTGTAATAGTGCATTAGTAAATGCTGAAATGAACATTAATTAAGATTAATAAATGCTGTAAAAGTACTGTTCATTCTTAGTTCATGTGAACTAATATATATATATATATATACATATATATATATACAGGGGTTGGACAATGAAACTGAAACACCTGGTTTTAGATCACAATTAGTATGATATTGGGCCTCCTTTTGCAGCTAATACAACATCATTTCATCGTGGGAGTGACAAATACAAGTCCTGCAAAGCAGCCAGAGGGATTTTGAGCCATTTTCCTCTTGCAGAACAGTGGCCAGGTCACTATGTGATGCTGATGTGGGAAAACGTTTCCTGACTCGCTCCTCCAAAACACCCCAAAGTGGCTCAATAATATTCAGATCTGGTGACTATGCAGGCCATGGGAGATGTTCAACTTAATTTTCATGTTCATTAAACCAGTCTGTCACCAGTCTTGCTGTGTGTATTGGTGCATTATTATCCTGATACAGAGCACTACCTTCAAGGTACAATGTTTGAACCATTGGGTGCACATAATGAAACTTTACACTCTGCTCTAACTGGTGTAATGTACAATAAGTGAAGATTGGGCACCAGACAGAGCAAATATAGCCATGAAACCTCCAATACTATATTGGCGAGTGTTTCAGTTTCATTGTCCAACCCCTGTATATATATATATATATATATATACATATATATATATATATATATATATATATATATATATATATATATATATATATATATATATATATATATATATATAAATTTACAGTATCTCACTTAAACAAGAAATACTGATGACTCATTTGAATTCAGACTTTATCCAATCAAATGCTCTCTGCATAGAGAGCTCTTCCTCAAATCATGGTTCACTAGGTTATTGGGTATTTAAATAAATAAATAAATAAATAAATATATAAATAAATAAATACATACATACATACATACATACATACATACATGCATACATAAAAAACAAATAAAAAAGACAAGAATCATTCTCAATGTTTCAAAAAATTAATTTTACAATTATTCTTCATAATGTTTTGAGCAAAGGAAAGGTTATTTGTTTGTTTGTTTGTTTGTTTGTTTGTCAGATTAAAAAAAAATCAAGAAAAGTTTTCATTCGAACATAATGATATTCTAATACTGGCACAGATACCCACTGTTTTCCCCACCATTACTGTGATGTTTCAAAAATACTAATAGGAATAATTAAAAATTGTCATTCTGTGATTCTGTTCCAAGAACACTGAGCCTGGATGCTCCTCTCATGCCAAATTATCTATAATTAGTCAAAGCTGGAGTCCAAACTGTTCTTCCCTTCCAGTGTTAATATATGGCTATGTACAGCTTAATTTCAGTCAGGAAACAACATGTGATTAGACATTATAAAACCCGCCAATTTATCTTTACAGTAATATGAATTTATGAATGTTTTTGAAAAGCATATATTAGTTTGTTTTACTCAGTGCCCAGTAGCTTTAATTAAGATTATGGAGGTAAACAAACTGTTAATTACAGTTTTCTTCAGTGTCAGACTGCTGTGATTGGCCTGTTCAATTTAAGCTAAATCACCAGTTATGGTAACATAAACTTCTCTGTATAAATTAGTATTTAAATAAAAATATGTAATAAATAAAAAGTAGCTTACAACTGTAGGGATACAGACTAGAGCAGTGTTTCCCAACCTCGTTCCTGGAGGCACACCAACACTACACATTTTCCTGATCAAACACACCTGAATCAACTCATCATCTCGTTAGTAGAGACTCCAGGACCAGAAATATATTGGTCAGATAAGGGAGACATCCAAAATGTGCACTGTTGGTGTGCCTCCAGGAACAGGGTTGGGAAACACTGGACTAGAGTACGTCATTTGCAGCTTTTTTTTATGGCAGTGGACAGTCATTGACGAGTTATCTGTTTCAAATAAATTAATTAAAAAAAAAAAAAAAAATGAAGACTTTCAGACTTTTCAGAATTCATTTTATATTATTAAAATTTGTCATTATGTATTTTCAACAAAACTACTGACTCCAGAATGTTAAATCACTGAAAAATAATTAGTGCCATGGCCGCATTACCACCTTAGTTGTGCATTAGGCCCACATTTCAGTGATTCAATGTACTTCAGTAATTTCAATACTTCATTCATTCATTCATTCATTCATTAGTTAAACTGATAGATTTGTTTATTACAAACAGATTTTTGCTTCACAATACTTATCTATAACATCTATAACTAATTTCTTGAATGTCCTAAGAGTGAGCACATTTTCAGCAAATTTTAATTTTAGGGTGAACTATTCCTTTAAATATATTTCAAGTTTCGTTTTCTATGGTAACAGAATTTTTCTGCATTTATTTTGTGATTTACTATAAACGGCCTCTCCACATGAGATAACATCAGAACTGCTTCTAAGCTTGATGATAATGGATGGTTTAGTGTGTGATTCCCCCATTAAATGTGCTATAGTTTATTCCAAAAACCCTCCACCTCACACTTGTAACGCTCTATCAGGTAGTTGGCAAGAAATGCCATGGCCAAAATCGCAAACAGAAAGAAAAACAGGAGAGCGAGAGAGGAGAGAGCCGGAAAGACTAGTCACAAGAGTGTGTTCGCAGCGCAGACAGGGGAGAGGAGTTACATGATTTTGCCTGGAGCGAGGAGCAGGTTTTTTGAGTGTTGTAGAGTTTGTTTGTTTCTCTCTTGCGAAGATCACTCTATTACCACTCTATTATGAGCAAAACACACCAAATTCAGCTTCATATCAGCCTGCATTCACCATGTGTTACAGGGAGAATTCACCCAAAAATAAAAATTACCCCACAATTTACAAGCCTGGTCTCATTGTTTATACGTAGGTACAGTATTGGTACATAATGTTTAGAAATATTTGAAAATATTTTATATCATTAAGAAATTTGAATCAATTTAGATTTAGATTTTAGACCCCTTAACCTACACCCCAAACCTAAACCTACCCGTTTTATAGTGATTATACAAACATTTAAAATGTAATTCACAAAAATTAGCAGAAAAATTACCATTTTAGTAACAATATAGCACTAAACCTTCAAAGTGAAGATAAATCCAATCACAATAATTTATTTATTGCAAAAATGACAAAAGCAATCCAAATGACAATGCATTGCAGTCCTCTCTGGTGGAATACAATAGTTTTGTATGAGGTGCAGGCCAGAATTTAAGTTGTTAATTATCCGACACACTCCGTGAAGGCACGCGTTTCTCACTCAAACACGTCTCACCAGGAACACAGCATGTCACAATCTGTGACGGCGCAGACGAGACCCAATGAGCGTTCAATTTTCCTGCCGTAAAATCTGTTGTGATGTTTCTTATAGCCCCAAATGTTTCATTTGTAACACGTGGGTCAGTGCGGGGTTGGATGTTTATGATCGCTGCTCAGGACTGAAATGAAGATCGCTGAATTAAGGCTTGGATTTAGTTCTGTTTCTCGTAATTGTGTGGATTCTGAAGATCTGGATTACAACACATTAATAACATTGATTCCTTTCGTAATTATGTTGCGTTTTTGGTGTATTTTATGGTTCTGTTGTTCATCATGTTATGTCAGAGAAAACGACTTTTGTGTCCCACGGCAAACAAAGTCATATAAACCTAGGATGGCTTGAGAGTGAGTAAATCATGGGGTAATTTTAATTTTGGGGTAAACCTTTAAACAAGGTTAAAGGGACAGTTCACCCAAAAAGGAAAATCCTGTCATCATCTACTCACCCTCATGAGTTTCCTTCTACCATTGACACTAAAAGAAAACATTTTAAAGAATATGGGTAACCCAACAGTTGATGGACCCCACTAAATTCTATAGTATATTCCATGGGTGAGTAAATGATGACAGAATTGTCTTGGGTCTCTCCATAATTTACTATCAGCAGATGTAATTTTCCATTATTATTCATGAGTATTTTCACTTGAAAGATTTGTTTAAAAACAATGATTCATTCATGACCAGAACACCACTAGTGGTTACAGAACAAATCATTTGGCAGCTTAAGTCTATTCAAACTGCCCAAACACATCAACAAATACCAACAGCCAAGGGTCGGTGGGTTGTGTTGGCTCAGTGTGTTAACCCTGTTGTTGTTTGTTTTCACTGTCTGAACATGTTCAATCTTCACTTGTCAGGTTTTGGAATGTTTGAGCAATCTGGTATGAGTTTCCAAAAAGACTCCAACAGACCCTAACATAATCTGACATCATGGTGAACTGTTGCCATGACATGGCAATCCTGCCAACTCGACATAGAAACAAATGTGCCTGACTGCCACTGCGTCATTGAAGAAGGAAAAATAAAGCTGTCAATTGCAATTAATCATCATTTATTTATTTATTAATTTGTAGTGCACATTATTGTACACTGTATTATTGTACATTATTGCAGTGCACTGAGTAATTGGTAACACTAGTTTAGGGACCAATTCTTACTAATAATTAGTTCCTTATTAGAATGCATGTTACTAGCATTTTTTTATTTATTTATTTTTTATTATTATTATTATTTTTAGTAGTAGTAGTAGTAGTACTTATAAAGCACGTTGTAATGGCATAGTTTGCATGACCATATTTTAGATTCCTTAATCCTACCCCATACCTAAACTTAACAGCTACCATACTTACTATTATTCTGTATTGGGCATGTTACTTATTGTTACTTAAAGTAATTAGTTATAGTTATATTGTGTATAGTCATAATAACAACACAAATATGTAACTTCGCTTCACAGACACATAAATAAAACAACCTGAATCTCAGCGAATACCTGCCTCTTAGACATGAGAACTATATGTATAGAAAGCTTGGCACAGAATGTCTACTTTTAAATTAAGTAAGTCACGTCGAAAACAAATATTCTCTGATAACAAAATCCATATGATACCGACGCGAGCTCCAGTTTTTCCCATCTAAACTTATTATTTCTAATGTAAACACGCTCCACTTTTAAAATTTTAAAGATCCACGGGAGACGTGCGGATGTATGTAAACACCTATGTCCGTAAACAAACGTGAATATTCATCAAGTTAATCTCTGCTACTTTTCGTTTCTGAAAGAAGACATGCTGAGAGGAATAAGCCAGAATTTACCTGAGAAGAAGAATGCAACGCGAAACGATGTGCAACTTTGCAGGTCCTATGGCTGAGAGAGTGCCTACTTGGATGAAAACCGCTTCAGTGAACTCAATTTTAGTAACGCCACATTTTATTGCCAGTAACGCTTTAGATTACAACCCGCAAATAACTACGTAAGTAAACTGAATTTACGGTGTATGTTTCTGTAAATATAGTGTACCTATAAAGAACGTACATGTAGGTATAAGGGAACAATATGTTATATTTGGGTAATAAGGGGATAACAAACCAGATATTCAACCTGCAAAGAACTACATAAGTATACTGAATTTACGGTGTACGTTTCTGTAATTATAGTGTACCTATTAGTACGTATGTGTAGGTATAAGAGAACAATAGGCTATGTTACGTTTTGGTAATTCGGGGGTAACAACCAGATATGCAACCTGCAAAAAACTGCACAAGTAAACTGAAGTTACAGTGTATGTTTCGTATTTATATTGTACCTACGTGTAAGTATAAGGGAGCAATATGTTACGTTTGGGTAATAACGGGGTAGCAAACAGATATAGAAATAATTTATAATGGAATTACTTAAAAACTTAACAGGTACCTGTTCTATTAAATCGTAAGTTTGGTGTATCTATACGTAAGCTTTTTAAAATTACTGGGAAATTATACTCTTGTTCTATGTAGTTACAGGGTAAGTGTGCCCTCTGCGGGCTGTAAATTAAAGTGCCGATTGTTACCCTCTTGTTCAACGAAGTTACAGGGTAGGTTCAATACATAAACACACAATCTGAAAATATATCTAAAAATATTTTTTATAGTCGCTAATCCCACTTCTACCTCTAAACCTAACGTTAACTATGACTGAACAGTAATAAAAATATAAAAAACAGGAAAGTGCAATCACAATAATTTATTTATTGCAAAAATGTCAACAGCCATACAAAAAAGTAATCCAAATAACGATACGTTTGCAGCCTCAGTCCTCTCTGGCGGAATACAGTAGGTTTGAGGTGCAGTAGGATGAGAGCAGAATTTAAATTGTTAATCGCTGAAAATATTATCCAGATTATTGTCTTGATCCACTCCTCGAAGGCGCCCGCGCGTCATTCCAACACATCACACCAGAAACACGGCATGTCGTAACCTGTGACGAATGCAGGCGAGCATAGATATATATAGAATGACTAGATGTCTCGTCTGCGTTTCTGGCCAACGGAGTCGAACGTCTGCATATGGCGGCCATCTTACCACAGGCTGCTCGCTCAACCAAAATATTGTGTTGATAGTAAAACATGTAATTTTTAAATAGCCATAACGTGCTCAATTGTTAACCGATTTTCAAACGGTTTGATTTATTATAAACGTCAAATATGTAGTTATGACACTGAATACTTTTGAATAATTATCTTAAATTCTAAAAAATAGAATAATGTTCTAGAATAGGTAGACTAAGCCTACAAGATTTCCCTTAACAAATATACATCAAGAAACGCTGCATGTTGAAATCCCCACCCTGTACAGTGATGACAATAACACAGCACAAAGAACTAAAGTCCTTATTTCCAAATTGTTAATAAAAATAGTTTTACACATAAAATGGCAGTAAACCAGTTTGTTTAGACATTATAAAGGCACTTTTCAAAGATTTTTGAAGATTTATTAAAATCAATGTTTGGACAGAGGTGTTAGAGACATTTGATGGATTTTTTTTTTTTTTTTACATTTTCATTAAAAATTTAGCGAAGTAACGAAGGTGTCCCAGTGGTGCTGGTTCTGGTCCTCATCCGAAAAAGTCTGGCATCTTGTCAGCAATTTTCTGTAGAAATCATAATGTAAGATGTTTTAACAAACCGACCAGACAGGAAATCATGTGTAAATTCAGTTAAATCATGTTTATAATGTGTGTATTATATTGAAAAGAAAGCGTAATTCTGCCTCGCCCCAAATTACTGGGTAGCTAGTAGCCTAGCTAGCCGTGATACACAACTAAACTGCACGATTAAGTCAGTTTTTTTTTTTTTTTTTTCGAGGAGAAAAGCTGCAATTTCAACATGTTCAAGCATCCAGAAGTATAACCACGTTAATAACGTTTGTAAGAAAACAAACAGTTTGTAAATCTGTCAAGATTTCAGAGAGTTAAGAGTATTAACGTTTGTTCAGGTCACTTACCTTACCTCAGGTTACCTCCGTTTACCTCAGGTTCGACTGATCCCGCCAGAAAGCCAGCCTGTGGTAAGATGGCCGACCTGTGCGGACGCTCTAGACCTCGACGTAACACATCTAGTCATTCTATATATATCTATGCAGGCGAGAGCCAATGAACGTCCGATTTTCCTGTCGCAAAATGCACTTTAGCACGGGTTTATGGCTGTTGCTGCTGGACTCGCTGCTAGAGATGGAGATGAAGATCGCCAGACAAAGCCTTGAATTTGGTTCTGGGCCTCGCAAATCGTATGGATTCTGAAGATCTAGGTTACAGCACACAAATAAAATTGTTTAATTTGTAATTATGATGCGTGTTCGGTGTATTTAATGGTTCTATTGTTAGTCACAGCATGTTAGAGAAAACGCCTTTGTGTTCCACCACGGCAAATGAAGTTAATATTACATGAATGGTTAAACGATTGCAGAAATATTATTTATTTTAAGGGTTTACCGTGTCATCATGATAGCATTATGTAGACCTATTCTTGGAAACGAGCTGGCAACAGAAATCACACAGAACAGAATGAAATGTTATAATTTCATATTAAGTAAACGTTAAATGTTTAGATGATGTAAATATGTCAGTATTGTACATTTAGTGTCTAAAAATGTAAATAAATGTACATTTTGTAGAACCACATTTTACGTCGCGTTGTTATATGTATTGTACCTACCCTGTAACTTCGTTGAACAAGAGGGTAACAATCGCCACTTTAATTTACAACCCGCAGATGGCACAATTACCCTGTAACTACATGGAACAAGAGTATATTTTCCCAGTAATTTTAAAAAGCTTACGTATAGATACACCAAACGTACGATTTAATAGAATAGGTACCTGTTAAGTTTTTTTAAATTAATCCATTATAAATTATTTGTAGGATATCTGTTTGCTACCCCCTTATTACCCAAACGTAACCTATTGTTCCCTTATACTTACACGTAGGTACAATATAAATACGAAACATTCACCGTAACTTTAGTTTACTTACGCAGTTCTTTGCAGGTTGTATATCTGGTTGTTACTCTCTATTACCAAAACGTAACATATTGTTCCCGTATACCTACATGTACATTCTTGAATAGGTACACTATAATTACAGAAACGTACACCGTAAATTCAGTATACTTATGTAGTTCTTTGCAGGTTGAATATCTGGTTTGTTATCCCCTTATTACCCAAATATAACATATTGTTCCCTTATACCTACATGTACGTTCTTTATAGGTGCACTATAATTACAGAAACATACACCATAAATTCAGTTTACTTACGTAGTTCTTTGCGGGTTGTAATCTAAAGCGTTACCCAATGTTGTAATGGGGGAAACGGTAATTTGTTTGACTCATTACTGAAAAAGTAATGCCATTAGTAACGGCGTTTATTTATAATGTCATTATTCCCATCACTGCTATTAATAAAGACCGGCCCTTAAAGGAGAAGTCCACTTCGAAAACGAAAATTTACAGATAATTTACTCACCCCCTTGTCATCCAAGATGTTCATGTCTTTTTTTTTTTTATTTCAGTCGATAAGAAATTATGTTTTTTGAGGAAAACATTTCAGGAATTTTCTCCATATAATGCACTTCAATGGTGCCCCCAAGTTTGAACTTCCAAAATGCAGTTTAAATGCAGCTTCAAAGAGCTCTAAACGATCCCAGCTGAGGAAGAAGGGTCTTACCTAGTGAAACGATCGCTCATTTTCGAAAACAAATTGATAGTTTAGATACTTTTTAACCTCAAATGCCTGTCTCGTCTCTGCAATGCGCATGCGTAATCTGTATAATCCTGGTCATTACAGTTTCTTCTTCAACATCAAAATTATCCTACATCGCTGTTTTACCATTTCTTTGTAAAGGGCGCTTGATCTCCTTTGCATGTTGACTTGCATGTTGTAAACACTGAGTCGGCACTTCTGCAGCAATGTAGGATGATTTTGAAGTTGGGGAAGAAAACGAGATGGGAGTTTTGAGACATACCCTAACTGTTTTGACCGTATTGAACTGGAAAAAAATTCACACAGACTTAGACAAGACGAGCATTTGAGGTTAAAAAGTATATAAATTGTCAATTTGTTTCGAAAATGGCTGATTGTTTTGGTAGATAAGACCCTTCTTCCTCGGCTGGGATCATTTATAGCCCTTTGAAACCGCATTTAAACTGCATTTTGGGAGTTCAAACTTGAGGGCACCATTAAAGTCCACTATATGGAAAAAAATCCTGAAATGTTTTCCTCAAGAAATATAATTTCTTATCGACTGAAGAAATGAGGACACAAACATCTTGGATGACAAGGGGGTGAGTAAATTATCTGTAAATCTTTGATCTGGAAGTGAAATTCTCCTTTAAACTAAAGAGTGACAGAGTAATTTCTAAGATAAACAGGTGTTATTTTGGTATGAATAGCAATTAGATATAATTGAAAAAAAAAAAAAAAGAAAACTGCCTCATCGAAGAAGGATAAATAAAGCTTTCAGTTTTATTAATTAATTAATTAATTAATTAATTCATTCATTCATTCATTCATTTGTAGTGCACATTATTGCATTAATTTCCTGTATATAGAAATAAAACAACACACACATTTTAGGCTACACTAGTGCGTTTTTGTTTTAAAATGCATAACTTTTGCTACAGTCATTTACACTACTCCAGTGTTTTCTGCCCTCGAAAATGGAGCCTTTTGAAAATGCTACAGACCCCATTTTAGTTTGAAATATCCAGGGTTATATCATCAGGAGCATCGTGCTAATTGTGAACGGTCATGTGACATGCATTTTTTTGGGTGTGTAATGTGGACAGAGATCGTTTCTAAAACGCAGTGAAATCGCCAGTGTAGACGAGGATCACCGTTTTAAAACAAAAATTCACTAGTGTAAACAGGGCCTTAGTCTGCTTTTAAAATAACATAGTTAAACATTTAATGATTATTTAAAATTATAAATCACAGTGCATCAAGCAGGTCTTCATTGGCAACCTCTTCCTTTTTAGTTACTTTTTTGTAAAGACAAATAACAAAACAGTACCAGTGTTTGTGCCAGTGTGAACTTGCTCCCCAACATCAACTTTAGAATATCAGAAATGTTTGCAGTTTTTTTTTTTTTTTTTAATCTCAAAAGATCAAGGTGATTTGTCACAATATAAACTCTTTAATATAGCGCACCAATTGAAACTATTACTCTCTCTACGAGGCCTTGCCGTTCATCCAATTTATATAAAAAAAGTCACCAGTCTTTTCCCAGATAGTGCTATAGAACTTACATTTTTCTTTGTAAGCCACAGACAGACAGCAAATAACTTGTGTTTTCAAAAAAAGAAAACATTTAGAATAAAGAGTCTTTAAGAAGTCTCTTCCACCCACAGTTGAAGGCCTACTGATGAATCCCCACCGCTAGAGCAGTGTAGGCGGATGCCCTCAGGACCTTGGCACCTCAGCGCGGTAGCTGGAGCCTTACGTGCAAGAAAAGAGTGGGGTGAAATCTTCAGCAGCTACCTCTGAGAGAGTGGGAGCTTAAGAACTCCTTTAAAACCTGTGCTGTCACTTCAGCGATGAGACATTTGAGAGGAGCGTGACATGTCTCCCTCCAGCTACGTCGTCTCGCGATGACTGTCCCGCACCCGACCGGCTCGTAAGAGCCATGGAGGACACGGGGCCAGAGGCTGCCTGATGAGCTGTCCTGACCTACTTTGAGTGGCATGTCTTCACTTTTGATTAGCTGTTGCTCTCTACTAGCTTGCCTTCGTAGATGTCGAGTTTATTTATTAGCACTGACCTCTCAAAGCTGTCAGCGCTGGTGAAAGCGACCTGACTCATTCCCATCAATAATGCCTGGGGCTTTCCAAAAGATGTCAGTAAGGGTTCCCATACCCACATAAACTGGATCAAATACACTGTGTCATTCGGTTATTAGCCTGGACGGAGAAAGGCTCTAATCTATTTAATGATTCTGTCTGCTGATTTGTAGTGGTTCATGTAAGACACTGATAAAGGTGTTAAATGGATTTACTCTGGTCTACAAACTGACCCACTTTGAGAGGACATGACGAATCTAGCTTTAGAAAAAAATGGCAAGAAATGACATTCATCACTGCTGTCTATGAAGATGAGACTGTACTGTAGGGCTGATCAGTACATTTTTTTTTTTTTTTAATGAGACATGCTTCCAAGAAATGTACTGTATGCTCTCTAGACATGTGCATCATTGTCACAATTATCAAAAACAAAACTACAGCACAGAACAACGCTGCATCTTCAGTCCTAGTTCTAAAATCACATTCACATCCCCATATTTAAATCAGCCAGACTGAATTAACAAATAAAGCATTCTCATATGTGTCATTAATGAGCTAGATTCTGTGAAGAACATTATTTTAAATAACATCTTTGCATCATTGGAACAAAACTTTGGTTTGTTCCTGACACAAAGCTATTGCATGGCTTGAAAAGACTGCAGAATGCAGCACACAATTCATTTGAGCTTCAGATTAAATTTTTAGCATACATGTATTTGCTTTTTTGACAATAAAAATCACCATTCTATCATCCCTCATTCAATGAATACATGAATGAAAATGGACAGATAGACAGACCGACAGAGACAGAGAGAGAGAGAGAGAGAGAGAGAGAGAGAAAGAGAGAGAGAGAGATACTTTATTTTAACATTTTATTTATAAAGTCTTTATTCTTTCAAGACTGAAGAAACTATTGTTAATCATGTGGCTATTATTATGATGATTTGCTTCTTACTAAAAACCAACAATACTGTGAGATTTACCATGCAACTTAATGTTTTTATTAATAAGACACCTGCGCTTATTTATCTATCCCAAGTTTTGACAGTTCATGGAGCACTGGGTTTCTCAAAGACTGTTTATCATAGACAAACTACCTCTGATAAAAACTCTGTGAATTTATTCATAAAGGAAATCCAGGTGGAACATGAGAGCTGTGCCACAGTACAATAAAGGCAAAAGACACTAAGTGGCAGATTATTTATTATTTGGCAACCCAGTGCTGGGTAAATATTGGACAGAACACATGCTAATTTATTTTGACCCAGCTGGTTGGGTTAAATGTTTTTTTTTTTTTTTGACCAAACAACACACTTTTCTCAAAAAAACTCATTCTGCATGATTTATAAGCCTGTTTCCTTATGGGGACCAAAAAAATGTTCCCACAAGGTCAAACTTTACTGGTATCCTTGTGGGGACATTTGGTCCCCATAACGTGATAAATACCAGATACACACACATACACAGAATTACTAGAGGCAACAGCAATAATCAAAAGATGAACATTTATTATTAAGCAAGAACACATGGATAAAATACAAGACAAATTGAATTTATTTGGGTGAATACAACATAGTTTGCAATATTACATACATTTAAATGCTTTAACAAGCATTTTAGACATACAAAATGTAACATTTAAAAGTAGCATTTTAATTTTAGTGTATTCGACTGTTCTCTGTAATCGCTTTGTACCGAAATAGTGCTAATTCTCATTCCGGTGTGTCATGGAAATCTGCCAGGGTTACTGCAAGCTTCAGACTGTGGCCTTGCGTTTCACTCGTAGCTGAAAGATGCCGCAAATGACTCTAAAACCTGTCCATAAAAAAAAAAGAAAAAAAAAAAAAAAAAACAGTACTGACATTAGAGAACATACTTTAACATCAAATTAAATTACACTCAGTCCTATAACGAATAAAATCCATGTAGTTATTTTATGCAAGGCAAAGGACATTTCCATCCTGCGAAACAACCACTGCTGAATCAGTTGACTGATATATTGTTCTTATGTTGCATTGCGTAAAAGAATATAATTTACAGCACAGTAAAGACGTTATAAATGAAATAAAATATATACAAACCTGCTTTCTTTCGCTGAAGAAGTGCACCAAATCGGTGGCGTTGAGAACCACACTCTCCTGTAGAGAACTCAAAAAGCTTGCGCTCTGACTGTAATTCAGCAGCTTCATCAGAGACAGGCTTAACCCAGCAGTTGGGTAGAAAAAAATAACCCAACATTAAAAATGACCCAGCAGCTTGGTTACAGAAAAACTACCCAGCACCAAAAAATAACCCAATAAAATGACCCAACAAGTTGAACCCAGCATTTTGGTTAAATAAATAAATAAATAAATAAATAAATAAATAAATAAATAAATAAATAAATAAATACCCAGCATTTGGATAAAAATATTAAAAATAAATAATTAAAATATTAAATCAAGTAAAAAAAAAAAAAAAAAAAGCCAGCATTTGGGTTAAAAAAATAACCCAGCATTTTTAGAGTGTAGATAGATGGCAGATATGGCAGGTAATCAATACTAAAGGTTGAACAAAGAAAAAAGCCTTAGACCGTTGCTTACTGTAGGATTTCAAGGACTTTTTAAATGCCCTCCTGAAGAAATGCAACAACCTGAAGCTTTTGCACTGTCAGCAAGGGCAAATTTTTTGGCATAGAGTCACATTTCTCCAAAGAAATGTATCCCGTGAGGCCACTTTATATGAAAATGAACTGGTGTGGGTGTTATTGTTGATATTAAGGAAGCCTCTTTTACTTTTACATATATATACACATATCACTCTGGAAAAAGGTCGATATGGATATACCATCAGATATCATCATTTCTTTTTGATGGTGGAAGTTCACACTGAAATAGGCGGTTGTCCATCAAAACAGCCAGCCTCTGAAAATATTCATGACTCTGTTGCTCTGCATTACCGGGCGAGTCGCCGAGGTGGAAGTGAACTCCTGAGGTGAAACTGGACTGATTAGCATCATTAAAATACAATTCATCAGCTAAAGTGATGAGAGGATCAATTCATAAATGTGTGTGATTACTTATAGCTCACGGAATGGGGAAGTTAAACTGATGTGTGCTTCTGTGCGGCTTGTATGAAATGTGCATAATATTTTCTCAAGGACAGTAACAAATACTACCAACCACTTTCAAAGTGTCTGCTAATTGGCACTGCAATGCTATTTCATGTTTACTCAAAGGCCTTGAAACTCTGCTAGTTACACTGATTCATTATATTTTGGTAGTCATGCGCAGAAGCACCTTCCTTGAGGCTCAGAACCAATACAAATCAATAGAGCCTAAGCTGGATTCAGTAACTTAAACTGACAGCTAGGCCCACTACTAGACAAACAGTATTAATCTTAGCCTTTTCTTCCATTTGTTTCTCACCGTACTCACATACACATCTCTAGACAGAGTGAACTTGTTGGTCCTCAGCACCAGTTATCGACCAACCATCTGGAGCCCTGGAGGATATCCCAGTGGGCCAATCCACCAGCAGCAAAAAAAAAAAAAAAGTTACATTTATTTATATATTTAATTCTGGCTCACCCCATTTGACTGAAGGATTTAATTTATCAGGGAAATGCAGTGCATAGGACAGTTTATAACGATGAAAAAGGCACTTAACCTCAGGTTACGCCAGGGGGACTTAAAGGGATAGTTCACCCTAAATGGATTTTCTCACCCTTCTGCCGTTCTAAACCTGCATGACTTTCTTCTGTGGAGCACAAAAAATATATTTAAAAAAATATTCTGTCCAATTAGCTCTGTAGGTAATGGTAAAACATTCACATTCAAACACTTTTTTTTTTCCAAGTGACTTAAAATGCATATAGTTGATCAGTTTATGCATTCACTTGGAATCAGGCCCATGACCTTGGCAGTGATATTGCCATCTCTACTCTTGAGCTGCAGCAATGCTTGTGGATAGAAACAAAAAAAGGTTAAGAGGGTTCACCAAAAATGGAAATTCTGGCAACTGCTCACCCCTCTACAAACCTGGCTTTGTCATTCCAGACAAATTACTTTGTTTTGTTTCTCTGTGAAACACAAGAAGAGGAATTTTGAATGTACTAGTTACTTCTTTCCATGCTATAATAATAATCTTTCAATTCAGTCAGAAACGTGGTGCCTACACAGTTTTTTTTTGTTGTTGTTGTTTGTTTGTTTTTTTTTTGTTTTTTTTTTTTTATTCAACATGAAATTTATTACACATAAACATTTAGGCTACAACAGCATAAGGTAAAATATGGAACATAGAGGAAGATAATTTGAGAAACATCTCAGTATTTTTTGTTCATACAGTGAAAGTCATTGGTAACCAAAACAGTTTTGTTACCAACAGTCTTCAAAATACCTTCTATGTTCCACAAAAGAAAGGTTTGAAACGACATGAGGGTGAGCAAATGATGACAGAATTTTTCTTTTTTTTTTTTTCTGGGGTATCCTTTATTTATTTATTTATTTATTTAAATGATACTAAAATGATACTCTAAATAAGAAACTAAATCTGCCAGCAGGTGGCGGTTAATGTCTTTATGAGTCATAAATTCAATTCGTTCAAAGGGCTGATTCATTCAGGAATTCAGTAAATGGCTCTCTCTATTTAAATCATTGGTTTACACTATTCGTTCAAAACGCGGATTTAAAAGACAGACAACAATTCTGCTATGGGTTTATAAGTAATATGTTTTCTGCAAAACTGTGCTAAAACACATAATATTGTGTTTAAAATATAACACAATATCAACTTCTTATTTCCTGAACTGTTGTATAAAATCACATTTAAGCTCGTGATAGATCGGGACAAAATCAGCACTCGTGTCATAGTTGCTCTTGCTGCCCATGTGATTTCTTGTGATATGTGATGTAAATATGGGACAAAATAAATAAGGGACATTTTTTTTGCACCAATATCTTGAATTTTAGGCCATACCTGCAATTATGGAGTTGTTGCACTGCATCATTTGTTAACAGTTAACTATATGAAATATAAGACGAGGTAACTTACAGGTCTGAGGGTGGGGCTAGTGCGTTAACTGCGTTAAAATATTTTAATCGTGTTATTTTTTCTAAACCAATTCATTAAGTTAAGGCATTAAACTGACACCCCTAATATATATATATATATATATATATATATATATATATATATATGCAAAAAAAAAAAAAAATCACAGTTAAATGTGTGTCCTTTCATTGTTTGAGTATGCTTTTGATTTTTGGTGTGAGGTTTGGTCATCAAAGCTGGATCAGTTCCAACAAGAGCAGTTATTTTTGTCCAAGAGCCCATTGAGGAGACGGACAGCCTCAGGGAAGAAGAAGCTGACGGGAAGATATTATGACGGGTAGTTCTTGTACATATGGACTTCCATCGTCCGCCGGAAGGTAAAAAGCTGATGTCCAGGATGTGACAGATCTGAGGACATCTTCTGAGCCTTATTTGAAGCTCTCATGGTGTAAAGCACCTCAACTGATGATAGGTGGCAGCCAGTGATCTCCGAAGAGCTATTTACCCACAGCATCCTGGTCTTAGAGCGAAAAAAACAAACAGTGATGGAGGAGGCGAGGATGCTTTCAATGACTGCCCTCCAGAACTAAACCAGGATGGTAAGAAAGGATGGTACAGCTCAAGCTGCCACAGAAAGAACATCCTCTGTTGTGCTTTTTTGATTATGGTGGTGATGTTGTTGTCCCAGGGAGTCAGAAATAGTGGTCCCAAGAGATTTCAAAGAGGCATTTATTTTCAGGGAGAGTGGCTTTGCTGGCTCTTTCTGAAATTTATTCTCTGCATGGTCTTTTCTGTGTTCAGCAGCAGATTGTTGGCAGAACACCATGCTGTGACCAGGGCCACCTTCTCTCGATGGACTGATAAGACCATAGATATAAGGTTAGAGATAAGGCCTACTATAGTGATGTCATCTGCAAACCTGATAAATTACTGTACAACCAATACACTTATGTAAAATGACAACGGAAATGGAGACAAATGTCAACCTAATTCAGCAGGTTTAGAGACAAGTAGGGTCACTGATGCAAGGTTGCTATCAGTTTGCTTCCTGAAAATCGAAGATCCAGTAGCAGATTGAAGAAGACATCTTGAGTAAGTCAATTTGTGGTGTCAGAGCATCAGATCTGTAGTTATTCAGTCCTGTAATCTGTCCTTTTCTCGGGAATAGCACTATGATGGGGGATTTAAGGCATCCTGGCACTTTATATAATGACAAAGAATAATTTAATATAGTGGGGCATGCAATAGGGAGTTGCTCAGTGAAGTGCACCGAGCATTTGTAAGAAGGAGGTCCTGCTCAAACAGTACTAGCAAGATCACTGTTATGGGTTCGATTTCAAGTCTGAACTGATACAAATCTGTACACTGAATGTGATTTTAGATGCTTCGGATAAAAGCGTCTGCCAAATTTGTCAATGTAAGACAATTTCCTGATTTTCCTGAATATGAAAATGTCATCCACTTTAATGAGATTGGAGGGAGTGGAAGTCAGATGAAAAGTGAGCTAATGAATCAAAGCAGACTTAGAAATGAGGAAAAAGTGTGAGGAGCAAAGAGGTGTTAATTTGGTCAACCTTGTTGGTAGCTCATCTGGGTAGGCTGAACCAACCTTATGTTGTTACTAGTGCTGTCAAAATTAACCTAATCCTAACACGAGCGATTATTTTTTCCAGTTTAATGGCGTTAAAAATATTAAATGCAGTTAATGCAGGGGTGGAGCTAGGGTTGACCACCCCACTCACAACTGCAGCATTGGTCTCTTTTGTCTTGACAAGAAGTGTGTTTATTTAGATGCAGAACATCTTACAACCATATCAAACAAGACTTTTCAGATGCACACTCCAGCTTCACTTCAGTGGCAGGCGCTAGTCAAAAAAGCATGGGAAAGGTACAGGTGATGAGGGAGCTTTAGTACAACAACAGTGAATCGTGGTTAGATGAGATGCTGTCAGGCCATATGTGAGTAAAAATGAATTTCCCTGTCATGTCAGCTATTGTACTGTGCTCATAGTATGTGCTCTTCAACTGCATGCACAAATCTGGTGGCACCCTGTAGTATGTATCATTTCATTTCAAAGAGCGAATGAAACTATGAGCATACGTGTCAGATCCGCATCAATTTCAGCAGCGGCAGCTCCTAAAGTAATAGCAGTCAAATAACCTAATGACCCAGCTGCTATAATGCCTGTTAGTCAAACAAAACAAAACAAAACAAAACCCTAGAGACATCAGCAGTATTGATATCAGTGAAAATAAATAAAAAAACAAAACAAAACAAAAAAAAAATAATGATAATAATAATAAAATAAAAAGTTGGGTGGGATTAATCTTGATTAATTTCAGGAAAAAGGTGAAATTAATTAGTGTTTGATGAAATTTTGAGTTCAGTCAACTCAAACAAGTTTAGTCAACTTGAAATCTTAAGTTGTACTAACTGACAACTTAGATCTTTGAGTTGACTAAAATTGCCTTAAAAGTTACCTTAAAATTTTAAGTTGAATGAACTTAAATATCTAAATTGTCACTTAGTACAACTTAACATTCTGAGTTGAGTAAACTTTTTTAAGTTGACTGAACTGAACATTTTAAGGCAGCGGGGAAACAAATTATTTTAAGTTGGCTCAACAAATTGTTTTCTACAGTGCACTAGCTGTTACTAAACTTGTTAAAAGTTGTAAGATCTTCTGTGCTTTTACCCAGTGGCATGCACGGGGTGGGGGCCAGAGGTGCTTGAGCCCCTGCCTCCTTTAATCACAGACGCTAAAGCGCCCTTTTTGTCTAATGCAACATTATCCTTCCAGTCAGATGTAGGTGCCCCCCAGAGCACAATTTCTACCGAGGGAAGCCTCGCCCCACCAGAACGTGATTTTTACCAAGGTAGATCCCATCTGCCCTTGTAATGACCCTTTCCGCCCTAATAATTTCTTCCCTGCTGTGCACACCACTGCTTCGACCTGTTCCCAGAACTATAGGACAACACCTTGTTTGTGAGCTCTCAGTTCCCTGTGGAACCAGGGTTTATTATTGTTGAATGTAATGATAGTTTTTTTTGGGAAAGCAATTCTCTTCATACAAATATATGAGGTCAGCAGTGTAACCATCTATGCTGGCGCAAAAGTTTTTCATGGCTTCCCAGTCAACTTTGTGAAACAGTCCTGAGGTGCTGTCACAGCATTTGTGGATCATTGTCAAATTAAGCATATAGCTTTAGTTCTGGCAGGTCATGTGAGTTAAGCTTGCATCAGCTGATTCTCAGCTGATCATATTTACCTATAGGAATACGACACCTATCATGGCATTCCTATATAAGCTCTGTTCAGTATTATTCGGCAGCTTTGTCGCTTGCTCAGGAGCGAAGCAGATAGTCTGCAATTTCGTTCTCTATAAGCGGTCAATCAGGATTTCGCAACAGGGGTTCTTTTCTCACAGAGTTTCTCACTAGATTCGAGTTTTTGAACTCAAACGCGAATTCACCGTGTTGATTGATATAAGCCGATGGACTCGGAAGTGACCTGAGCAAGCAGTGCTTCACGCAAGGACACATCATGATGTAAACACTTTGCCCGCGATGCCCGCAGTTTTCACTGAGTTCTGCTAATGTGCCTGCATCACGAGATCCGCTTTCCCCACTAGAAGCAAGATATCAAGAAGGGTTAAAAGAATCCACGTGACAACTGGCCATTTCACCCTTTATTTATCTCTGGATGTCTTCACGAGCCTAAGCTATTATTTATTTCATTCTCATTGCCTAACGCTATGTTGGCAAATATGCTATCGTATATATTGCTCATATTTTAAGGCTAGTTATTCAGTAACGTTGTTTGCTAGGCATGCTGTTGCTTAGGCTTATTGGTTGTATTATGACATGCTGGTAATAATACTTACCACAGCGAGGCTCGTTTTTAAATCTGTTGCCAAGGCTGTCAGATGTAAAACAGGCTTGCTGTTTTAGTTCTGGGAATGCGGTTCCATTAAATTTACCCAACTATTATTTAAAAAACGCTGTGTTTTAGTTGGTGATATGCTGCTGATTAAAGCTATCTAGTGTACTGGTAACATGCTTGATATGATACTTAGCGCGCAGTATTTAGATTTTGCTAAAAAAAAAATAAATAAATAAATAAAAAAAGGTTATTAAAGCTAACGATTATGTGGATAATGGCAACATGCCTGTTGCACCATATGCTGTACTGTAAAAGGGGCATGCTGCTCTTCTCAGCTTCTTAATAAAGAAGAGCACCCTTCGCTGCTTTTCCTCTTCTGTAAAGGGCATGCTGCCCCAGTCTATGCTATTTCAGGTCTTCCTTTAACGTTATTACGATATTGGGATTTTGCTTGCTTGTTAAGGCTTATAGTGTTCAGTATCATGTTTGTTGCTAGACCTGCTTGTACATACCTGCTGGTACGCAAACACAATGCTGAGCTTTGGCATTTGTTTAATTCTACCCCAATTTAAAGCAACATCAAAACGGAGTATGTATTTCTGAAATGCAAAACACTGCTTTTAGTATAAAAATAGGTAATTGGAGTGTTGTAAACAGTCAAATGACATCACATTACCTCATCTTTTGCGTCAAAACTGACTGCATCCACAACGGCATGTGATAGGATGCCCACGAAGTATGCTGCTTTAGCAAATCGCTTTGCTGTTCATTGTATTTTCAAAGTAGATTTGTAGCACTTAATAGCATGAAGAACAAATATTGACACAGAATGTAAATAGAGATTGATTTAAGAAACTCTTTGATTCAGAAACATGCCCCGTGTAAGTTATTGTTTTTCTTGTTATTTCTCTGAATATCCAAAAGTTTGCAAATGTTGACTATTTATAACAGTTCAACAAACAGTAATATTAAGTGAACATTTTAAATGTAGCCTACATTTTAAACACAATATTGTCAATATCTTTTGGTATTTTACAACAAACTGTAGTTCCAACGAATAACCCATTCATGACTACAGCCTTGGTGAATGAATGAATGAAAGAGGTGACGCCTCACTCATTAAGACAGTGACTGCTGCCACCTACTGGGGATTTTAGTGTAAATCTACAAGTATTGTTTAATTTGGTCATCATTTATTGTTTTCTTTCGTATTTTAATACACTTAATAGAATGTTAAGAATATGACATAAAAGATGACATACAATATATTAATGAATGAATGAATTAATTAATTAATTGATTCATTCATTCATTCATTAAAAAAAAAAAAAAAAAAAAAAAAAAAAAAACACTAACTCTAGCTTATACAGGTTAGAATGTTAAATGCCCCAGACAGGTACCACATTAAAGGGGCTTCCTGCTCTTCTTAGCTGTTTATGAAGAAGAGCACCCCTTCGCTACACTCTTCTGGTAAGGGGCTTGCTGTTCTTCTTAGCTGCTTATAAGCAGAGCACACCTTTGCTGCTACCCTTCTGCTAAGGGGCTGCTGCCCCAGTCTCTGTTATTCCAGAAGGACATGCTTCTTTCAGATATGCCATCAGCTGTGTTTGAGGGGTTCTGGCCTGTCGTTTGTGTTGGGGAGGTTATTATTGCTGCTCTCCCTGCTTATTCATGACATGCTGCATGGATGGGCAGGGAGTTTTTTGCCCAGAACAGAACCATGCCGCCAAAACAAACTGTATGCTAACTGTCATCATTTTGACGACAGTGGTCCTGACAGAAATTAAGCATATAGCGTTAGTTCTGGCAGGTCATGTGAGTCAAGCTCACATCAGCTGACTGTCAGCTGATCGCATTTACCTATAGGAATATGACACCTATCACGGCATTCCTATATAAGCTCTGTTCAGTATTATTTGGCAGCTTTCTCGCTTGCTCAGGAGCAAAACACCCTCCTCCATCCCCAACTCTTCCTTTTGCCACAGTCAGGACTTGGCTTCTGATATTCCTCATTGAATCACACTCCTTTTATCTGAATAATGTCTCACACTTAAATATTATTAAGTACATGAATGATATCTGCTTCGTTCTGTTCTGTTTACCTTGGGGGGCTTATTATTGCTGCTTTCCCTGCTCATTTATGATATGCTGCATGGATGGGCAGGGAGTTTTTTGCCCAGAACAGAACCATGCCACCAAACCAAACTGTATGCTAACTGTCTATCATTTTGATGACAGTGGTCCTGACAGAACTGATTGTTCTGGATATCTTGAACTGCTTTAACTTTTGTCTGCATGTTGGGATCGTCATGGTCATGGTGTGATCTGAGTTGCCCAAGGGTTGAAGAATAGAAAAACAGAATGATCCTTTGATGGATGAATAAAACTGGTCCAACAGGCACACAACATCATAACATGTTGATATTTGGTTAAATTTTGGTTGCAACGTCAGGTGATCAAAATTCAATATCAATTCAACGTCTAGTGTCAACGTTAATTTGATGTCCAATACTGACACCAACTGACGTTGATATTTTGTTGTTTTTAGGTTGTGTAACCAAAATCCAACATTAAGTCAACGTCAAATTGACATCAAATACTTGCGTTAAACTGATTTTCATTCTCAACCAAAATGCAACGTCTATCCGACGTTGGGGTCCAACGTCAACCTGACGTTACATTGACATCAGTTGCTGGATGGGAATATATTCCTTTCCAAATTGTTCACATATTTTTTATTTATTTTTTTCTTTAATTTACTTGGGTAGTTTATGCTCCATGCTGACAAGGTTGAAATGCCCCATTAGAAAGATGTCTGAGCAGGGAACATCAGTTTCCATGTTCAGAATGTGAGTGGCCAGGGTGGCCTGAGCTGTTTGACGTTTGCCTGGGGGGGATATACACTCCAACATAAATAAATTAGTGGGAGTTGCAGAGAGAGTTGAACAGTCTGCAGAAAATAGTTAAAAATTAAGAGCTAGAGACCACACCTTCACTTTTTAATTTCTTGCTAAGCACCAAGTCATCATCCACATGAAACAGTTGGAATTCTTCAGGTTGTACTTCCTCATACAGTATGCAAAGAGTTCACAGACTATTGAACGTTAGAAAGCCCTAATACAAGCAACACACCTCTGAGTGTCATCAGACAAGCACTACTCTCTTTTTCCCTTCATAACAACCTCTGTGCTTCTTCTTTGGGATGGTAAAAGTGATACCCTCTGTTGGTGATCTCAAAAGGCAATGTCATGGTTGCATGGAAGAAAGAAAATCAAACCAATAAGGAACTAGTGTTCCGATATCTTCAACTGAAAAAAGAAACGGGAACTCCATTCCATTTTCAGTATAATTTTCTACATTCATTCCGTCTCTATTTAAAGGGGTCATTGGATGCAAACTTCACTTTTACATGTTTTTTGAACATTAATGTGTGTTGGCAGTATATGTACAAATCTACCCTATAATGGTGCAAATCCATGCAGTGGTTTTTAATTCATCTGTAAAAAAAATATCCCTTTTTTCAAATCGAGCCATTCTCAGATGCCTGTCGGTGTGGCGTCAAAGTTGGCGTTCCAACTTTTCTGGAATTAGGGTTGTAATTGGGGGGGGGGGGTTCTTGAAGCTTTGAAGTTGGTGTTTAAAAAATAAAAAAAATAGACTAGCCCTGCTAGAGAAGATTTTGTGTAATTGAACTTTTGAACCTTATAGTTCCAGGGATATAGCCCTTGTGACAACCTCCCTGTCTGACATCTAGCCAGCATTCCCTATATAGCTTAAAACCGTCCATCACTTTGACAGATCAGTCACTAGGAATCCCTGTGAAGCAATCCTGCAGTGCTGGATGTTTCTGTACATTCTATGACATTACATTATCTTTTTTTAAAGACTAAAACTGATTGGATGTTCTTCAGTAATGACACAGTATGGCTAGTGTTCTCTGTACTACAGACCACCTTCTATTGTCTGTGTTCAATTCATTTACAGCAGGTGTCCATAATGCCATCTAGTCCTGTCAAGCAGCCAGGCAATGTTCTGCCTTCTGTGGGAATTAAAATAATTAAACCATCTGTTTTATTCAGGTGCTTCAGGTACATTGACGTTGATCAATCATAACACTACAGTTTGCTTAGAAATGTCTTGGGCAAGCATGACTTTCCATGCTGGTGCAAACTAACTTTTGCTGACCTTTCAAAGCCTTGCTGGTCAAACTAGTCAAGAAGCCCAGTGGGAACACCAGCATAGCATGTTTATTTATTACACACTGATATAGTATATGAGTTTTTGCACTTGCATGTTCTTAGCAGAACCTCTAAAGATTACCGCCGCTGGGTAAAGTGCCTAGTCCCTTTATCAATCGAGTAGAATGAGACACAGGACCTTCTGGCCAACGGACAAGCTGCCTGGGCCACAAATTGCTGACACTGTTCCATGACACTGGCATTTAATCTGCCAGCATGACGCCCGGCACCAGATCTATCCCTCCGACACAAGTTGTCCATTAGCTTCCCATGCCCTTAAGGTAAAATGACAGCAGTCGAGAAAAGCTAATGCAAGGTGCCAAAGTCAAGGTAATTTATGTGTGTTACTCACTTATCCTTTAAGCTTGAGAGCTTTCAGCCCAATAACATTTCCCCAACTAAAATCACATGCCAAGGAAGATGCAGTAGAGAGTTGAGGTAGCATATTCAGTGATTGGTAAAAACCAATGTTGTGAGACACCAATCACAAAAATTGACTTAGCACTGGAGAAGCAAAGGAAGATGGAGATGTGAAAAGGAATGATCCTTTGTTTGCATTTGTTGATGAAATATTACGTAACATATGTTTCTATAATAATAGACATTAATCTTATAAATTCTTGAAATAGTAGTTGAATAATAGTTGAACAGTATCCATGTATCTATCAATCCATCTCTCTCCATCCATGTATCCATCCATCAATCTCTCTTTTCATCTATGTATCTATCTTTCTATCCATCCGTCCATCCAACCATCCATCTACACTTCCTTCTTCGTTACACAGGCATTCATTAACATTCAGTCGAGATGCTGAAAAACTCCAGGAATTCTGTCATTACTCTTCTGTAATTACTGAATGCGGGCATTTTGACAAGCTAACATGGCTGCCTTAGAGGCACTATTATGGATGTGGTCACTAATTAAACATAAAAACGGTGACAATGTGCTGCCGTTAGGCCCATTAGTGTATACCAGAGGGCCTCTTTCTCTTGAAAACTGGTTAATTAAAATCCAAAACTCCAGATAATTGGCATCAGAGATGGTGCAGTTAACACCTTTGTCTAAGAGCTGCTAAGACAATTCATCCAACCAAGTTCATTTAAAACACATTATATATTTTCTAGAGACAAAAGGAATATATATATATATATATATATATATATAAGCGGGGGGAAAATTCATTCAGTAGCAACTTACAAAAATATGTTTGTTCTTTACCTGTGTAAAAAATCCTCAGTGGCTTAATATTTTATTTCCAGTAGATGCGGTTGTGAAATATCTGTTTCAGAGAGTGCTGGGAAGTGTGAAGTGAGGACCTAATTGATTTTGTTGCTTAGAGAGGAAACGACTTTTGGTAGAGTGGTTTTTCATGTGAAGGTAGTGCAGGTAGGCTTCTCCAAACTCTAGCTGAGGCAAAGTGGTGATTCCCGCATGGATGAAACAAAATCACTGCAGCTGGGCGCAGTCCTTATACAGCCACTGAGCAATTCCATTACAGGCTTATCAGAGAGGTGCTGCACTCAAATCCCCAAATCTCTGGTGAAGAAAATAAAGAGAAAAGTTGCAGCTGTGATGTTTACAACGGGCTTTATTTGATCAAATGTTCAAGTGTCAAACTCTGAATTAAAGAAACTGCACTTGTGGTGCATCTTATACAGCAACAAGAGGGTTTGAAAACTGCGTCTAATTTAGCTTTCCACTTTTTTTTCAAGTGATATTTTTTTTCTTCAGAAATTAGTGCCATCATTTGTGAGGAGTCTCTGCTTTATCAATGTCTGCTTCTTTAGACAGCCTTGGAATTGTAAAGGCTATATTTACTCTTTGCAGGCAGACTGTCCTTGAAGGACTATGGTGGTCGTGCTCAGAATTGAAAGGTTTCCTTTGAGAGAAAGAATGAAGACAGGATGAAAAAGTAACAGCAGATTTTTTTTTTTTTTTTTTTTTCGTTTAGGTATAGACAACACATCAGTTAACTGAAGTGTGTTCATATACCACACCTGAGGAACATATAATGCATGTTCAGGGTTGCTTGAACACTACCAAGGATTCTTAATACTCTCTCTCTCTTTCACACATAAGCATATTTTAAGAGCAACATTTATTAAATATTTAGAAAACACCATTCCAAATATAACAAAAGATTCCACCCTTATTACAATTCCAAAATGGGTATTAAACTGAATTTAAGCTGTAAATCCACCCTTGGGCGCTTTGCACTCATTGCAGGATTGGGTCGTGGGGTCACGTACTCAGAAATCTAATTTCTGTTCATGTCTTCTAGCACACCACACATAAAATCGCAGTGTTGAGTCAAGCAACTAGAATAAAGAATAAGAGAAAACAGAAAAAAAAGAAAGTTAATTTTACCATTAATGGGATATGATATCATATGCTACATGCAAATTTGCTGAATGAAAAACAATATGCTCAAAATATGTATGTACAATCACAGTACTTAAATATATTGGTATAAAAAAGGGGGGAGAATCAAACTGGAGACACATGATGTTTCAGAAGTATCAGGCAGTGCATAAAGGGAGGCCTCTTCGCAATCAAAACTAATGGCCTTTTCCATCTCCCTGACTGCTGCTCGTCCTGCAGAAAACTCATATCGGCCACACGTGAGACAAATCTTAATCTCCTCTGACATCTTTGAAAGGGAAAGAAGGAAGTTGTTTTCATCGGCTCTATGAGCCAGCGTAACAGGCTGTGGATTCTAACATAGTGGAACAGCAGAGGTAATGATCTGACTTCAGCATGCAAGACTGCTCTGGCCAAACACAATTTTGAGTATGTAATCAAACATGACAGCAGATATTTATAAGAATCCTAATGTTGTGTTTTCTACTTTGACGTAGATTTATTCAGATGTATTCTGTATATATATTTATATTTCTTTACAAAAGTAAATTAAACAAAATCGATAGAATTCAAAATACACGGTGCATCTCAAGTGATTCGTCAAGGACATACATGTTATCATATTTATCCTAGTATACTTTTAATATTATAAAGACTTTTTTTTTTTTTTTTAAGGCCTTGTAGATAAAATCTCTTTGCAAGTGAAAAGTCCCATTCTTTAATAAGAGCCTTAATACTTTGTTCGTTAAACAATCAGTAAAATGTATTACGCAAACTAAAGGCCAGACATACTGTAAATTTTAAATTGACATAGGAAAAGCAAATTACACTGTATTTAAGCACTGTATCAGGTATTCCATGGGAATAAAACCCATGACCTTGACATGGTTAGTCCTGTGCACTGTTGTTTGAACGACAGAATATACAGAGCAGCAGGTGCTGATCGGAATAAAAGTATCTACCCTATTTCCTCTCTGTGACAAATTTCTAACTACTGAATAGGTGTCCTTGTTGATGTGGACTGCCATGTGTTTAAATGTTCAAATGAAGCTGATTTAAATTTTAAATTTGACTTTGTTCACCAGTATGATTCAGACTGTGTTTATAACCTTCTTTAACTGGCCAGATGTGGCAGTAAGACTTAGATTCATGTTGTTGGCTCCAAGTCAGAAAAATGCATCTGTCTATCGGCACAAATACTGCTTTGGCATTAACAAGAAGAGAGCAAAGAACAGCGGCCCGCAAGTAAACAGAAAGTGTTTTTACTGACCACCTTCTCCGTTTGGTAGTTCAAGTGTCATGGATGAACATCGCTAATTACATACTTGCTGACAGACTGACATATTGAATTACAGTGGCCACAAAAGGTATTTGGACTCTTTAGCCATATTAAAGTGTCAAAAACTAAGAAAATTGAAGCTGTGAGAAAATGTCTGGCAGCAATTACAGTAGTTTCTGCAGCAGTTACTTGCAGATTCCACTTTGTTGTCCATCATTAGAATTAATATATGTGAAAATATTACTGATTTCTGTTGTGTGTTGATTTGATCTTATAGTTTACAAACTTTCCTTCAACTTTTAAGCATTTTGCAGCAAGTGGGACATGCATAATTTCAAGTGAATAATTCCTTCCTTGAAAAGAAAAGAATGGATGAATGCCAGCACTAACTGCACATTGTACAATCCAGTAGATTAATTATTTTAGATGACTAGGCCCATAATCTTGGCACACTAGCATTTGTAGCACCTTTAGTCCAGCTCTACCACCATAGGCAGGTCACTAACAGATTGGAGTCATTGTTGTAATGGTGTTGATGCATTAGTTTGCAGCACCACTGCATAGAGTAATCCATCATGTTTGTCACTAGACAGATTAGTAAGTTTGCTAGTGCTTCCTAGAGGATCAGTCCTCTTCCCAAGAGGTCAAAATTTACCATAATCATCTTTTGTTAGACTAGATATGTGCTGAGTTCAGACTAACAGCTGTCCAATAAAATTATTTTGCCCATTAAATGTAGAATTGTGCTAATGCTCCTAATGATGAGTAGAGCTGCCACCTTCGATGTGGAAAAATAAGAGATAGATACCCAAAAACCCCAAAGGACAAATAAGCGCTCTAAGACAAACTGTGCAGTTTGCCTTATACTCATTACCAGGGACAGAACTGACCCACAGATAGTTTGTCTCCCATTCAAGCCTGTACCTCCACAGCCTCTAGCATTTCTTAGATCGAACTATATTTGCTATGTGCAGAATGAGAGGTAGACAGAGAAAATCGTGGGCAAAAGAAGAACAAAACAAACAATTAACTAACTGCTATAGTGAGCAGTCCATCCATCCAGACCCCTAGTTGTCAGTATAAAGTTTAAATTCTACTAGTGATGGATAAGTGTCAAATAAATGTAAATGAAAATGTACAGAAAGAATAATGTAAGGTTAAGCAATCTCAGTAGCACATTAATAGATTCAAGATTTTGAGAAACTTTTTTTTTTTTTTTTTTTTTTTTTTTTTTGCTAAAATGTGAATAATATATGCAGTTAAGTAAACAAATTATCCTTGAGGCCAAATGATTCATTGATGTTTTTCGCCTAATAATAAACACAAAGCGATGGATTTTTAAAAGATTATTTCAGCTAAACCTGAGATATACCTGATCATCAGTCTTTATTTATGTTCATTTTTGGATTAACCATGGCAACATTTGACTATGTGAAGTAAAGATACTGTGGCATGCATTACAATGCCGATTAGAATTTAGAAATTGAGAAATTTTCTCAATTTAGAAAGTTGATACTGTAATCAAACGACCTAACGTTGCAAGTTTCTTTGGTAAAACCAGGGAGCTTATAATAACTGGAGAAAGCTTAGCATTTCCATTCATTTCAGTGAATGCCCTTGCCATCTTTGTTCATGGTCACTCAAAGTGTGTCCTTCAGTTCAGTTGTTCAGCTCTGTAGTTCAGTAGTCAGTGTACTGGTTAAGTGTTATAAATGCAATTATCATTTGAGTTAGTATTTAGTTGCAAGTTATAAGCATGCAAGTTTTCAAGCCAGTCACCTGAGCTGTACAATACAGGCCTGACACATCACTCTGGAGCCAAAGGAAAACAATATTAATTGGCACTTTATAAGCCGTTATCAAGAACACATGAATCATGAAGACAAGGAACAATGTCATTCACTGCAGTTTCCAGCTGAAATTAACACAAGTGAAAGTAAAACGCCAAGAACTCTTGATCATTTTCACATAAATTATTATTACAGGGACAGATTATCAATTAGCAAATCACATATTTCCACATGGTTCCTTGCACAATAGTATTTTTTTTTTTTTTTTACCTCAAAACACATTAGTGCCATAATGCATGACTTCTAAACTTAAGCATCCTGAAGTTTTTTTTTTTTTTTTTTTTATAACATATATAGTAAATTTGCTCAGTAGCTCAGTATTCACATTTAGTGACCCTGACTGGACATTTCTTTTTGAAAGTGTTGCAAAATGTGCAAGAAGCAATATAATATTATTTTGCAGAAATGGTCACCACAGGCACATTTTTCTAATGAGCCTGGGATGGTTTAAGTTATTTTTAAAGAGCTTTTAAGAGCCATACAAAAACAATTGCATCTAGCATAACATAGTGATACAGTATTAGCAGTTTATATGTTGCTTACAAACTGTTTTATTTAGTCCAAATACATGGATGCTTTTAAGTGGTTTAACCAGCCAAAACCTGTGCTGTTGGATGAAGCAGTGTGAAACTTGCAGTTAAATGTGAAGACCACAATGAATTGAAATCATCAAGTTTTCCCAATGTATTAAACATAAATTACGCTATTTTCTTAAAGGTGAAGTCCACTTCCAGAACAAAAATGTACAGATAGTGTACTCACCCCTTATCATCCAAGATGTTCATGTCTTTCTTTCTTCAGCCATAAAGAATTTTTGGAAACATTTAGGGGTTTTTCTCCATATAATGGACTGGTATATTGCCCCGATTTTGAACTTCCAAAATGTAGTTTAAATGTGGCTTCAAACAATCCCAAATGTGGTTGTAAATGATCCCAGCCAGGGTCATATGTAGCAAAACGGTTGGTTATTTTCATAAAAATAATACAATTTATATACTTTTTAATCTCAAACACTCGTCTTGTCTTGTGCCTGAACTGTTTTTTTTTTTTTTTTTTTTCGGTTCATGACAGTATGTCAAAAAATTCCCATCTCATGTTCTCCCTCAACTTCAAAATCATCTTATATCGTTGTTTTACCTTTTTTGTTAAGGCTGTTTGATCTTCTTTGCATGTTCACTTTGCAAAGACTGGGTTGGTACTTCTGCAGTTATGTAGGATGATTTTAAAATGATTTTTGAAGTTGAGGGAGAAAATACGATCATAAAATACGAGTTTTTCGACATACCTTAAATGTCTAAAATCAGAATACACAGTTCAGGGAGAACAAGAAAATACGAGCGTTTGATATTAAAAAGTATTTAAATTGTATTTTTTTTTTAATGAAAATTGATTCGCTAGGTAAGACCCTTCTTCCTCAGCTGGGATCCCTTCTTCCTCACATTTGGGATCGTTTGAAGCCACATTTAAACTGCATTTTGGAAGTTCAAAATCGGGGCACCATAGGAGTCCATTATATGGAGAAAAATCCTGAAATGTTTCCCTCAAAAAACATGACATGAACATCTTGGATGACAAGGGGGTGAGTACATTATCTGTAAATTTTTGCTCTGGAACTGGACTTCTCCTTTAACTTTTCTTAACGAAAATAGAATGTTCCCTGTAGGTTAGGGGAACCTACTGGGAACGTTCTCGGAACATTGCGAGAACGTTCCCGGAACATTCCCAGTAGGTTTCCAGAACGTTCCCATAACCTACAGGGAACGTTCTTTTCACGTTAAGAAAACGTACCTGGCTAACCAATAGGGAATGTTCTTTTTATGTTCCTAGAAGGTTCCCTGAAAGTTCTCTGAAGGTTCCCAGAACGTTCTCCTAACCTCTTCACTCCGATACCTCTGCTGTACGTGAGCACTCCCGCGTCTCGTAGTAAGCGGCATGGAAGACGGATGGATGTGGACCTCAATAATCCCTACTACAAACCACGTCTTGTTTTAAACTGTTGTTTAATCCTCACAGTTAATCTGAGCACATTTAACCATCATAAGGAGCATGAAATGAGATTGAATTATCCTTTAATATGTTAGATTTTTCGTATTCGTTAATATGTAAGATTAGAAGTACCATAACACTGATTTTATGTTTATTGAAGCACCAAATAACAACGACTTCCAAAAAATACTGGATTTTTAAAAAATGTGAATTTTATTTTTACAGACATTAAAAACGAATAACATTTATTTGACTTTAATTAGGATAACAGGATAACAAAACGAAACGACCGTTAATTTTTAAATTTGTGGAAGACAGGATTAAGCGCGTGCTGGAGAAGCGCATGCAGATCAGAGGCGCGTAGTAAAGAAATATACAGACAAACCCAGTGTTTATGATATGATTTTCTGACTATGTTTAACCTTGGCTTAATTTTAGCCATAAAATGGGAATTTCCCAGAACATTCCCTGCAGGTTATAAAAAAAAAAAAACCTAAAAATAACCTGCAGGGAACGTTCTGGGAAGGTTATTTTTAGGTTATAAAATTAAACCAAAAAATAACCTACAGGGAACGTTCCTAGAACGTTCTCATTTGGTTCTCAAAAAAATAACCAAATGGAAACCATAGGGGAACGTTAGGGGAACGTTCTGTGTTTGCTGGGTCAGTGTTGACTATGATTAGGGTTATTGGGTTTCTGAGCCCCTGAGCAATTAACAAAGTTATATGCTCTGATGAATCATCTTTCTCTCCATTGCCTGTGTCCAAATGGGTTTACTTTTATAGAAAACCAAGCATGCCTTCAATCCCCATGCCAATTGTAAAACATGGTAGGGCATCTGTAATGGAGTGGGCAGCTATCCTGTGAGAGTCATCAGGTGTGATGTTTGTTCTAATGGCCACAGAATATTAGACAGGAACAGGAAGAGAAAATGCATTTGATTTCTGGAATTAAAATGCTTCCACACATTCAGCTAAATCTGAAAGCAGTTTCCTGAACAGCAGGATAAAGTCACAGACTTTTTATAGCAATACTAGGAGTGTTGCACCTTTATTGGCAGTTTTTCTCCAAAAGAGAATCCGACAGCTTCATTCTCCAAGAGTGTTCTTGTTTTTAGTTATTGTCTTTGAGCTCATCTATATGCTAATATGCAACCAAAAGATATTGCAGATATATACATGTTAAACTGTACAGCACCTCTCTTCAGGGATAGCAGACCGAAAACTAAAAACTAGTGGCTATTTCAAATAAAAGGGCAAGTCTATAAATATGTCCTACCCTAACTTCCTGTTTCAACAGGAAATATGCCAACAAAGGAACGAAAACTGTGCTTGTCATGATATTTTAATCAATCTTGTCAAGTGCAATAATAATTCAATTATCAGTAACACTTTATTTTAAAGGAGATTTATTATGCCCCTTTTTACTATATGCAATATAAGTCTCAGGTGCCCCCAGAATGTGTTTGTTAAGTTTCAGCTCAAAATACCCCACAGATCATTTATTATATCATTTTGAGTCGAAGCAGAAACATGCTGTTTTTTGTGCATGTCTCTTTAAATGTTAATTAAGTTTGGTTTTGATTATCATGCCTATCATGTAGGGATGCACCGATACCGATACTGGTATCGGTATCGGGCCTGATACTTAGCTCCTGTACTCGTACTCGTACTCGTTGAAATGCCCCGAGACCAAACGCCGATACCACACAGCATGTGACAAGTGCGTATTCAGGCAAAGAAACACCGACAACAGACAGCACAATGGAGTCATCGGAGATTAAGAATGTCTACGAAGTATATGTATGCAAGTAACATAATGTTAAACATTCAGTATTAACGCCTGTATAGCTGGTGCGCGCGAGCTGATGCACGCAGAGTGGATTGAGCGCACAGAGGCGAAGATGTGCGGGCTTTTCAAGATAAGAAATCACTGGAGAGAGAGAGAGAGAGAGAGAGAGAGCGCCAAAGAGAAAGAAAGAGAGAGCGTGCACTTTAGTGGCGTGATCTTTATTGATGTTCGCTCACTTAGCACACACATCATTTGGATTAAAACAAATTCGTAAATATAAAACAAAATGTATAGGGGTATTCACTATAAAAGATTATGTTGAACCTTAAGCATACACGACTGTACGGCGAAAGTGAAACTAGCAGTCTGTGTGAAATGCACTACACTGTACTGTACTTGTTTTTCTTGTTTCATGAGTGTTTCTGCATTTGAGTCTCTTTAGATTATAGCCCAAATAGCAGCATGTTTCAGATGAAAAAAACGCTACTTATATTTCTGAAAATATCAGTGGTTCCCTGCATTATTACAACAAAACGCGTGATTACAGTACTGAGCCGCTGCAATGGAGCAGTTAAATTAAATTAAAGATGTACCATAGAACAAAAAAAAAAAAAAAAAAAGAATTGAACAGTGAAAGTAACAAAACACATTTTAATAGGCATAATTAAGTGTAAAAATAAAAATAACTAAGCGATATATAGTCAAACCAAAAATTATTCAGACACCAGATATACACCACCTAATTTTTGTTATTTCTTTTTTTTTTTTTTTTTTTACTAGTGGGTTCAGGACACAGTTTATGATAATGTGATAATGTGAAAAATGTTGTCTGATAATGTAAGAAAAGTTATCTGAAAAAATTTTGGTTTGACTGTATCTATTTAATAAAAGAAGTTAACCAACTAACATTATACATATTATTTTAGTTTCTGTACCCAATATTTTACAAATTTACTGGTTAAATTAAAAAATGTCAGTATCGGTACTCGAAATCGGCAAGTACCAAAAATAAAAGTATCGGTATCGGGCGAGTACTGGAAAAAGTGGTATCGGTGCATCCCTACTATCATGTCGAAATCATGCTTTAAACTTCTGATATACTACATCAGAACACCAGCACATTGTGGTACTTTCATGAATGTGCGGCGGAGACTGACACCTAAGAAAGAATCTGTTGAATAATGATGTTCTGTTTGTTTTCTATGCACACAAAAAGCTATTCTCGTAACTTTATAAAATTAAGGTTAAACCACCGATGTCACATGGACTATTTTAACAATGTCCTTACATGCCTTTTCTGGGCCTTGAACATGTTAGTTGCGATGCTGTATATGCAGGGTCAAAAAGCTCTCGGATTTAATTAAAAAAAAAATAATAATAATTAATTTGTGTTCTGAAGTTTATTGAGGCAAAAGTCATAGGTAATATAAGTTCAATAATGAGAATTGGTTCCCAAACTAAAGTATGAGTCAATAATCTTTTACCATTTTCCAAAAAGATCAGATAATTCTTAATTCCCTGTAAATGCATGACATGTTACCATATTATTAGTTTATCTCTTTTGTTTTGCTCCTGTATCTTTAAATATACACAAATTAACAGTACCATTTAACATGGGCATCTTGCATAATTATCACCTCCCTATTTGCAATAATTGTCCAAAACAAGTGTTCGGTGCTCACTCATTTGCTGTGTTATTAAAGACACATTTGCTAGCAACTCTGTTTACTAACTGAAGGCTATTACTGCCTCGAAAAACAAAACATCTTCCTTGTGGATAATGGCACAGGAAAAAGGTCATTGGATATTACAAAATGAGACATTTATATCCCTTCAACAAATCTGTTTTTTGCCCATGCAGCGAAGCGTTAGCATCCAATGGCCAAACTTCAACCACAACCATGAAAGTTGCATGCATTTTTAATTCTCTTTGCAAAATAAAAAATGAAGTCAGCCCTGGCCCTGCACCAATGCCGCATTAGGGTAATGTCCTTCGAACGAGTGGCTCATGGTCTACACTTCATCCTAATCACATCTGTGGTCAAGCAAGTCGCCTCCATGCGACACGGCCAGCCTGTTATATGGCAGTCTTGCTCTGGTGCCAACCCCATGGAACAACTAACTTGAGACAAGCAAGACTTATGTAAAAGCATTACCGACCCCGATATCCTTGCAGGGGACGTAACAAGTCTGGAGGCGGGAAACAGACCTGATTAATACCGCTTTCTCAAGTCTCCCTTAATAAATTCCCTTCATCATCATGAAAGGCTGGCCAAAGTGTATCCAGCCATTTGCAAATCTCATTCATTTTATCTGTTCACAGCGAGGAGAAGCAAACAGCAAGCCAACTGGCCTCTTTTTCTATCCGGGGCAACAGTTCTACTTACAGTCCCCTCCACTAATACAACGCTAATACCATTAGCCAGGCGGAAAAGGAGAACAAATGTGTGTTCTGCAGCAAGGGAAGGCAATATTGATGAAAATAAACAGCCCTGTTCACCAACAGAATGTTAAGAAATTTGATATTAGCAGATTTCAAGCCTGGGGTATTTCATTACGGAGACCAGTAGGCATTAGAACCAACATGTTTGTGAGTATGTAAGTTTCAGAGTCTTATGTATTTATTTATTTATTTTTATTTTATTTTTTTTTTTTTAAATCGCTCTGTAGCTGATGTTGCTTTTCAAGACTGAAAGATTTCAACTTATTCTAGCTCTAACCTGAACCATATATATATATATATATATATATATATATATATATATATATAATATATATATATATATATATATACACATATATGTATACAGTGCCCTCCACAAATATTGGCACCCTTGGTAAATATGAGCAAAGACAGCTGTGGAATTAAATCAGAATTGTTTATCCTTTCATTAAAAAAAAATAAAAAATATATAATATTATATAATAGTATATTCCCGTCTATATTTACATGTTTTAGCACATCAGGGTGACTAGGAGCATGAAGTTGTCCAGCCATGACTTCCAGTTACATAGGATTATAAATATGAGGAACACAAAGGCCAAATTCCCTCAATCGTCCATCACAAGAAGTAAAAACTAAGAATATAGAGCTGATCTGCGGGACAAGATTGCTGAGCTTCACAAAACCAAAACAAAAAGTGGCTGTAAGAAAACAGCTAAAGTATTGAAAATCCCCATTTCCACCATCAGGATAATAATTAAGAAGTTCAGATCAACTAAAGATGTTACAAATCTGCCTGGAAGAGGACGTGTGTCTATATCGTCCTAATGCACGCTTAGGAGGAGAGTTTAAGTGGGCAAAGACTCTTCAAAGATAACAGCTGAAGAACTGCAGAGATTAGTTGAATCTAGGGGCCAGAAAGCCTAAAAAAAAGTCAAATAGCCCCTACATCACCACATATTGTTTAGGAGGGTGTCAAGAAAAATCCTGCTCGCTCATCTAAAATCAAACTCTAGCATATTCACTTGTCAGACATGACTGGAACTTCAAATGTACTGGCTGCTATGGTCAGATGAAACTTAAAAAAAAAAGAAAGTTTTTTAGCAGCTAACCCACCAGACGGCTTTGGTGCAAACATTGATAAAAGCAGCCCATGCCCACAGTTAAATATACTGCTGAATCTTTAATGTTGTGGGCCTATTTTTCTGCCGGAGTTCCTGGACGTCTTGTTTAGATGCACGGCATCATGGTTTCTATCAAATACCAACAGATAAAAAATCTAAACCTGACTGCCTCTGCTAGATATCTTATAATGGGTCATGGTTGGATCTTCCATTAGGACAATGATCCAACACAAGCATCAAAATCAACACAAAAATGTCACTGAGCACAAAATGAAGCTTCTGTCATGGCTGTCTCAGTTCCCTGACCTGAACCATAGAAAATCAGTGGGGTGAACTGAAGAAAAGAAGCACCAACATGGAGCTGAGAATCTGAAGGATCTGGAGTTATTCTGTATGAAATAATGGTCTCTGATCTCTTGTCAGGTGTTTTCCAAACTCATCAGGCATTATAGGAGAGACTCGGAGCTGTTATCTTGGGAAAAGGACTTTGCAACAATTGGGTGCCAATAATTGTGGTCAACATGAACTACAGAAAAACATTTATTTCATAATGAATTTCATAGTTTCAGGATGAATGGCCAGTTTCTATTGTTTCACTTCAATGAAAGGTTAGAATTTTGTGAATTTGTTTGAATGAAAGATCAAAAGGATAAACGATGCATATTTATTTCCACAGGCCTTTGCTCATATTTACCAAGAGTGCCAATATTAGTGGAGGGCACTATATATATATATATATATATATATATATATATATATATATATATATATATATAATATATATATATATATATATATATATATATATATATATATATATATATATATATAGTGATATCTGCATATTAGTATTTTATTCTGCATCATTTAGAGCAAAGTACACTAATTAGCAGATATGTGGCCCAAATACAGATTAATGGTTAATTTCACCTGGACTGCAAGACATTCATCACAAATGTCTAGAATAAAAAATATTCGTTATATAAGCATATTTCTCTATGCAGAGAACCTGAAGCAGTGCATAACATGAAAATGCATGTAAACTGGAACCAGTAAATCAGTTCAGTGTACCTGCTGTTCAGAAAAGGCCATGATAATGGCATGATAATGGCACAGTGAGATGCTATTAGAGAGTCGTCTACTTTTGTTGGTCAATTAACGCAAGCTCACTTAAAATGCAATAGTAGCACCTGTTTTAATCTATTTACTTACTTACTTACATACTTCATGGTTTAGTGAGTCTTTATGTGTAACACATTAGTTGCATTTAATTTGGCCACAAAGGGAATGTTAAGATGCCATTCTATTTTCTGTCAAAATGTAAATATATTGTGAATGAAACAAAAACACATTATTTTATTTTATTACTAAAAGTACTTAATAAAATGTCAGTGTATATTATTATTATTATTATTATTATTATTATTATTATTATTATTATTATTATTATTATTATTATTATTATTCAAGAGCAATTCAGAGAATTGTTTCTAAACACATAATAAAACTGCCAGCACTGCACATTTTACATTTATCCTTTGTCTGACACAACCATTTCAAGTCTTAGGGCCTATTTACACCTGGGAACTTCATGCATTTTCTGTAATTGGATAGCTATCCGATCGTGAAAAGAAAAGGTATAAATGCCCTCCGAAACACTTTCGAACTGCTCAAACCACTTAAAATCAAACCATTTAAATCCGATCGCTCAAACCACTTCAGGAGGTGGTCTGGGCCACATTCAAGACGAAACTGGACAAGTGTAAATGCATCTGGTTGATGAAACCACATATGCAAATTTTACTCCTCCCAAAATGTTAAAATAAAAAAAACATGTGAGAGAGTTTTATAGGCTATATGGCATGTTATAGTCAGATAAGACAGTGCTAATGCAACAAGCATCACCACGGATGAGTAGCCGAGTATCTCTTCAGGAAGCCGACACGCAAGACGCTTAACACAAAATTATCTTCATTAAAAGTGGTGAGACTAACCTATCTTTCTAGTGCTGATGCCGCACTCTCTCCTGTTGCAGTCTTTGATCTTGAAATTAGCTGTTAATGAATAAAATAGCACAAAATCCAGTGCATATCTGTTGCTTTCATTGACATGAACTCCATTAAATTTGCATATAGCGTGGAAATTGAAGACCGTATTTATGCACAGTACTGTGCAAAAGTCTAAGGCCACTAGTATTTTCACCAACAAAAAAATGGTTTTAAGTCAGTTATTTCTATCTTTTGCTGTAGTGTGTCAGTAGGAAATATCAGTTTACATTTCTAAACATTCATTTTGCCATTAATTGTAATAATCCAGTGAGATTTTTGTTTGCACAAGGAGTCTGACAACAGCCAGTGCTCCACAGAGAAATCTGATCTCACCATCATCCAGTCTGTCTGGAATGACATGAAGAAACAGAACAAACTGAGACAGACTAAATCCAAAAGAACTGTCGCAACATCTCCAAGATGCTTCAAGAAACCTACATGCAAAGCTACCTGAAAACTTATGCGCAAGTGTACCTAGGACAAAAGCAGTTTTAAACGCAAATATGGTTTACCAAATGTTGATTTATTTAGTTAATAGAAGTTAATTAATAAATAAAATCTATTTAAGACATTATTTTTGACAGCATCCTCATTTTACAGCATTTTTACACAAGTGCCTAAAACATTTAACAGTACTTTGCAGGTAGGTTTCTTGAAGCATCTTGGAGACGTTGCCACGGTTTCTGGATTTAGTCTCAGTTTATTCTGTTTCTTCATGTCATTCCAGACAGACTGGATGATGATGAGATCAGATCTCTGTGTGGAGCACTGGCTGTTGTCAGACTTCTTGTGCAAACAAAAATCTGACTGAATTATTATTACAATTAAAGGCAAAATGAATGTTTGGAAATGTAAACTGATATTTCCTACTCACATACTACAGCAAAAGATAGAAATAACTGACTTTAAAGCATTTTTTTGAGCTGGTGAAAATACTAGTAGCCTAAGACCTTTGCACAGTACTGTACGTTTTGTGAAGACACATGTCTAAAGTGTAAATGGAAACGCTTTAACAAATCAGATAGATATCCAATCAGAGAAAACGCATGAAGTGACCAGGTGTAAATAGGCCCTTAGAGTCTCTACAAATGAGCTGATGATGCGAATCAGCTGTGTTTGATTAAGAAGAAATGGAAAACATGCATTGTTGAGGGGACCCAGGAATGTGGTTGGGAACCCCTGTAGTAGTGAATTGGACCGTTAAACAGTTTTTCACCGTTTCTGTGTTCAGGATTTTTTTTTGGTAGGCCTAAAATCATGTCACGATGACGCACTGGGGCTACTGAGCATTTTTTTCTCAACAGGGCCCTCCCCTAACACTATAATAACTACAGAACTACACATAGAAGCATTCAGGAGCTCAGAAACTTGTCAACGCTTCTCTGTTACTTTTATTAACCGATACTGAAACGCAGCAATGAGGGGGTAAAATCTATGTTTTTGAAATATAAACTCAGATTCACTGTTTGTAGAGAGAGACAATAATCCACGCAAACAACTTTATAGGGGTCATATGATGCAGTTTCTTGTTTTCCTTGTCTTTGGAGTGTTACAAGCTGTTCGTGCATATATAAGATCTATAAAGCTGCAAAGCTTAAAGTCTCAAACCCAAAGAGATATTTATTATAAAAGTTAAGACTCAGCCACGCGTTCCTAAAACAACTCATTCAAACACGCCCCCCACATGTCTACGTCATGGTGTGGGTAGATTTGCATAACACCACCCACATATATACGCAAAGAAAGAAGGCTTAAGTATTGTACTACCGGCTGTAGTATTATTGCAGCCGCTGCCATGTTGTGGAGACGATGTGTCTTTCATTGCGAAAGAGAAAGAACTTTGTTTAGCCTTCCAAATGAGTACACTAGAAATCAGTGGTTAAGTTATATTTACAACACTGTTCCAGAACAGTATAACACACATATTTGAGTGGGTGCTGTGCATTTTACAGAGGACTGTTTCCTGAACCTGGGAGAGTAGCCTACAATGCCAGCTGTACACAAAGTGTTAAGGCTATAAAGTGGGCAATTTCAACGTTGCAAGGACAGACTGGCACTTCTGACTCACAGCCTGTAAGTACGTTTTCATATTTAAAGAATTTGCTGCTGACTATTTAAACGTGAGTTTTATCCAGTGTACAACAGTGCTTGTTGTTTGTCGTTTCTACGATCACAAATGCAGACATGGTGTTATGTTTACGCAATGTTGGCGCAACGCAACGCGTAAAAAGAGAGTATGAGTCATTATAATCAGTAGTTATGTCCCCACTGGATGCAATAACTGCCTCGTTTATAATGTTTTTTTATTGTTTTTGTCTCGTCGCAATGGGAAATGGCATCGCAACATGGTAAGGGGCGTAACATTTCCATCACATGCTTGAGGTATTTGGCCAATCACAATTCACAGGATAGCTGGCCAATCAGAGAACACTTTGCTTTTCAGAACGTTGAGCTTTGTAAAAATCGAAGCGTTTCAGAAAGGCAGGGCAGAGAGGAGAAACAATAAATGTACAGTATGTGGAAAATAATGTTTTTTGAACCTCAAACTGCATAAACACATTGCATTACACCAAATACACAAAATAATGTTCTTTTTAGCAACATGATATGACCTCTTTAATCTCATTTCCAAAATGATCATACATGAGGAAAAAGGTCGAGTAACTTGCATCACTGGATATAGCTGTCGGTCATTTAACATTTCTACCATAAAACAGTTGACTAATATTAATTAATTTGCAACTTCCATCTTACTTCCCTCTCTGTCTTAAAAGTGATGTGGGTGGGTGCGGCTTCAGCACCGACAGTGGACACGCCCCCAGCATTTAAGAGCAGAGAATACTGCTCTTTTTTTTTTTGTCATTCAAATTTGGCTATGTGGTTAATAACATTTTTTTTCTGTGGTGTGACAAACTTAGAACACATATTTCATATTTCTTTACATGTACTTTAAAACAACTCAAGCCACTGGTTCACATGGTGAAGCCACTTTAAATAAACTAATGTTTAAAAAATGTGTAATGCTCCACAGTGCCAGAGTGTTTACAGTTTTTGTGAATTCAGCGTTCAAATGTCTTACTTATTGTTGTTTTTGCATATTAAGATAGAATAGAAGAAAGTATTTTAAAGCTTAAAAAAATTGCACACATCAACTTTAAAATAGAGAAGACGAGTCGCACCTAAACACAGTAAGTTGCTAACTCATTTTGAAAGATTTTATTACACGACAAGAGTGCAGACATTCAATATACACTTAAAAGTTGCTTCCCATTGTCATTCGTCTATGAGAACAGACTGAATTTAAAACTCAGTCTATATCTCTCACACTTCAAAGCACAACAAATTGCCTGAGTGAGCATCTCGTCTTAACAACAAGCATTAAGAGGAGCAGAGGAGGCTGACAGCACTTTCACTACATCACAGAGTCAGAGTTCGTTTGCCACAGGAATGCTAGAGGATATACTTGACACACTTATTGTACCATAATCTGCATGCCATCTTTGATTAAGTCGTTTTCCCTCTGCTCTTAAATTGAGACTGAAATGTTGGCCTGTATTTACCACCCTCCCCTGTGTCTTTGAGAACGATGTCAATAGCAGAAACTGCGTCATAAATTATGAAATACCTGTCTGAATACTGTATGAGAATCGCAACACGTTACTTGGCACTCTGCATTCAGAGGCTCGGATGAGCGATACGCCGTAATCAGGTGACAACGCGACTTTAGAGGTACACTGAAAATCTGAAGGAAATGCAAACGCACACCTCATGTCTGAGCACTTGTGGATGGCATAAGCAACCTTGTGGAAAACTGAGTAAATAACTTGAGATTTACCTCTTCAAACAAATTGAATTCAAGATGCACTCAAAACACTTCACTAGTCAAATGTGAAGAAATGATTTTTGGAATCCTTAAAGGCATAATTCGCAAAATACTTTCATCATTTACTCTCCATCACGTTGTTTCAGACCTGTATGATTTATAATGTAATGCTGTAGAATGATCTGGTCACTCTTTTCCAGTACAATAAAACAGAAATGAATAAGGGCTAAAAATAAGTGTCCTAAAAGTTGTCCTTACAATCTGACTATATTCTTCAACAGTGAGGGGGGGCTGCAGATTTTGTTTTGCAGTGGTTTTCCCACTGACAAAGAAATGATTAGTCTATAATTTTAATGGTAGGTTTATTTGAACAGTAAGAGACAGAATAACAACAAAAAAATCCAGAAAAAAAAAAAAAAAAAAAAAAAAAAAACGCATTTCAAAAAAGTTAGAAATTGATTTGCATTTTAATGAATGAAATAAGTATTTGATCCCCTATCAATCAGCAGGATTTCTGGCTCCCAGGTGTCTTTTAAACAGGTAATGAGCTGAGATTAGGAGCACTTTCTTAAAGGGGGTGCTCCTAATCTCAGTTTGTTACCTGTATAAAAGACACCTGTCCACAGAAGCAATCAATCAATCAGATTCCAAACTCTCCACCATGGCCAAGACCAAAGAGCTGCCCAAGGATGTCAGGGACAAGACTGTAGACCTACACAAGGCTGAATGAGCTATAAGACCATCGCCAAGCAGCTTGGTGAGAAAGTGAACAGTTATGCGATTATTCGCAAATGGAAGAAACGCTAAATAACTGTAAATCTCCCTCGGTCTGGGGCTCCATGCAAGATCTCACCTTGTGGAGTTTCAATGATCATGAGAACGGTGAGGAATCAGCGCAGAACTACACTGTAAACACTACACTACCATTAAAAGTTGGCAAACGTACAAAATCAGCAGGGGATCAAATATTTTTTTTTTTTTTCCCCCACTGTATATTCTAAGTCTTCTAAAGCTTCGCACTGTCACATATTAAGAGAAACAGACCCAAATTTATACATTGTTATTCACTTTTCCTGTTATGTCACACTTTTCTTCCACTGCAGCTCTCATATATAATTTGTTCATCAGCGTTTTGGTCATTTTTGAGGTGGATATGCTGGATTCATTTTTGGTTGAACTATTCCTTTAAAGCTAATTTAAGGTTATGATGTTTCTCTATTTTAATGTCAAATCTTTTTTTGTTTTTTTTTTCCTTCTTTGATGCTTTAAACATGATAATGTGTACTAAATAGATGTACAGCTTATGGATGTCCAAGTCTGGCTGTTAAAAAAAAAGAACAATCAGAATACAAACACCCTTCTACAGTTGAGTGGTAAGTGATGCACATATTTTATAGCAGGATTGTTGTTTTGTTTTGTTTTGTTTTGTTTCTTTCTTTCTTTATTTACTTGCTTTTGTGTTTCTTTGTATGTCCCCTTAAATATATATATATATATACATATTATTTTATTATTATTTTTTTTATTATTTATTTATTTATTTATTTATTTATCTTTTGTAATAGTAATTAAAGCAGAAATGTTTCAGTGTTGTTTGTTTGGACAGGGAAGTTGTGTGAATGTGCCAATGTGCACAGTTTCTTTTAGTGTGGAGCAAAACAACAGCATTATTTTAATAAAACATTTGTTGGAATAAAATTAAACCTTACAGATAATATCACAGCATGAGTTTTGTTTGGTGAAAGTACTATTGTAAAACATTTCTCATAAACGCTGTCGTATCTATGCACTCACATCATTCGTTTCTATTATGAATGTACAATGTAACACATTTACATATACAAATCCATCATTTTGAGAGGAATAATGACACTTTATTTGACAGACACACGGGAAGCAAGTAATGCATCAGGACTGAATCGGAGAAAATGAGTCAGGACATGTCCAAGCATTCATCCATTTTTTTCTTTTTTATTTTTTTAGTTAATTTATTGTTATTTTTTAACAAATTTTGATACAGTAAAAAAAATAAAAAATAAAAAAATTACACCAAAATTATAAATGCAACACCGAACAGCACATTTTAGAGTGGCCTTTTATTGTGGCCAGCCTAAGGCACACCTGTGCAATAATCATGCTGTCTAATCAGCATCTGGATATGCCACACCTGTGAGATGGATGGATTATCTCGGTAAAGGAGAAGTGCTCACTAACACAGATTTAGACAGATTTGTGAACAATATTTGAGAGAAATAGGCCTTTTGTGTACATAGAAAAAGTCTTAGATCTTTGAGTTCAGCTCATGAAAAATGGGGTCAAAAACAAAAATGTTGCATTTTAATCAGTGTGTGTGTGTGTGTGTGAGTGTGTGCATGTGTGCATATATATATATATATATATATATATATATATATATATATATATATATATATATATATATATATATTGTTTCAAAGTTTGTTCTTTTTAAGTCCTGCCTTCACTAAACCTGTCACATTATCTTAATGGTGCTTTGTATAGGCAAATATCATGAAACTGACTGACGTTGTCAGTAAAGGCCAAGAAAGGGTTGTTACTGCCAATCATGTAAATTAAACATACAGAGCACAGCACGAGATGGATGAAAAGCTTTCTACCGTCACTTCGTAAATGTTCCCATTTTTCGGCTTTATAGCATTACTGCACCGTAAATACCATCAAGGCACATCCAGCTGAGGGTTGCTGTAAAATATAGTTCATTTCCCATGGCTCCCATCACCAATTTAGGAATACAAGCTACGGTCAGGCTCTCTGGAGACGACACTCTTCTCTTAATTAATATCTGCATAAGAAGTAAATGCCAATGTAATTATTAATTATAGTTGTAATGCATTACCCTACAGATTAAAAAGAGGGAAAATATAACTGTACATTAAAATACTAAGTAATTTAATATTCAGTTTATTTATTTCCCAGTATTACACACAACATGCTGTGTACTTAGTATTGATTTTCTTTCACTGTGAACTGTAAAATGTAAAAACAGCCTGCAGTTCCCTTATTGTGATATTTTTGGCTGATCTGACTCATAAAAATTACTTTCATTGATGTATCACAATGCATCCAAGCTGATGCTAAATAATAGCATTTATACAAATAAAACCATTAACTTTAGATATTTAGGTATTGTGTGAAGCACACAGCTGATATACACTGACCAAAATTATAAAAGCAACACTTGTTTTTGCCCCAATTTCTCATGAGCTGAACTCAAAGATCTAAGACTTTTTCTACATACACAAAAGGTCTATTTCTCTTAAATATTCTTCACAAATCTGTCTAAATCTGTTAGTGAGCACTTCTCCTTTGCGGAGATAATCCATCCACCTCACAGGTGTGGCATATCAAGATGCTGATTAGACAGCATGATTATTGCACAGGTGTGCCTTAGGGGTTATGGTATGGGCAGGCATATGTTATAGACAACGAACACAGGTGCATTTTATTGATGGCATTTTGAATGCACAGAGATACCGTGACAAGATCCTGAGGCCCATTGTTGTCCCATTCATCCACGACCATCACCTCATGTTGCAGCATGATAATGCGCAGCCCCATGTTGCAAGGATCTGTACACAATTCCTGGAAGCTGAAAACATCCCAGTTCTTGCATGGCCAGCATACTCACTGGACATGTCACCCATCGAGCATGTTTGGGATGCTCTGGATTGGCATATACGACACCGTGCTCCAGTTCCTGCCAATATCGAGGAACTTCACACAGCCATTGAAGAGGAGTGGACCAACATTACACAGGACTCTATGCGAAGGAGATGTGTTTGCACTGCGTGAGGCAAATGGTGGTCACACCAGATACTGACTGGTTTTCAGACCCCCCGGACCCCCCAATGTAGTAAAACTGCACATTTTAGAGTGGCCTTTTATTGTGGCCAGCCTAAGGCACACCTGTGCAATAATCATGCTGTCTAATCAGCATCTTGATATGCCACAGCTGTGAGGTGGATGGATTATCTCGGCAAAGGAGAAGTGCTCACTAACACAGATTTAGACAGATTTGTGAACAATATTTGAGAGAAATAGGCCTTTTGTGTACATAGAAAAAGTCTTAGATCTTTGAGTTCAGCTCATGAAAAATGGGGGCAAAAACAAAAGTGTTGCGTTTATAATTTTTGGTCAGTGTAGTTTAGATTTTATCATTGTGTACACTTGTAATCTTACTATAAATATGTACAATTTTTAATTAGATTAAAAAATAATAATAGTGATTATAATTTAAAGCTGCAGTCCAGGTGCTCTAGCAGTTAATAAACAGAACTGCATCCGTCTTGCGGAAGAACACTGTAGCCGGAGCTACTTCTCTCTATGTCTATGACTGCAGCTTCAAAATAATCTAATCTGTGCCACTGATAATAAATACATGTTACCTCTACACACATTTCGAAATGGTCAATACATGCTCACTAAGAGTTCAAATTCAAGCTAAATGTGTCACTGAGGAATTGACTAAAAACTGCAAGTCAGAGTTTGGCCAGAGTCTCTGTGTACAGGTGCACTAAAATAAAGCGATACAAAGTGTGTTCGCTCAGCAAAGGAATATATGTTACCCTTCGGCATGATGCCCAGTGGAGTAAAGCATTACTAGAGTGAAAATTTATGGTGCTGTTTGCCTGTGTTAATTCATTATTTATTTATTTCCCAGAGCTTGCCCTTGACTCTAATGGAGCGCTGCACCAAATCAATTTGAAAGCTAGTTAAGCTGCTACTCAAAAACCCCACATGCAAAGTGTCCAACTACATTTTTGCACACTGTCAAACACCCTTGAACATGCTTTAAATGGTCGACATTTCTGAAATGTGTGTGTGTGCGTGTGTGTGTGTGTGTGTGTGTGTGTGTTTGTGTGTGTGTGTATGCAAAGAGAGTGAGTGATGAAAAGCAAGAAACAGAATTGTGTCTGCACATCTATATGTGTCTATATAACTATATTTGTAATGCATTCTTTAACAGTTCTGAACGGTGTTTCAGTATGTAAGCAAATTCAGCATCCAGCCACTTCAGCACTACGGACAGCGCACTTTAAACTACAATGCATTAAACCTTTCACAAACGATTATCTTTGTGGTGCTGAGCTATTGTCAAACACTTTCCTTCACTTTAATCAACAACCCATTCTGCGATCTATTGCAAAAGCCACATCAACACGTTTCCTGCTGACACCAGAGTAATGGGATTAATCAACTACAATGATGATACATCATACAGAAAAGGGAACACGGATGTGATCAAAGTGGTGCCATGACAACAACTTGCTGCTGAATGCCAACTAGACATAGGCAGTCATTACTGTCATGCAAAGCACAGCTAGCCTCAAACCATCCGTGCTTCAGTATAAATGAGGCAATAGTTACAATCTCCCATCTACGCCAGGTGCTATGGGCAACATATTTGGTGGAAATCTTTTAATTGGCCATGAATGGCATGCAATCTGTTCCCATTTGTTTCGCACACACTTCATTGTACTGAAGTGTGTCATGAGTAACTGTCTGGTTACCGGTGGTATTGAGTTCATAGGAAAAGGCTGTTGCGAAGGTTAAAGAGAAGATAGTATAGGAAATGGCCCATCAGCTGCAGAACACTTCATTGTTCACTGGGCACTGGCAAATCAAAGACTGAGTGGGATCCAGTTCCCCTTATGTAAATGTGCCTATTGTGCTGCATTGAATCTATTTTACAGTACACTACATTTTATTATGTTCACACACCACTGTCTGCCCGATGTGATTGTGCCTACACACTATAGAAAGTGCTGATGGAGCATTTGATGGTATAAGATGTGTTTTGAGGGCATGGAATCAGTTTGAAATCAAGCACCTCCCTACAATTCTCATTGTCAACGGATGTCAGAGCATGTGGCTTTCTTATCTTATGGCACAATAGAGGAAAATGTTCGCAAAACCTTGAGTTGTTCCTCAATGTCCTCATGAACAGTGTAATTTATTAATTTATTTATTTGAAATGTCCTTTAAATTTAGTCAATATTTTGCCATTTCATTTTAGTGTATTTTTATGACGAATGGTTTGTTTAAAGTACTAAAAACAGAAAAGCTTTTCATATGCGTTTTTGAAAAGCTTTGCGTACAGACAACATTGCCAAAATAAACCCATTTCACACAGATATACAAAATTGCTTAAAACTGTTTATTATGCAAGCCAGGCCAGTAGTTGGCAATGTCACTTTGTAAAGAAACACCACATACCTCCGCACTGCACACATGTAAATGAACAGCTAAAAAAAAGTGCATAAAAAGTTGACAGTTTTGTGATGAATACAATGTCATTTAAAACTGCACCTAATTTTTTTTTGTACAGAAAGTTGTACAGAAAGTGCTAAATTAAATATAAATATCAATAAAAAAAAAAAATAATAATAATTAGAAATAAACCAAACATTTAAACATTTTATACATTAATTTGAACACATCAACACCTAATATTAGCATTGTATTTTGAAAGCACAGTCTGAAAACATTTAAGGACTATCCTGAACTCTTACATCAAATCAGCAAACAAGGAACACATCAATTTCATACTTAAGCACCTCCAAAATAAATAAATAAATTTGATATAATCTGCGTTAAGGATAAATGCAGAAACCTGGGGCTGTAGTTGCACTGAAGTTTGTCTTTTGAGGTGATAATCACACAAAATTCACAAAAATCGTCTTAAGAAAAGAGAAGTTTCTTAAGATAAATTCTAAGAAGTTTATAAGAATGTTCTTCACATTGAAATACTTTGAAGTGAAATTCTAGAGAAACTAAAGGCTTTGATGTTATTTGATGGTGTGGAAGTTCTTGTAGAAGACTCACTTCTAAAAAAAAAAAAAAAAAATGTCTTGCACTTACGGTAATCACAATCAGAATAGAGTCTTTCTCAACAGTGAGATGTATGTTTATTAATTTTCACTCTCTCTAGAGTGAAGGTGTCTTATGTATGGGTGTTCTTATATTTGCTAAATAGTGGCAAAAATGATTGTAACTATGAAAAATTAAACATGAGGTCTGTATTTGACTTGTTTTTTATTGATATTATATGACAGTATAGGTTTATATATAGCTGATGTTATTTTATAAATCGTAATATTTAAAACAAACCCAGTAATTGTATTAAACATCTGGAGGTTGTCCTAATTGACGATTTACCTGACTTATGAGAAAAAAAAAAAAAAAAAAAATCAGAAATGTTTTCAGGAATATAAAATATTCTTAACTTTATTTTTAGGTGAAGAATAAGAAGAAAAGGAAGAAGAAGACAGCAGAATAATTTTATTATTAAGAATAGTTTTTTCCGCGCATCAGTCCACTGGTGGTGCAGTTACAGCATCTACCAGCAGGGGCCAACTGCCATGCATTGAATACATAATTGAATTCACAAAGACAAATTATTCACTTTTGTCAGCTTTTCCATTTCTTTATTTGTTTGTTTGTCAATTGATTTGTTTGCTGTCAATCATTCGTTTAAATAGCCTCTCTGTAAGACTAATAGCCAGAATCATTTCTGCTTCAGTGTGCTTTTAACAATAGAGAATGGTAGCCTTTTTTTTTTTTTTTTTTTTAACTGTATAGCCCAAATGAATAGTGCTTATATGTTGGATCATGGCAGAATGACAGGGAAACAAATAGTCTCTTTGATTCTGCCAGGCAAGTGCATACATCACGGACACAATGAGGTTATAGATATGGTGCCGCAGTGTCCATCAAGATCAGATTTCAGCACAGCACATATTTCAACATGTGGGCCATGCAATTTTAATCCTGTCAATAAAACAGGGGTTGTGTACAGTGAGATCACTTACAAGGCCTTAAAAATTTGATGTCACATGTCAGGTCCAATTCAACATTTGAGCGTAAATCACCAGCAATGACAGAACATGAAGGTGTGCACGACTCTGAGAGGCTCAATCTTTATTTATTTATCAAGGTTGGTGAATAAGGTACAAGCTCTTTTTCAGCTTTTTTTCAGGCTATTCATGTCCTGACGGGAATGCACAGATGCTCTCCCACCGTCTGAGTCACTAGGATGAATGTACAGCTGTCAAAGTGATAAATGAGCTACTGAAAATATTCATATGAAAATCTGGAAAGTTTTTTTTTGATTTTTATTGGTTGAGCATCATAAAGTCTTAAAAGTAATGTCACACAATCTGAGCACACTTTGGTTCAAATGCATTTCAGTGACTTTATAAAAAAGTCAGCACCTTTTTGACATGTGGTCACCTTCACTCTTAGAAAAAAGGTTCCAAAAGGAGGTTTTCACAGCAGTGCCACAGAAGAACCATATTGAAGAACCAACTTTTAATGGATCAGTTCTTCAAAAGGAATCATTTTTTGCAAACCAGCTTTATTGGAAATGTCTATGTTGGCTAAACTGTTACCGTTCAGATGACACAGCCACAAGAGATACTATAAGCTAGATAATTTTTCTTCACTGCTAATATGGGTTCATTATTAAAAACTTAATTTACTTAAGCAACCGTGCCATTTTAGCATCTTTTTACAAAGCTTTGCGCTCTTCTGTGGAACGACTCGTGATTCACTATTCTCCATCACAAGTCCAGTTCTGTACCAGGTGAGCTACTGAGCAAGTTTACTTTGTCAGAAATGCCATAAATATGGAGCAGATTATGTTATGCAAACTAAAGATGCACTGATCGACCGACCAGGGACTGCAATTGGCCAGTTTTCCGCATGATCGGCCCGGACAGGCTGGCCGGTCAGTCTGCCTATTCCAAGCCGGACTAATAATGTATTTGTGTCTGGCCAGATGAGGCTTGTGCAGCCTGACTAAGTATGTGAGAGAGACTCGAGCAGAAAACAAATGAGCACAACAGCATTGATAGAAAGTTATAGATGCAACATTGCATAACATTTCCCCGAATATCAACACGATTGCAATGTGACACTGATTTTATACAATAGTAGTTTAATTAACATGAAGTTAAAAATTAGTGACTTACATTTTTTACACAATAAACACTGTTTTTGCTCAGTTTCGCTGACGAAAATAGTTACAATCAAAGCCACAGCAGAACTGCTGCCCATTTTTGAGCACCACAGCGGAGTTTCGTCACTGAATGAATCCACGTTTTTGAATGAACCAAGTGAGTCAATGATTCAGAAACCCATTCATAAAAGACAGTCACTTGCCTCGTTTCTGAATGAATCTGCCGTTTGAACGAACCGGTTGAGTGAATAATTAAATGACTCAAAGTCACCTGCTGCAACCTACAGGTGGTTTGGTTTCATATTTAAAAGTATAATTGCATGTTCCCTAGCATTTCTTATTTGTATGTTTAAAAAATATTTAAAATTCACATTAATTTACATTTCCAAAATTGACATTAATCTTATACAATTATTTATGTATTTGAAGTTTTGGCATGTAAATGCATTTATAGAGAATATCTGTAACAGTCCAGATTGGGGGAATTGTAACATTTAATATTGTTTTTAATGGTTTTATTGTGTATATTTATTTATTTATTTATTTTTGCACTGAAAAAAAGGATAGGTTTTTTTTTTTTTTTTTAGAAAATTGGAATCACCAGGTCACACTTACAAAAAAATAAAAATAAATAAATAAATAATCAGACATTGGAATCGGCCAAGAAATTTGCAATCGATGCATCGCTAATGCAAATGTTAAAAATGTATTTGTTTATAAATCTTGCACTGTGAAAAAAATGTGTTTTGATGTCAAAAGGGACATGCAAAAATAAGTCTTAATCGATAATCTGCATCTGTGACGATGTGTGAAAAGGAACAAAAGTTGTTTTACCTCCACTAAAAGTGCATTGAAATGTATGTATAGATACAGTTTTGCAGAAATGAAGGCAGTCACATATTCCCAATCAGCGTGATATATTCATTTATATATGCATGTATGCATGTACTTTGTGTGATGAACATTTTAATAATCTAAAAACCTTTTCAATAACCCTTTGTGCAATGAAAAGGTTATTCACGGAACTGTAGATGCCAATAAAGAATCTTAAATATTTTTTTTTAGGATTGTCCACTAGGCCTGTTAGGTCATACATACATCATGATATGTTCCCGGGGTGCCATTGCTGTTTGTATACACTAATAAAGCATCTGCAAAACCCTGCTAACTTATTAGAAAAAAAAACAGCTTATCTGTGCAGTCACACTAATGAAAAACTTTCAGACATTCAAACTTCAGCTCTCATTCAGATTTTGTCCCTGCTTGCTTCTATTTCACATCACATAATCTCACTTTATCTTTTCATCTCACTTCCTCATTTTTTCCCAGTCAAATCTATTTCCGGACATCACCGTCTCAGAGGAATCATTCTGAATGGCTCTTTTGTTAAAGGTCACTGTCATTTGGATGGAAAACGAATGACAGCTAATTTTAGTCCTGCATTAAAGGACAAAGCACCCCTCCCCTTTTGGTCAATCACACATTATTCATGAAATAGTTCACTTTAATCATAAAGCTTGTTATAAAAGTTATAAACTTCCTGTTTATTAGTTTCAGAAAACAAACAAAGCATACAGAGGCACGTTTTCACTGACTGGCGGGATGGAGGTAAGCAAACACCTCTAGAAATGTCAGTGCCTGGAATCTGCAACCGGAGAGGATACTGTCATTCCGGACACTGTAAGTAATGCATAGCTTTGTCCAGGATACCAGGGGATGACCACTAAGAGAAACCCAATGACTCAGTGACTCCAGAGGTCATTGAGACAAGGTGACCTTTTGGAATCAGATCTTCAGTATTCATATAATGCAAAATGAATATATATGTACTGAAACAGGCCATTTTTGTTTTTGTTTTATTGAAAGTTTTATTGAAATCTGGTATTTCAATCAGACCCAGTGACACAGGTGTATAATATCAAGCGAAATCAAACCTTAAGACCACATAAAATTACAGAGATGGGTAACAGAGTGCTGAGGCACATGGTGCAGAAAAATAAAAGTCACCAATGCTCTGTTCATTCCATAACTGAAGTTCCAAAGTTCCACTGCCATTAATATCAGCACAAAAACTGTGGTGGGAGCTTCACAGAATGGATTTTCAGCATGTCTGTGCCCCTGTGCACAAAGCAAGGTCTATAAAGACATGGTTGGATGAGTTTGGTGTGGAATAACTTGACTGGCTCTCACAGAGTCCTGACCTCAACCCCACTAAACATCTTCTGGGATGAACTGGAATGGAGATTGTGAGCCAGGCCGTCTTGTCCAACATCAGTGCCTGACCTCACAAATGCTCAACAGGATGAATAGGCAAAAAATCCCACAGAAACACACCAAAATTATGTGGAAAGCCTTCTCAGAGGAGTGGAATTTGCCATAGCTGCAAAGGAGGGACCAACTCATATTAATGTCAATGTGTTTAGAGTGCAATGCCATTAAAGTCCCTGTTGGTGTAACGGTCATGTATCCTCATTTCTGCCTCTTCTTCTCTCTCAAGTTATTGTACATCATTTATATATTTTATATTTTATTAAAATAATATCATGGCCATTGTTTATTTTATTATAAAGTTAAACACTATCCTATACCTTCAATTTATTATTATTATTATTATTATTATTAATAATAATAATAATAATAATAATAATAATAATAATAATAATAATAATAATTATCAAGTACTTTAACAGCCATTGATCTTTTTTTTTTCCTTCTCTCTGACTGAAAGCACCTCATCATTAATTAATCCATGATACACTATATCGTTCTTTGTTTCATAGATAATCTCAGGTTATGCATCTTGTTTTGTAAACATTTCACAGCCTGGGATTCATAACACCTGTTTATCTTTTTGAGAGCACTCTGTGCTTTCATAACACATCTCAAAAGGCTCAGTAATCTCCTTTACTCACTATTTTCGATTTTGATTAAAATGACAGAAACGGAGAGACAGAGACCCTATCCGCCTAACAAAAACATGTCTGTTTGTTCAAGTTTCAATTAGCACGAGCACAAATTCTGGTGCAAAAACAAAGATTATTGCTGTGGGCACTGTGACCCAGATGGTAGCTCTTGAAACACACAAAACATGAGCAGTGCTAAATGCAAATGACTGATGGGCTTTATTAGAGCCAGAGCCCATTACCTCTTTGAAGAAGTGAGATTTGTTTTTTTTTTGTTTTTTTTTCAGGGTTTTTTCATCTTGTCCCTTTAAGCATCTTATTTCAACAAGATTGAAACAGTCTTTTAAAGGAAAAAGAGGACAGTATTATATATATATATATATATATATATATATATATATATATATATATATATATATATATATATATATATATATATATATATATAAAAGTTAATGAATTGTAAACTAACTTAGACACAAGCTTTTTAACTAGCATTAACAATAGCTATTAAAAGATATATTGCTAGTGTATGATAGTTATATCATTATCTACCATTAAAATTACAACAAAGTATAATGCAGTCGTCCATTTTTTTCTTTTATATCAGAATCATATTTTGACACACACAAATGTAGGTTAGCATAAACCACTCTTCTGCACACACTACGCTTATCTGAGATAATGAGTGCTAGGATTCCACCATCCCAACATTCACACCCAGCAAAATGACTTCTGAAACCAACAGGATAGTTAATGTACGCCGAAAATCATTTCAGGAGCATATTTCCCTTTGATACATGATCATAAGCAATAATACTGGAAGAAAACCAGCAGACACATATTGTCTGACAAGTAATTTGGCTCTAAAAAAAGATTCCACGTTTGCTGTATTCATAAAGCAGTCTGAAAACTGATTGCCATCTCAGTGGTCAAACAAGAGAACAAAGCTCTTTTCATTCAGTCAGGTTTACAATAGAAAACTTAAAAAGAAGATACAAAATTCAGCATGGATACCCCTTGTACGATTACAAGACTTTGGTCTTTGATGTTGCCAGTGCAAATGTGCGGTTTCATCTTGACAGAAAAGTGAGCATTTAAGCAATCTTCTATGACACATGCGATTCAGCAGTGATGGGCCGAAGCAACAGTCATTGTGAATGGAAGAGCTAAGTAATGTCTCATCAAATGCTTCAAAAGACACCTAAAAAGACTTGCATTGTAGGATCACTTGAAAAGAACGAATATGAGAAAGACAGACTTGCAATAAGAGGGTTTATACATACTGTGCAAAGCATGAAGGGAACATCTAATCTAAATACAGATGATGGGATGATCTCAGGGGTGAGATGATGAGATCAAAAAAGCCGATTTGAAACATGCTGTGCACGGACATATGTGAATTTGACAATATCCCTCGACTCAAATATCGTAGGCTTGATTTCACCACAGCTTGGTGTTGGTTTTCAAGGGTCAGTTACCGACTCTACATACCGTATGCTTTTTCTTTTGCCAATACCAGCACATCTGCAGACATTTTGCCTAGATTGGTGTTCGGTTATCCTACACTTTGTTTGTTTGTTCGTTTTCATTTGTTTTTAACCCCACCAGATGAGGAAGCTGAAAAAGTCCATTACTCTCTAGAAAAGATGGGGATACAAATAGAGTGGAAAGAAAAGACAGCCATTTCCTTTCTCACTCAAGCATAGCGGATCAAACTAGTCCAAGTGTAATCAAAAGCCATGATTGCAGTATACTCATGTGACCCTAGTAACAAAATAATAAATTTAGAATGCATTTATTTTATACTAAGTATTCAAGACTTTTAACATATTTACTGACATATCGCTCGAGACTTTATTTGGAGTACTACTTGTGCACAATGTACATTTCCTAATATTAAGCCAAAAATGTTTTAATGTGACTGTTGATGAGGACTGTATGATCTTTAAAGATTTTGCATTTAAAGACCGACATTATTTAAAGTGTACCTAATGTATACTTGTAATAGTACCACTTTAGCACAATCAAGTATACTTAAGTATATCTTTAGTTGGACTTCAGCACTACTTCCGCACAATTAAAGTGCATTAAGTACAAAATTAGTTGTTCCAGTTGATCAGACTTTAAATGTACCAGTTTAGTATAATAAAAGTGCAACTGCAGGTTATTTTAATTAAGTACATATGATAATGTATTTGTAGTATACTTAGCATGAAATAAATGTATTTATTTTAGTATATTTACTTTTTCACTAGGGACATAATGCAGCAAATACTGCATGAAAGTTTTTTCAGACTATCGTCAAAAGGAAAAGACATGCGTGCTTATTACACAAGACATATTCATGTGAGAAGATCACACTGTGGAATGCTTTGGATAGAAGAGTTCTGAAGTATCCATATCCAGCTTTTTTCTTTTTTTTTCTCTTTTTTTTCCCCCAACACGAAAGTAAACTATTTCTGCAAATGCGTGCAACTTGTTTCATTAGAAACTGCAGTAGAAACGATTAAACTATTTGTGGTACAAACCAGTGTTTATAATTACAACAATACATTAAAATAATATTGACTTGACAAGATGTTTTGTGCAGCTAAAAATAACTGGATATGATGTTGAATGTCTCAAACATTACAAATTGTCATGTCCACTCTTACATTAACAATAAGGTGATTATTTGCCCCTTTATATTATAAGATATTATGGTCATAACAAAATTTATTTATTTATTTGTTTGTTTTTGTTTGTTTGTTAGATTTTTTTTTTTTTTTTTTTTTTTTTGAAGAGCATGCATTAAAATGTATATTTAATTAAATATAATTTTATATCCTCTGTCATAAAAGTCATACACTTTGAATCATTTCAAACACAGAACGTATTATTCCCATGTTAAAATGTTCAATAATAATAATAATAATAAACAATGCAATATTTTGTTATAAGGGGACTGTTATATTTTCAAATGGTTACATTTTTAAAAGATTAGTTTATTTGCTAAAGTTTTACATTCATTAAATTACCATAATTTTTGATGATACATTATAATACTGTATTTAATATTAAATAGAGGCCTATGAAATTGTGTTTTCTTTTTATATTTAACTGAAAGGGGATGAGACCGGAAACCTCATAAACTGTAGTTACAAATGACTGGGCCTACTTTTACATTAAAAATAAGGTGGATAGAGAGGGAAAGCATAAATATTGCTTAAAGCATATCTATGTATGTATGTATGTATGTGTGTGTGTGTAAAAATGTTACAGGTTGCATTGTTTAAATAGTAAGCATAAACAAATGATTTTTATAATTGTTTATAACTCACTCCATGTCACAACATTATTTAAAAAAAATAAATTTCAAAACATTTTTGAAAAAACATTATTAAAAAAAAAAAAAAAAGACATTAGCAATCCATGAAATCCTCCATGATTTCATATGAATGGTGACTACCAACCTATATTAAATGTGATAAGGTAAAAGGTATAATTGCTTAAAAAAAAAATCTACTGAATATTTTTGGTGAAAAGAGCATGTATGAAAAAAAAAAAATGTAAAAATATATTTAATTCAATAAAAGGTTATACGCTCTGCCACGGATGCTCCACTCCAGTTTGAACATAGCGCTCATTATTCCCATGTCAAAATGTTCAAGAGCTGAATTAGAAACCCACTCAGAAGCAGCTAAAACTCAGATGAGCTATTTTTTCCCCACTTCAAACAATCAATGGTGATTCTGAGTTCATTAGCCATGATGTGACAGAGTTAGCTTAAATGATAGTTAGTGCTCCACTTTCTGTTTTAACTTTACATACCTAGGTAAAAAGACCATGTACCAGCCACTTCAGAATGATTGTTCTTCCTGTTGCCTTTGGCATGTCATTATTCCAGCTATTTAAATAGATTAAAAAAAAAAAAAAAAAAAAAAAAAAAACACTTTCAAAATGTGCCTGGGTACAGCTAATGAGGAGAAGAAACATGACCATTTGCCTTCTGTCAAACCGTTGACAGAAGAAATGCATATAGAGGTAAAACTTTATGCAGACAGATAGTAACAAAATCAAGTAACAACAAACTAAAATAAAAATGACCAATAAACTATGCTGAACACAATTTGCAGCCTATATTCTAATTGCTGGGCTTTGGATGAAGTGGCAACTACCATCCACCATGCTTTACTGGGAATAAACTGCATCACTCCCACATTATACATTCCAGAATCAGCTTAAGGCACACTGTGTCTTGATTTTAACACTCTTCTTTATCGTTTGATAATCATGCGATGAATAACTTGTGCCATGATTGCTAGAAAAAATACAAAAATATTCATTTTTAATAAAAGTAGGCAAATACTTATTTTAGGCGCACCTGCTGCCATGCTAAACCAGCAGATCTGTTCTATAGCCCTGCCATTTCTGTGATATGGAAATTGCAACTGCAATCGCTGAAAAAATGGATTCGTTATTGAATATCATGGAATTTGGCGAATTTTGGAATGAAGAAATACAGTTGGGCTGTACAATTAATCAAACTTAAATTGTGATATGGACAATCTCTGTGATTATTGAACTGCAAAAACACTGCCATTTTAATATAAAGTCTGCATGTGCTCTATGAAATGTCTGTAAAACTACGGCCATATCACTGTAAAAAATTACCGTGAATTTAACGGTAAAAATACTGTAAAAAAAACCTGTTAAATGGTTAACGGTAAAAGGCTGTAAAATTTACAGTGAACAGTGAAATTTACCGTAAACTGACATTCCCAGAATTCCCTGTGTTACATTTTTTTTTTTAAATTTGAAGTTTTTTTGTTGAAATAACCCTTTTTTCTTATTTTTTTTTTCTTAGCTGTTTTGTACATTAAGGTTCTATGTTACATCTGTTACATCATGTTGTTAAATTAATGTTTATGCATTATTTCAGTTTCATGTGTGTTACCATGATGGTGTTTAGTGTTTGTGTGAATGACACTGTGCACCTTCTATATATGTTAATTTTTAAAAGCTGTTTGTGATGAGCTTTGGTTCATCATTTGACTTTCTCATCACCACCTGCTTTTGGTGGTTATCAGTGTGTTACAAAGGTACAAAACAGATTTCAGTACTTCAATAGGTTGGTACATTAACATTATATCAGTTAATGAAATTACAGTATTTACCTGTAAATTTAAGTGAAAACCGCAAAACATAAAATGTTGCTACCGTATTTTTTACGGTAAAATTCTGGCAACCACAGCTGCCGTTTTTTTACCGTAAATTTTACGGAATATTTTTTACAGTGTGTGTTAATATGAAGTAATTTTCCATATTGATTTTTTACAGATGTTTTCAAATTATTTCGAATATGCACTAAATGCACACATAAATATCCATAACCTTAATGGACAGTGACCTAGCAGATATACGTTTCTTTCTTTCATTCTTCTGTATAATGTGTTCTGTGTCTCACACCGAATAAGTGGTACCATTATAATACTATACATACTTAAGTGTGTATGATTATTATGGTGCAATAGTATTGAATATGCAATATTTTGCATTTATTGTAATAAAATTATTATATTTGCATGTGATCACAGTTTAAAAGATTAATTTATCTGCTATTTTTTTTTTTTTAATTTTATGATAAAAAATAAAGTTTTGATGATACATTTGTATTAAATATTAAATAAGGGTCTGTGAAATCAGTGAGTTTGTTTGTTTGTTTGTTTGTAATTCTGTGTTATCTTTTTTCTGGATTTCTGTTTGATAGTTCAGTTTTTAATGGTCAAAAATGGCATGTCTAATCAAATGAATTGATAAAAATAAATAATAATAAAACATATAATAATCATTTATTTTACTTTCTACAATAATTGCACTGAGTACATCAGATTAAGGAAAATGTCTATAGCATGGTGTTTCTAGTCAAGGAAGACTAGGAAGAGGTAAAGTTTTTAGGCAATTATTGGGATCAGATGTCTTTATGTTTTGATCCTGTACATATTCTCTGAACTAATCTCTGCAAACTTGGGTGACTTCATGCAAAATACATCTAAAGGCATCATCCTTAACTTCTCCAAAGGCTGCCAAAAGGATATATGGTCTACTTTAAAAAGCCGGTTCCAGAACACTCCAAACCCTATGAACAGTTTATAAGAGCACAAACTTAAGACTTAAAGTCAATCAAATTATTTTACTCCATTTACTCTATCTCCATTTTTTTGTTGTTGTTGTTGTTTTTTTGTTGTTTCTTTTTTGTTGTTGTTGTTGTTTTGTTTTGTTTTGTATAGCGTTTTTCTCTATGCAAATCGTTGCAAAGCACCTTTACAGAAAATGTACGTTTCTACAATATATTTAGTACCTTATCAGTGGTGACTGTCAAGTTGATGTAAATATCACAATTTACAACAGCAATCTCTATCCATACATTAAACTTTACATCTCTCTTACATGTACAGCATTTAGCAGGAATCGAATGTGTAGTTTCAACTGATTTGAAAGCCCAGAATCGCTCCGTGACCGTTTCCTCTCACCACAAGTGTTTGCCAGCAGGAGGGCACATAAAGGGCGAGAAACTCCAGAACTCCCACCTCACCTCTTCCTCCACACACTCTCCAATTAATCACGCTGCGGCTTCTTTCACACTGGAACTGTTAGGATTCGCTTAGTGTCCAGCCTCTCCCATCTGTCACTATAAAGCTTCCAAGCAATTTCCAACAAGATGGTACTTAATTATAATACAAAGGCCCCTGACTTAGACTTCCTCCGTGACCCATGAAATGCTGTGATATTGTCTGCATTGCAACTTCATTGTCTGGAAAGTATGACTCGCTCTGGCAGCTCTGTTAGGGAAGGCGGGTCCTGCATATGGGATAGCAATTTGATTTGCTTCACTCCAGTAGTTCATGGCTCTAGGGTAAGCATGGTTATGATCAAAAGAGGGAAGGCGAGAGACAAAATGATTACACAGAGATGAATACTATGATGATAAACGTCACACGACACTGTGCATGTGGATAAAATGCACAAAAAAAGCTGTCTGCAGATGTTAAGCGTTTCAAATTAATATGCCAGAGCATTTAAGACACAAAACACCCAATGGGACCACGTGCCAAGTTCTCTTCTCTAATTTGGAGAGGAAGTTTCAAAAATACCTCTGAGGTCCTGATTTACTAATATCTTAAGTAAAGGGTATTATTTGCTTGTGCAATCCAACAAATTGCATGCATGCTCTGTAGGCGTATTGTGGGTGATTTCCTAAGAGTAATTGTGAAAATAGTCACACAATTAAAATGTCTTTAGACACGGCCATATTTAAAGGCTTTTTGTGTGCGATAAAACCAAATATTAGCCATGCTACTCACTTGCAACTCTCTTAATACCAGGAATTTTAAGAATGATGATATACAAAATTTATATCACCTGAATTCACATATCAAAAAAGGGTACTATTTACATTTTTAATCATCCCATCTTACATTTATGCAGATTTTTAGGCATTTTAAAACAGGTGTACAGAAACATCTGTCAAATCTCTCAGTATGCAAAAGGAGTGAGAGAGATGCTCACCAGAAGGTTTGTGACCCTGAAAAAAAGAACTATTGAAAAGCAAGATTTAGAAGCATATATGGAGGCATGCCTCGAATAACATGTTGTAGAGGGATCATTTACTTACCCTCAAGTTGTTCCAAACCTATATACATTTCTTTCTTCTGAAAGACACTGATTTCCATTGTATGGGGGAACTGTTTGGTTACCCACATTCTTCAAAATATCTTTTTTGTGTTCATTAGTAGAAAGAAACTCATACAGGTTTGGAACATCATAAAGGCGAGCAAATGGAGACAGAATCTTGAAGGGAAACCAGCAAAAACTGATGAAAAGTACAACTTTGAAATCTAAAAAGACAATTTTCAGCACATTTTGTTGGCACGGAAGTGTAGACTTATGTATGCATGTATTTAGCTATCAAATTCTTGTTGTCACTGTTTTACATTATGTTTTAATGTGCATATGTTTTCATGACTTGCAGACTTGATTTTATTTTCTGTGATATACTGAATAGTGTCATTGTTACATTAATTTAAATATATCACCAAGCTGCCTGACATAGATTATGTCTTGTTGAAAATGTGACAATGATGTGTGATACTCAAGGAGGCATCAGTTAAAATGGGTTGAAAATCATAAACAAATCTCTAATGTTTTGAACCATATGCTCATTTTCAAGCAGACGTTAATGAATTTCTAACAGTTTTCTAACAAAGTATAAATCTCATCAATTATTTGTATTTTTATATTATCATTATTTTTTTGTAATTATATTATTCAAAGATTATTATTTTGTGATCGAGCTGGTTTAAATACAGACAGGACATATAAAAATCTGATCTACAAGTCTAATCAGAACAGCTAGTTTTGACCTGTTGATGAGTCCTTTTTATACATACAAAGAAATCAGGCATATTTGTGTGATCGGTGAGAGTGTGTCATGCAAAGGCCCAGTAGTATATGTATCCACATTATGCTTGGCAGGGCTAAAAATAGCCAGACCAGCGCACCGTCATGACTCGACTGCCCAGTATGGCTGCTTCCCACCTGTTTCTCTTGATTGGATGGCACTATGTAATCTGGTGGTGTGCTTTTACTATGTATATAACTTCCACTTCAACCAGCAGACATTTGAAGGAAAAAAAAAATTAAAAAAAGAAAAGAAAGGAAAAGAAAAGAGGTGCATAGGACCTGTGGGTTGATATGATGTTGCATATCAACAGAATCTTATCAAACACAACAAAGAGCCATTCATTTACAAATGTGCCACTAATTATGTGACATTTCAACAGGAAGCTAATTAATTAGTAAGACTAACACCTTGTAACACTACATAGTGTAACACTACATTAGTAACACTATGTTCCGGGAGGCAAAGCACTATGAAGAAGCTTTTATGAGGTTTCTCCCCCGCTGAGCTCAAGCGCCCGGGACTGTCAGCCATCCAGTCCGGACCAGGTCTGGTTTCTCTGAGGTGAGAAGCCCAGAAGGAGAGTGCGGCGAGTCATGCCCCACCTCGAAAAGACTGGGGAATGGCTTGCCGCGCTCCACAGACCGCCTCTAAGAGGCCAGACCTGAGGAGCATCTTCTCCTCAAAGAAGAAGTCCTGCGGCTGGTGCACCCAGGACCATGGGGGTGTGTCCCCTCGGGGAGGGGCACGAAAAGTTCCAGCAGAGAGTAGGGGCTCCTCTCAGGGGACCGCTGTACAATCTCCGCCACCACTGGGGTTTCAGGGGACAATGGTCTCGGCTGTTCTGTTCGGCTGCCTCTTGCCATGTTTCAGGACAACGAACATTTAACATCCCCCCAACAAGCCAGGTGTCAAAATTAGTGCCCCTTTTGGAGAAATTGGCAGCGTGGAAACTACTGCCAAATATCTCTCCATGGGTTGAAAGGACTGTAGAGGAAGGCTACAGGATACAATATGCACATCGTCCTCCGCATTTCAACGGCATGGTTTCCACTTCTGTGAAACCGGAACAACCGCATTTATTGACACAGGAATTGCAAGTTCTTCTGGACAAAGGGGCCACTGAACATGTTCCCCTGCTAGACAGAGAGTCAGGCTATTACAGCCGTTTTTTCCTGGTTCCCAGGAAAGATGGGGGGTTGCGTCCAATTTTAGATCTCTCTGGGTTGAACCGCTACCTCTGAACGTACAAGTTCAAAATGCTAACGATCAAAATGATTGTCTCGCAGATCCAATCAGAGGATTGGTTTGTGACAATCGATCTCAAGGATGCATACTTCCACACAGAAATCTTGCCACAACACAAGAAGTTCCTGAGGTTCACTTTAGAGGGCGAAGCTAACCAGTTTTGGGTTCTTCTATTCGGTCTAACCTTGTCACCCCGCACATACACAAAATGCATGGATGAAGCACTGGCTCTTCTAAGACTCCAGGTCATCTACATTTTAAATTACATAGACGACTGGCTGATTTTAGCCCAGTCTCAAGAGCTTGCGCTTTGATATCGGAATGTCGTCTTAACTCATCTCCAATCTCTGGGGTTGAGACTCAACGCCAAGAAAAGCGTTCTCTCTCCTGCTCAGAAGACAACGTATCTTGGGGTGGTATAGGATTCAGTCATGATGTGGGCTCAGCTGACTCCTGCATGTGTCGAATCCATTCTAGACACCCTAAAGAACATCAAGCTAGGCCAGAAAGTTACAGTACATCACTTTCAGACAGTTCTAAGTCTCATGGTGGCTGCATCCACGGTTATACCTTTGGGCCTCCTGCACATGAGACTGTTTCAGTTGTGGCTCAGAGCCAGGGGATTTCATCCAAGGGCCAATCCCCAGAAGCATATAAGAGTTATGCGCCAAGGGCTTCGTACGCTCTATGTGCTTCAGACCCCGGTTTCTGACTTTGGGTACCACTCTAGGCCGTGGCTGATGCCGGTCAGAAGAGATCTCCTATCTCAGGCGCAATGGACATTATTTCATACCCGGCCCGAGCTCTGGAACCTTCATCTCTGGCCCTTAAAAGGGGACCAACTAAGATGCTGGGCTTCCAGCCCTGCTCTGCTCCAGACGTGTGCAGTGTGGTAAATGATTTATTCATCATGCAGTGTAGATAGCTTCACTTATAACACAAGAGTTTTGTTTTGTTTTTTTTTTAAATGGATAAACTCGAACTAGACTAGGCTAGTCAGTGATGATGTTCTTTGATAATGTTAATGTTCTTTGCTCGTTTTATGTGGCTGCTTTTTGAATAACTAAGGAAATGTAAGCATTATAATTAGTAACATACAATGTTTATATTAAATTATGTTAAATACAAATTAAGCCATATTAAAAACATTAGGCTGCTTTTAGCCTTATGCTGGAGCTGGTTTAGGGCAATGAAACTAAGTAAGTAAATAATTAAATAAATTAGCACGATAATATTGTGTATCAGCGATCTCACAGGCTGACGATAGGACTATTTTGCTATATAGAAAATGTACCGAACAGTGACACCACTGTGTAGTATCGAACCGAACCGTGAATTTTGTGAACGTTAGACCCCTATATGTTCTGCACCATCTTGGATTTATTTGTTTGTTTGTTTGTTTTTTTTTAATATATTATTTTTATTTTACGTATGTATGTATTTATGTATGTATGTATGTATGTATTTTTTATTTATTATTTTAGCAATCTAGACAATGTCTTATTATGTCTTAGAATAAATTTGTAAAATGTAAAATGCTGCTTTCATAGGCAGCTCACTAGATTCTGAAACAGAGCATGTGAATTAACCTCACAGATCTAGAAAGGCTCACTCGGCTGTACCTCACCTCAGGAGTACCACAGGGATCAGTGCTGGGAACCCTGCTGTTCTCCATTTACATCACATCTACATCTCATTTCCATCTTCTGTTTCTACATCTGTGATCCCAGCAAGGTTCACTGCATGCTTCTCAGATATATCGACCTGGTTGTCCAGCATCACCTTAACCTTAATGTTGATTAAATGAGTTCATCTTCCTTACCTTAACTCATCAAATCTATCTCAGTAAATGGTTGCACAGTAGATGTCACCAGATATTTTAAACAGCTACACAGATTCCTAATGATGTAAAAAAAAAAAAAAAAAAAAAAAAAAAGCCAGTTGGTGTACAAATATTACTCTCTTCACTTGTGTTATGATTATTAACTTACTAAACATTCAATATTGCGGTTATCATGACATCCCTACTCAAGCCTACTGTAGACAGTGATCTCTACACACTGTCTTTACACACACACACACACACACAACACAACCCTTATATACCTGTGCTACTAGAAAGAATGTGAGGATCAATCTTGAAACATATACATATTGATGTTCTATTGAGAGCATTAATACCACATAATAATACTGTGACTTTGTATGCAATGATTTTTAATTATTTAAAATGTATTATTTATTCATCTTAAAAGTGTGTATCATCAGTGTTGTTGGAATTGTTTTGTATATATTTGCATATTTTGTAACATGGTTATGTGATGGTGTTGTATTTAATTAACAATATTCAGCTGGAAAATTATTTTTATTTTGAGACTGAAAAAGCCAAAATGGAGGCCTGACCATATAGGGATGTTGTTAGACAGTGGAGGATTTTTGGGAAAGAAGGCAAACAAGTTTGTTGAAAAGGCATTAGATTATATTTTTCATGTTCCATGTTTCTTGAACAGAGGAATTATCTTCTTTTTTTTTTTTCTTCTTTTTGGAAATGAGTTGAGAGTGTAGAAAGCCTGAAACACACACAGAGTGCTCACTCAAAGCAGCACTAAGAGCACATAACAAAAAGCTAGTGCTCACCAGAGGAAAGAAAAAAAAAACCTTTGAGTTATTTAATTTCACTAAATAACAATGGAGTCTTTAAAATTTCACTAAATAACAATTGAGTCTTTAAAACTACACCAAGTCAGGAAAAAGAAAAAGAAAGACATGTGGCAATATCACATAATGAAACATGTAAAAATAAGCATGAAAAAACAGATTGTCGAATTGACAGTTAATTACTTCATGACTGGTCATGCTAATTGCTGTTAATGATGAACAAAAATCTAATCAATTGCAGTTAATTTATTGGAATGTCTTAGATAGATATAATATTAAAAGGTACGCAAGTACACATTTAACCTTAGAAATCACATGTAATTTTCCATTCAGTATACTGATAATTGGTATGTGCGATATTGCCTTGGTAGTACTTGGTTGAATAGAGGATCCCCTCTCCCGCGCCCCATTCCTTGCTTCAGAAACAATTGTTGTGTTGCAGGCCTTTGCTTGACATTTGCCGGTGGCATTTAAAACTTTCAAAGGCACAGTTAATTCTGCCACAAATGCTGAAGACACTTACTTAATTTACTCAAGTAACAGGAAATGGTATTGAAACAATCAAATTGTCTGTGTAGGGGGATTTTTTCCGTAGGTATTGTAGTTCTGATTCATGAATACAACACAGAAACAATGCTTTTATTAGTATCCTAAAAATGCTTGTGCAATCCCCTCTTGCTTATTTTTGCTCTATCTCATCATTCTTTCAATACTGAACACAAATTCCCTGATACAGTCATAGGCATTGTGAAGACAAAAGCAGTAGCTTGGCCTTTGCTACAAAGATATACTGACATTTTACTGTCCTGAGCATGGAATATTAGCAACATAAGCAATCCAAAAACACCCTAAAATTTGTATGCACTCTTTATTCCAATTTCTTCTCCTTCTGTCACACCCATAAACACACACACACCCCTAACCCAGCTCACCAAGTCTCTTGCTATAAACCCTAGGGAAGATAATACTGCTGATTGCAATCAATTTGATTCAATAAGTAAATGCAATGAAATATTAAGTGTTTTGCTTAATGCACACTAACTCCAAGGTCAGGACTCTATACACCATCTGTTCATATATGCGACCATTTAACAGCGTATCTCTATTACGAGACTGTGATTTATCAGTAAATATCCCTGCCGCCATTATCCCACGACTCATTCCATAATTTCACTCTTCCATTGTAATGTCAAAAGGCTACATATAATGTAAACATCATCTCCTGCTTGAATTTGATTTTTCTACTGGCATTTATGCAAATTGGGTGGGTGGAGGGAGGATGTTTTGCATTTGCTATAAAGCTCTAAAAGCTTAGGTCACGAATATTGCTTACAAGTGCCTTCACTGTGGCAGTATTTACATGAGAATGTTTAATAAAGTGTTTATATTACTCACAAAGAATGCCCCCTTCAATACATAGGGCCATTACTTACAGAATAATAGTGCGTGGTTTCATTATAAATTGAAGAATGTTAGATGACACATGCTGAGCCACATAAAACAATTTTAGAATGTAATATTCATGAAAGGCAGCAAAAGCCATCGATCTTTGGTGATGTTTTAAATGGCCATGGATTTTGGTCATGCTAACGGTAAGCTTTTTTTTTTTTTTTTTTTTAAGTTCTAGTTTTAGTGATACAATCTACAAAATTAGGCATTTTGCTTTCTTGATAGCCTCCATTAACAACAGTTACACTACTGAGCTTATGAGTTACTATGTATTTGTCCTATTATTACCCTCTAAATCTTACAAGATTTTTTTTTTTTTTTTTTTTTTCCTTTAGAGTAAGAAGAGAGCTGCCCCCAGACAATATGTTTTAGGATCGCATAGATAAAATAAAGTGATAATCAAATCTGGTATATATTCCCCCAAGAATGCTTCTGGTAATTTTGTAGAACACTCAGCATTGCATGTACAGTAGTACGTCTTCGGAAATGAAGGGACCCTGCTGTCTTTGGACAATGGCTGATATTAATTTGGACAGTTCACAGAACTACTAAAACATCTGATATAATTCAAGTCAAGACACAACAGATGAAACTGCTCCCTTATGAAGAGAATGGTGCCAGTGGGACAAATTCATGCATTCATGAGTTTGCCTCAAAGAACAGATGGTAATATCTAGCATATTGTTCTATATTTCTGCCTCCTTTCACAAAGAAGCCAAACACACACTTACTACCATGAAGGATGTGTGATGATTTCAAATGAACACCACAGAATCAGTGTCAGAGTCTGTGGATCAGGATAGAAAAAGTGGAGGGTGAGCTTATGCTCCTTTAATATTGAAGGTTCAGAAAAGGACTCCCAGTCCTTGGGGCCAAGTGCCCTAGGGGTGCTGTCTGTCAGAGACCTCCAGCTAAGAGGCCTCTAGGGGCCCAATTCTTGAAAACAAGAAATTGCAGATGAAAAAAAAGACACTCTGAACTGCACTCTACTGCAAATAACCATACTGTAAGTATGACCAAAATTATGAACGCAACATTTTTGTTTTCGCCCCCATTTTTCATGAGCTGAACTCAAAGATCTAAGACTTTTTATATGTACACAAAAGGCCTATTTCTCTCAAATATTGTTCACAAATCTGTGCACTTTTCCTTTGCCGAGATAATCCATCCACCTCCCAGGTATGGCATATCAAGATGCTGATTGCTGAGTTCAGCTCATGAAAAATGGGGGCAAAAACAAAAGTGTTGCGTTTATAATTTTGGTCAGTGTAGTTATATATAAAACACAGCATGTAATTCATAATGTATCTTGCAATTGCGGCAAGGGGCCATGAGGCCTTGGTAACACGCTTAAGTCCAAACAAATAATATGGTGCAACAATTCAAACTAAAATACTCCTTTTAAAATCAATGCTTGCTTGTAGAGGAAAAACAGTTTACAAGGTTACAGAGTTTCTGCAGAGGTGTTTTCTCCTCCTTCTCAAACATATGCTACCCAGATCCTCTGAGAACATCCGTATTGACGAAGATGGCAGGTGTGTGCAGTCTGATTGACAGTTTTTGCATATCACTGCTAACGCTGATGCGCAACATCAACATCTGCACCAAAGGGGATCACCGGAAATCTCCTTATTGTGCATTTGAAATGGATTGGATGTAAATATGATGAAGTCCTGTCTCTGATTTGCTCATATTGATTTTTCCTTACTGTGCAGGAGAGCATGGTTTGGGTGAAATAAATAAATAAAGGTGCATAGGGTAGCAGTGAAGCATGACAAATTTGGCCAAACAAAGTACGCAAGATGGGAGTGCTAAGTGGAGTTTTGACAGCTGAGTATGACGGGGGCCTCACAGCAGAATTTAAACATCTGACCTTGAAATTTGAGCTGCTCTGGCACAGCACACAGAGCCTCTCTTTTCAGTAGCCCTTCTTCCTAAGGTAACATTCACAGAATGCTTGCTCAAACTGCAAGACTGCAACATAATTTGTTCAGTTCATTTCATGACAAAACAAACCTATTGCTTACTGTAAAGAAAAGAAAAGAAAAGAAAAAAAAAAAAAGATAACTTACATTTATGTATGAACAAAATGCTAGATTTCAATACGCTATGGTAGACTTAACCTATCCTTTAGTATTACCGCCATAGATAGTGTAATCTAACAAGTATAGTATTATCGCCTAACTGTAAAGCACAGATCTGCACATACTTTTCTGTCTAGTATAATTTGCACATGTACCTTTGACACAAAATCTGGTCCAGTTTGCAGCTCATTCCTGGCCAAAAACTAGAAAATGTCTCACTAATATGAACTGATATAATATCAGTTCTTAAATAACAGATCACTCTACTGTAAAGTAGAAAGAATAATTTTCTGTAAAGCTGCTTTGAAATATAATGAAAAGCACTAAACATGTAAAGTTTGCATTAAATTGACAAAACTAAACGTTTATAACATAACTCAGGCAGTATCTTAGAATAAAAGAATAAATAAAAAGTGATACTGCCAAGAGCGTTTCTAGCCTTTATACTGGGCCACCCGCCATAAAAATGTGTCCACATATGCAATAAAGAGCTGCTTCAACGCTGATACACGACAGAAGTCCTTTGAGTTTTGTTTCATATTATGTGTTAGTAAATATCAGCTGACCCAGCGCTATTTTTATAGGCTAAAGTAACCCCTGACAGTGTGAGAAACCGCTGCAAACGATTCAGTGCGTGAGGCAACTGTCCGAAACTAGCAAACTGAATCACAAACTATTTCAGACCTTTTAAGCAAACCAGTTTGACCTATTGTATAAATAGCGATTCATCTTAGAATTGTGATCCTAAACAGATAATAGCAAACACATGATAGCTGAAAAATCATCAGGCAAAATTATTATAAAGTCAGAATAAGGTAATCCACTATCAGACAAGATTTATCAGTAATATTTCACTGCCACAGTAAAATGGTCTAGCTACTCCTCAGGATACTGCTTTGCAAGAGAAATATGAAAGGAATAATCAGCCTAAAAATGTTGTCATTTACTCACCCTTCAAACCCGTATGACGTTTCCATCCGTTGTAACTAAAACGTCTTCAGAAAGCACATAAATGTACCACAGGTAATATAATTTGTATGTCCTCTTCCAGATCTTCTGAATCCATTTGAATGTTTTGTGTGATGAACGGAGAGCAATTTAACTCGCATTCACTCAAAATCTAGTCTTCCCTATTTGAATCTGGCGCACGCAAGATCATTTGTTTGTTTACGTTAGCATAGCTCAACCCTGTGTAAAGTAACGACTCACGCTAAGGATGAGTGATACTAAATGTTTTAATCAGATATACCGATACTTTTTGTTACAGTTTTAAGATTACCAATAGTGATATGATTACTGATTATTTCTTACAGGTGTGTGTTCAATAAATAAATAAGTAAATACAAACAAACAAACAAATAAATAAATATGACACATACTGGCCATAGTAACAAATTTATCACAAAAGCAAATAGGAGCACAATCAATTAAAATATGTTTACCAATAGGTGTAAAAAAAATAATTTTGTATTCTGCAGAAATAATGTGATTAAACAATAATGAAGTAAATTATTATAATATACTCTAGTGAAAAATAAAATGTATTTAAAATGCATTTATTTCATACTAAGTATACTATAAATGCATTTACATATTATGTACTTAATAAAAATATCCTGTAATTGTACTTTTAGTATACTAAACTGGTATATTTAAAGTCTGCTAAATTGGAACTAATTTTGAATTCAGTGCACTTTAATTGTGGGAAAGTAGTGCTGAAGTCCAACTAAAGATTTAGCATACTTCAGTATATTTGATTGTGCTAAAGTGGAACTATTGCAAGTATACTTTAGGTACACTTTAAAATGTTATACATTTACAGACCAATATCATTTAAAAAACACACAATCCTCATCAACTGTAACAATAAAACATATTGTAGGCTTAGTATTAAGAAATGCACATTGTGCACATGTAGTACTCAAAATAAAGTTTAATTACAATTATTTATATCAGTAAGTCTTAAGTGATATGTCAATAATTATGTTAATGGATATTTAGTATAAAATAAATGCATTTTAAATCTATTACTATTATACCATGCAGGGTATTAATGAACCTTAATGAATTAATGAAGTCCAGGTGAACTGATGTACCCCAACTTTCAGATGCTGTGTAGTTGGGGTGACCATGCCTTTTTTACGTGACCGTAGGCTTTTTTTTTTTTTTTTTTTGTCCTGGCTGATTTCTAAATTGCCTAAAATGTCCGAGTTGGGGTGCTTGGACTCAGGACTTGGACTCGTACTCAAACTCAGACTGCAATTATGAATGACACAGATCACCGTAGAGTACAGGAGAATCCGCGTCATGTATAACATAAAAGATAAAAAAATACGTAACAACACAAAATCAAGATAAAAAGACATTAATAAACATTTCCCACTCAAGCTCAGTTGGTTAAAGATCAGGACTCAACCCTACTGGGTGCTGACTTTGTTTTAATACTTGCTAAAGGTACTGAAAAATAAATAGTAAAAAAGCCAAAACCCATACATTTTAGGCAATTTAGAAATCCCGGCCAGGACATGTCTGGGAAAAAGACGCCGTGTCGTCACTCTAGGTATAGTGCCATCCAATCAGATTGGAACTGGCCATATCAGTCAGCACTTGTCATATTTGTGTGCAAAATATTTCAGCCTAACTTTAGAAAACTGGATTAAAAGTTCATCCTTCACAGCAGAAGTGATCTGCATACATTTTGCATCTCCAGAATTCTTTTATCCACATGATTTTTCTCTTCAGAACTCAAGGTGTGAGGTCGTTTTTTTTCCCCCGAAAATAATACTCTCAATGAGGGCACCTTCAGAATTTATGCAAACACATTTTATTTTGATGCCTGAAAGAGCGTTTAATCTCCAAAATCCTCTTCTTTAATCTGGAAGGAAGCATGTTACCACAGGCTGAAGGATTCTGTCACAGATATTTGACTTATGATCAGACACATAAGGATACTCTGTGCGCAAAACATCTGAATAATGCATGACCAGGACCTTCTTAAATACAGTCAATATTTTATATTTAGATCTCATCCTGTTTTGGACCGGCTGCCATTCCTCAGAAGGGAAAACAAAGGGGATGTTCAAATAACAAAACAGGGTCTGTGGAGTTTCACAGAAAAAATATGATCCCCGTCCAAGAGCACTTAAGAAAAACTAACCTTCTCCCCTTATCATGTTCACATGACATTGTACGCTGCAGAACGACAGTGTACACAAGTAGAGACGATTGTTGCCTAATGGATTTACTAAAGTTACAGGCAGCATTGTTTCTGTCAGCTCAGCTTAGAAGAAAAACTAAGGAGGCATTTAAGATGTAATGAATGAAAATATATTTGGCAGCCCTCCTTCCCCTCTTCGACTTTAACCTCACAAAAAGTCTCTGGTCTAAATGTTCACTCGCTCGCATGGCCCACGTTCATGCTTCACTGCTGAGTTATTTAAGGGCCTCTTTCGACTCACGCTGACTTAATGTATAAGTTTCACAGCAAGTCTATTTCAATAACCTTGATGAAGTTAGCTTTGGGAGGGGTTGCGTTTTCTTGCAATGACTTTTTTTCCCCAAACCTCACTTACATCAGATGTTCTGTGGATAAATATTATTATATTTGACTTGGGAGCATCATGAAAATGTTTTATGTATCCTGACCCACTCAGGTCTCTGTTCACATTTAACTTTTAGGTCTGAACCACAGAGTGTCATAAATGAGAGTACTATGCATGCAAGGGAATTTTAATTTATTTTATATTGGATTGATTTCTGTGTCATGTGACACTGAAGACTGGAGTAATAATGCTGAAATAATAGTTCACGATATTACTGTTTTACTGTATTTTTAATCAAAAGCAGCATTGGCTTCTTAAAAATGTAAAAAAAAAAAAAAAAAAACTTATGACCCCACATTTGAAGAGTGGTGTGTATTTTCTCTTTCCTCATTTATTTATCTGATCATTTGGTATGTATTCTCAATCTAAATACAGTCTAAACAAATACAATGTATTTGTTGTGTGGGATCTTCATTCTCACCTTATGCACCTGAAGAAGGGCACTTTCAGTTGTCTGTTTCAGATGCATTGCAGAATACGAACTGTTCTCCAAAGACAGCCCAATTTACTATGTTCCTGCTTGATTTCATACTGTTATGGCCCTTTTCACACCCTCAAAATGCATATAGGATGTGTAGGTGCCCTAGGGACAGATGCTTTCATACCAATTGTGAGTCCACATGAACCGTACCCAGGATGACCTTTGGTCCTGCTTTCACGGCAGCCAAACAAATCAAACTCTGACATCAAACAGATTCGGGTCTACACCAAAAATAGTTTGCAAACTAAGAGTTCTTGAACAGACGGCAGCATGGTGACGGTTTGAATCTGTGCCAAGCGCCCAGAGAAACCTGAGACTCGCTTGTCAATGTATTGGACTGAATCAAGTTCATAACACGAGAGCTCCTTAGGGAAGAGATATTCAATTAAAATGAAGAAATTCTGATGGCACTTTAAAGCTAGAGAGACTCGTTTTTGTATTTAATTAGATCACATAGTCAATTGAAGCCGTTAACTGACGTAATGGATGTGCTCCCATGACGCCGTGAGACGCCAAGTCCCTTTAGCATCACTTTGTTAATTGTCTTCTTTACTGTGGGGGTCAAATGTTAATCTCCTGCCTCCTGTCTCATTGGACCTCACACAATGCTTCATATTAACCAAAGAAAAAAGGCTTGATGACCCATGCTCACATTAAAATACAAATGTATGAATAGAGCTGTAGCTCAAAAGGGATTTGAGGGTAAATTAGTCTTCCAGGTTGGCTCACAATTTTACGTCATGGCTGAACAGCTTTTCTAATTATGGAAAATTAATGTAATATGAATACATACTGTAAAAATATCGCCAGTGTTCCTAAATGCCATACACATTTCCCCCTCAAAAAGGACAGTAGAGATATGACAGGAAGTGAGTGGGAGTGAGAGAGGGCGACAGGATTGGGAAAGGTCCACGAGATGGGAGTCAAACTCAGGTGACCCAAAGCGCAACTGCGCCATATGTCGGTACGCTGCCTACAAGGCTATCAGCGCCAACATGTTTTGCACTTCTAAGCTTCAGTTAGTAAGTATCTAGCATTAGTATGTTCTAATCTAGCTGTTTAAATCAGATAATTTAACAAATGAATCTAACAACATAAAACAACTTAAATTAAAATGATTACTAGATTAAGTAATTTAGCAAACTTGACAATACAAGTTTAAAAAAAAAAGAAAGAAAGAAATAAAAAAGATCTCTGCAGTCATTGCTTCACAAACACAATCTTTTTCTAATAAACTTTTAATGGTATTTTCTATAACGTCTTGTAATTTCACCACAGATTCAGCAACACTTACAGAACAAAGTCAATCTCAGGACGCTGCGTTCAACTGAGTTTTCTTTGTTATGCAAATATTTCCAATGATGTAAAATAAATAAATAAATAAATATTGAATCATGTTTTATTTTTCTTGCTGCTGGAAGTTGTTTAGATCTCCTCTGTGTAATTCCCAAGCATTTTAGTGCAACCAATGACAGTTATCTGCCATTTACCACACCCTAGGACACCAATATTACTGCAGTTGTTGTTTGTCAAATGTTAGAATTAAAGTTAGAATTATGGTACAAAAGATGATAGTTTTCCTGCATTGTTCCCAGGGAAATATTTGTATTCAATAATGCAGTTGTTTCACATAGACTATAGTCTGTTAACCATTTAAAAATAATCTTATCTCTATTTTTTTTTCCACTTCCTTTTTTTTTTTTTTTTTTTTTTGGAACAACAAAACATCAACAACACAGCTACATTTTATCAAATAAATAAATGTAATTAAAATAAAAAAGCAAAAGTTAATTACAAAAATTAATACGTTCAAAGAATAATTTGAAGTTTTTTTACCATACGTAATACCTTACATCAGTTTTCCAAACATTATGGATTTAGGCTTGCAAATAAAAATTCTATCACTAGAAAAGTGTTTATCTAATGCATCAATTCTATACATCACTATACATCAATTCTTTATAAACAAATCCTCTTTATTTATTCAAACATGTTTTCTAACAAACAATGTTTAGAATATATTTTAATTGCATGTACATTCTAATCCATATTATCCTTGATTTTAAGAATAAATATTTTTCCAACTACAATAATACTTCAGCTTAATAAAGTTTGGGTGTAAGATCACTGCATTTTATTGCACCCCATAAAGGATGCGAAACATTTGTAGAATATCAAGCTTCTTTATTGTCTGCTGCATTATAATCATAGGCCAAATTACTACTGAATTATCTGATCATATATCTAAATTATTTGAATTATTTAATTAATCCAAAACCTCAACACTAAGGTTACAAGCTAGCACACTAGCAAACATCTTAACTGCTGTGCCTGAGTAAGCATCTATCTCTAAGCATGTTCCCTTTGCTAATTTTGCTGTCATACTTTAGCTTCACAAAAAACAGCCCTCACCCATTTAGAGACATACTGTATAACCATTGGCACAGTGCCACACTCTAAAATCTTGGCTTCTACAACCAGTAAGCTCCTCCCTTTAATATCTGGAGCACTGTTTGAGTTAAAATTCATATTAGCATGTAATGTGTATTGCTTTAGCACGATACATTGTTTCCCAAGCAATACACCCTGGAAGGGTAATTCCTATTCAAATGGATCTGCTCATGGAACACCATTTGCAGTTGTTCAATTTGGTTAACAGTGTGTATTTTGAAGTGATACATAGCGAGGCTGAGGCAGAGGTTATCTGTCATGCAGCATATGTAGAGAAAATCCCCATAAACCACTTGTGTAATAGTGCATGTGGCCTTTCCATCCAAGAATGAGAATAAATCCCTTCCATTCCCAGCATATTGCGAACAGAGATCACAAATCCATGACAATCAAAAGACCTTCTTACCATTTCTTTTTTCTTCAGCATAGATATAGTGCTGACATGTAGGCATGTTTTTAGACACTATAGTTGAACCACTAAAGTCAATCGACACATTTAAGATTACCATCAATTTATTTCTAACAAAGAGACAAAACCAAAGAATATATATCAATGTATAATGGTATATATGGTTGTGTGAGTGAGTGAGCATGATGTATAATGTATGTATTTCTTCTCTTGTAGAGAATGTTCTGGTTCCAGAGTGGAGAAATACAGTATACCACAGTGATTCATGTCACTTATGGAGCTCCCAGTGACTGACAAGAGGAAACCGTGAATCTGACACTAGGACACGTATACACTACAAAGTTTTGGGACAATTCTGTGCATCCATGAAGGAGAAATCTCTGATTACTTCCATATCAATATTTAGGTATCTTGTGTCTGCAAAGAATCAGTCTGGATTCCAGCAGCAAAATCTAATAACATAAAATCAAATAACATTTGTGGCCAGAGACTTTTTTTTTTTTTAATTAAAAATTAAATATATATTTTTAGAATCGCCTCTTACATTATATGATTGGAATTCTGGTAAAACAATAAAATCTATAAAATACAATCAATCGTTTATACATTTGTAAAACAGGAAAATTCAACTATGAAGGCATGACAAATTGTGTTCAAAGCAGTTTTAGAATTACCTTTATACAGAAAAAAAAGAAAAACAAAATTATATATATTATATATATTTATATATGTGTGTGTGTGTGTGTGTGTGTGTGTGTGTGTGTGTTTATATTTGTCCACATTCATTAGATCATTTTAAATAGACATAGAGACTGTTTGGGACATAAATTGCTCTGTGACTATTTAATTTAGAATACAAGTATTTCACATAGTTTTTGAATTATTAAGCAAAAAAAAAAAAAAAAACATAATAATGGATGCATAATAATTATTTAAAATATATAAATAAATAAAATAAATAGAAAAATGCTGTTTAAAATGCATTTGATTGACATTTACCATGTTACACCACAGGACATTTAAACTTGCCAAAAGTACTTTGTGTCAACTACACTTACACTTATAAAGTTCTGTTTAACAGCCTTCTCTCTTTCTGTTCCGTAACATAAATTGCTGCTAGACTGCAAGAGTGTCAGACTGGTTTGCGAACAAGTCCAAACATGTAGCTCTGTCTCTGTGATTTGTTGCACCACACATGGAGGAGAGTGACACACATTTCAGACGAGCCGTCAGCGTACAAAGAGAGTGGCATCGCAGCATTAACAACTAGTTGTTGAGGATTAAGCAGATTTATGGAAAACTCTCTGTGTTTATGAACTCTGTGTGTATAGAACAGGATTAAGCCCTCAGAAGAGCACCAACGACCATATACTGTGTATGTGGCCAAGGTCACACAAAACCAGGCACAATCCCCTCAAAGCTCAATTACTGATAGCATTTCTTCTGGTATGATATGTGCAAGTGAAAAAAATAAAATAAAAATGCAGTCAGTAAAATGTACACAGTAACTACAATGAGCCATATTTATTCCCAATGTATGACATTAAAATATATTACAAAAGAAAGAAAGAAAGAAAACATATCTAAAGATTATCTCAGAAATAACATTTTTTATTTTTTTTTTTAGATTGGAAAACTTCCATGAATCTTAAAGTTTCTTCATGGAACCACAGATGCCAGTTAAGAACTTTTATTTTTAAGAGAAGAAAATACCTAATAGTCATTTGTTTTCAACAAAATGATTATTATATAATTCAGCACCCCTAAAATATCTCATTTTACATCAGGTGATTCTGAAAAGCATGCTTTCAGCTCCCGAAGCCCTGTAAAAACAAATGAACTTCCCAACACCCAATTAAATTTTTACACCAAGGTTTTGCTGAATTATTTAGAGAGCACGTGCCCTGGGCTTCCAGAGGTAAAAGAAAGGATGAGTGAGCTTAGCTTACATATTGTTTGTTCACCGGGCACGGTACATTGGGCGGTGACATAAATATACATGGCCTCCTCTCCACCTGATGCTTAATCTAAAGATAGCAGTCGTGACACACTTAAACGTAAACCCGTACCCCATAGAAAGCTATTGTTCCAGAGCGTGAGCAGCACCCCTTTACAGCCGCGACGGGGCTGAACTCAGGAGCTCACTGGAATCCATCCCCTGTTTCCACCATGCATAATTCACATGTCCATATTCAAGTGTATTCACCTATTCATAATGTAGTTAACATGCAAACAGTAGACAGGGGCTAAAAGTGCGAACAAGGGCGGTAACTGCACGACATATTGTAATACACTGACATTTACGCACCCTCGTTATACAACGATGAGCACTTTTTGTTCTTATAACATCTAAAGTAACTAGAAATGGTGTGAATTGATGAGCTTTCACCTAAATTCACTCCCAGTGGTTCCTATCATTGTGCCTGATTTCTTGCGTCAACGAACATACCGGTCTAGTTATAAACCACAGGGCTCCCGACCAGGTTCAGGCGCTCAACTCCAAGCTGCTGCGGTTCATTTCTCGTGTCACCCCGGTCGGGACACTCCGAGAGATTTCCGGGGCTTGGCGTGAGCACTGATTAACTTCCTGCGTCATATGCAAAGATTAATCGCTTCCTGTGCTCAGCACCTCGATGGAAAGAGTAATAAAGAGGCTGACAAGGTGGTGTTCTGGGAGGTGGATAACCGAAGCTGTGTCACACCGAATGGAGACTAATGACGACTTTCCCAACACTGATATTTTCCCCCTTTATTTGAAGTGTCGAGGGCCATTTATGGTGTCTTGCATGTCAGACACACCTTGTTAAGTTGTCTTGTGTAGGTATAAGAAATTCCATTTTTGTAGTTATTAGTGGCCATCCACCTATTTTAATGTGCATTTTGGGATATCGCATAAAAAAATGCCCTCAACTGATTCAAATAAAAAAAAATAATAATTATCCGATAAAAAACATGCACATAAACTACGATGAAAACACATTTACCAAATAAATTTGTCAATGTGCATCAAAAAAGTAATGTGATTTTGCACTAACCAGTGGACCAATCTCACTGCACAGCATCTAAAGTGTTGTTTTGGTAATTTTAAAATGCATGAGCCAAAATCTGTCGCCAAAGTGATTCGGTATAATTAGAACTGAATACAACTGCACCCCCAAAGAACAGACATCTGCCTCTGAAAGCTAGATACTATTTGGTGCCAGTTCATCAGGAACTGTCAAATTAGCTTTCTTCATCTCGCTGGATGGAAACGGTGCTTTATTCGCAAATGCTTTCTGCGCTATTCCAATTTTGTGCATAAGTTAAATCCGCAACTTTGGATGGAAACATAGCTAGTGAAAGCTACACAAAGCTCTTCTATTTCTTCTATGTGCTTAACTGCTTTTACATAGCTTGAGACCATATTGTTACCTGAGTGTGCAAGAATCATTACAGAAATGCACCCAGGAAAGTCTGAAGGATTATGGGAGGATATGACGCATATCACTGCAATTACACTGTGACCTCTAGGCCTCATTACTTTTTTCCCCCCACCAGACAAACCTTATAATCTCCTCATGTTTTTTTTTCTTTATAGAATAAAAGTGTATAGGCATATTTGTCGTATTCAAGAAAGCTGCACTGGTGCAATGAAAGCAGTATAACCTTTAAGAATTGTCATATCTGTGGCTATTTCTGGTTTGCATCAGCACTGTCTGAGAAAAGTAAAGAAGTATCATAAAAATGGGGAGCGGAACATGTAACAGTGCAATAAAAATACACAATTGCACTGACCTGACAATAAAAAATGCTTCGCCATTAAGCTGTATTTTATATTTTATTTTAGCGGCACTCTTCTGAAAAACTCGTCTGAGCCTGTTATCGTTATCATCTCAAAAAGCTTTTGAGCTGGTCTCACTGTTTATCCACTAAAGCTTCACATCTGCCAGTTGCCCACTCAGAAAAAAGAAAGGTTATCTTCACAGCCATCCTACCAAAGGCACTAATCAGCTATCGGGAATGAGCTCCGTGCCGCAGATTCATCACAAGCCCACGCGCCTTATAACTCTCGTACCTGCTTTTTTGAACCGGTGAAACATTTTCAGCCTTCAGGCCTCTGGCACTCTCTCAGAATCCGAGAGCGAGCGGTGTTACGACCTGCAGCGTGCACATGTGAGTGCCTCCATTCATGGCGATGCAATGGGCTGTGTGATGCGTGTTAAATGCCCACCCAGCAGCCGCCGATGCCCTCTCCCCAGATCTGCCTGCTTCCTTGACTTTGATGTGATGCATATTTATGCGCAACCTGCTCCACACCATGTGGACACATTAACTTTGAGGTCGTTCACCCGCAACCTTCGCTTACACCACCATCTTTCAGGTTCACCGGTGCTCATGATCGGCCAATATTTATTTATTATAATCTCCCTTCACCCAGGGTAATTAATTAATTGCTAAGCAGCTTGAAGCTGTCAGCCAGTATGTTTTGGTGTCACAAGGTTTCCCTCCACCTAGTTATCTGGTTTCCTCACAGGATTACAGTAGAGACAACTAGCATGAATATTTAAAACGGATTCTAATTAAACCTGGGTGCATGAAGCGCACAAGGGACAAAGGGATCTGAAACCCAACACTCCTCTTCGATTGATACACGCTCTCCGTGCTCCTGCTGATAAAGGCTGGCAGAGAGGTGCCATATTGTACAGGAGCGGAACTGACTGGTGGCTTTAACTCAACAGGTTGAAGAAAGGCAAAGGGGGAGAAAGGCAGCAGCTCCCTTCTTCTAGACATTTAATGGATATTCAATTATTGATAGCTACTGCCGATCTGGTTGTACGCTAGTGGCTCCGGCTGAAGTAATTCTGTTGTTTTCCACCGGTGTATTTTAAGCTGAGGGAATGGGACACATTTTAATCAAATGAAGACATGGTAACTAACAGATTACATGCAGAAAATAACAATAAATTATTGCAGTGGGCTCTAAAATCTGTGAAAAATCTTCATTTATTTATTTATTTTATTTTTTTTTTTTTTTCAAATTTCAAAAATAATTAGCATGACACTACATTTAAAAATATATAAATAAATAAATGAATACTTGGATCATTTCTTACCACATGATTTGTTCAGCACTTGAGCTTACATGAATTTCAAAAGATTGATTACACTTGATTTGTGTGCATAATCTTAAATATTTCTTGTTTCTTTTGCTTGATTATTTTGTTGTTTTTCCCTCAAAAACTTTCTGTGTATTTCCAGGTTTATATTTTGAGACCCAAAATATAGGTTCTCAGATGTTTAGACCCCACATGATGTCTGTTTGTCTCTCTTTCTCCAGTTGTCCATTCCTGAATTAGATCATATGAATTTCTACAAAATCACACTTGTCCATTTTTCCATTTTTTTTTTTTTTTCTCATCAGACTGGGTTAGATCACTTTTAAGCATTTGCCATTTTTTATATTTCCCATTTTTTGCCTATTTAAATCAATTAACTGTTCATTTCAATTGATTTTAAGGCCAATCCTAAAATTAAAAAAAAAAAAAAAAAAACACAGCCAATTAGTTAGACCACACATTTTCTGAAATGACTCCAAACTGCCTTTTCAAGAGTTTGAAAATGTTTCAAAGACCAGTATACATTTCCTGAGCAAGTTGAAAGTCTTTTTGAAATCTATGAGAGGATTTATACATTTATATCTGGGATTTGTCCAGGTCCTTTATCCCTTGCATGTGGCCTACATCAAAAGAAGAGAGGTTGTTTGGTTGTCTGTATCAGCAAAGAAACATATTTCTCTGGAAGGTGGCCTTTCTGTGTGATGCACTGCAAGAACATGATGGAGGTGTTCTGTTTGAATGCATGTGTTTATGTGTGTGTGCTCGTGTGTGTGTGCGTGTATAAGCCCAGCGCACAGCCACATATGCAATGCGAGCAATCAATCATGTAGGAGTCACCATATGTATAAGAAGGAATATAATCTTTCCTATTAAGCTATTTGATACTCGATAAGAGCACAATTCCGGTTCCCAGACGATGGTTGTTCGGATGTATCATTTCCCATCATTTGCTGTGAGTAACATTTCAATACCCTGCTGAAATTTGATTAAAGGTTGACATGAGCATAATAAGAATTAAATGCCATGCCAGCGGTGAAAATGTATCCCAGTGGAAGAAAAACTGACTGAAATTTCGAGAGCAGGAAAATTCCAAACTCCCACTCCCTCCCACCTCACCTTAATGTCATTATTCCTGATCTGCCAGAGCTATTTTTGACCGCCGCCTAATTAAATGAAATCCTGAGAGGTGAGGACATAGATAGGCTGAGATAGAGGATTGTGGTATTTTCCTTACCAGGGTGGATGATGGCAGAGGATCACAGAGTGCTGTATGGATAAAGCCGTTACCTCTTTAGAGAGCACAGTGGAGGGCTAGTTGCAAAAGCACCAATTAGCAAGAAGTGGGATGTGCGCTCAGGGATATGGACATCATTAACGGTTTATCCGATAAACCATATGATTGAAAGAGCTTGCACATTTGTACACCTTTAGGATTTTGTACGCATAATTACATTTCATTTACATTTCATAATACTACATTGTATTATTTATTTATAACATTTTTCACATACCTTTAAGACTTCTGCATCTCTCTGGAATGCTTTATTCTGATTCTTACTCTCCAAATCTTCCAGAATCCATACAACTACAAGGAACAGAACCAAATCCAAGCCTTTATTCAGTGATCTTCATCTCCATCCCGAAGAGCGAGTCCAGCGACCGTAAGTATCAATACTTTTTTCTTCTTCTTCTTCTTCTTCTTCTTCTTCTTCTTCTTCTTCTTCTTCTTCTTTAATGTTAATGACGGTTGGCAACCCAGCTTTTGGTGCATATTCCGCCACCTACTGGGATGGAGTAAGTATCAATACTATCAATGCTGTCACAAAGAGCTCTTTACAAATTCAAATGTTGCCGGTTCAAAAAACAACAGGTTTTATGGCAGGATAATCTAATGTTTATTCGCTCTCGCCTGCTTCTCACAGATTGCGACATGCCGTGTTTCTGGTGAGGTGTGTTTGAATGAGAAATGCACACCTTCACTAGTGGTCAATTGATCAATTACATTTTATATCCTTTTATATTATCTATAAAATAGGTAGGTTTAGGTTTGGGGGTAGGTCAAGGGGTCTAAAAATCTAAATGACTTATTGATAAAATTATACAAATACATTGATAGAAATATCTAATGATATAATGATATAAAATATGTGTAAATTTTACATTTTTTTAGCTAAAAATACGTAGCGATTTCTAAATTGTATGTTTTGCATCAATAAAAACGTTAAAAAATGTACTTTTTGTGCCAGTAAATGTTATGTGTTAATACCGCTGTATAAACAATTAGATCATTTCATCTTTTGCAATTTGTATCACTGTGCTTGTCGTTTGTTTTTAGCGGACTGTCAGCCTGTATATACATCGGGAGCATTTTTTGGTGACTCCTTCTGCAAGTTACATGAATAATTAGTCATTTGACTCTTTCACTCAAATGATTTGGTAAAATCACTAAATCCATTCAGTAACCCAACAAATGAGTCCTTCTCAGACTGAGACAGCCTAGTAAGTATGCTGGTTTATAAAGGTGATTATGAAGGTGATTTTTTTTTTTTTTTTTTTTTTTTTTTTTTTTTTTTTTTCATGTGTGTGTGAACTGGAACATGTGCAAAGGATTATTGGTGAAGATGTGGATGACACACTTAAAGGGGTGGTTGATTGTGATTTCACTTTTTCAAACTTTAGTTAGTGTGTAATGTTGCTGTTTGAGCATAAACAATTATCTGAAAAGTTACAATGCTGAAAGTTCAATGCAAATGGAGATACTGTCTTTTAAAATTATGGCAGTTTAATGCCTACAAAATCTTGTAGGGACTACGGGCTTGTTAAGTAATGATGTAACACGTCCAACGAACTCACCAATAAATGCTGTTTCCGGGTCCAAACCCCAACTCATTTCACTTGAGAAAACTCCACTTCCAGAACAAAAATTTTCAGATAATGTACTCACCCCTTGTCATCCAAGATGTTCATGTCTTTCTTTCTTCAGTTGTAAAGAAATTATGTTTTTTGAGGATTTTTCTCAATATAATGGACTGATATGGTGCCCCGAGTTTGAACTTCCAAAATGCAGTTTAAATGCAGCTTCAAACGATCCCAAATGCGGATGTAAACGATCCCAGCCGAAGAAGAAGAGTCTTATCTAGCAAAACGGTCAGTTATTTTCATAAAAATAATACAATTTATATATTTTTTAATGTTAAATGCTCGTCTTGTCTTACTCACCCTGAACTCTGTTATTTTCCGGTTCATGACAATTAGGGTATGTCGAAAAACTGCCATCTCATGTTCTCCCTCAACTTCAAAATCGGGTGTTTGATCTTCTTTGCATGTTCACTTTGCAAAGACTGGGTCGGTACTTCTGCAGCGATGTAGGATGATTTTTAAATCATTTTTGAAGTTGAGGGAGAAAATACGATTGGAGTTTTTCGACATACCCTAACTGTCTTGAGCCAGAATACTAAGTTCAGGCAGAGCAAGACAAGACGAGCGTTTGACAATAAAACGTATTTAAATTGTATTATTTTTATGAAAATAACTGATCGTTTCGCTAGATAAAATCCTTCTTCCTCAGCTGGGATCATTTACAGCCGCATTTGGGATCGTTTGAAGCTGCATTTAAACTGCATTTTGGAAGTTCAAACTCGGGGCACCATAGCAGTCCACTATATGGAGAAAAATGCTGAAATGTTTTCCTCAAAAAACAATTTATTTACGACTGAAGAAAGAAAGACATAAACATCTTGGATGACAAGGGGGTGAGTACATTATATGTAAATCTTTGTTCTGGAAGTGGACTTCTCCTTTAACAAGTGAACGAGTTGCTTCCCATGTTGGTGACATCACAAACCCAGACATTTACATAAACCCCATCCCTGGGAACTTGCAACAAAGGGGGCCAGGCCATGTCACACTGCTTAAGAGTATTGCATGTTGCCATGCCTTCAAAACTAGCGGTGCACGAAAAAATCTATTCATACATGAATCACGATTGTGTCTTCTAATGATTCTAATAGATTCACAAGTTTCAAAATCAATGTTCTAAAGCAGTGGTTCTTAATCCTGTTCCTCGCATTCCCCTGCTCTGCATCTCTCTCTGTCTCTCTCTCTCTCTCTCACCCCGCCACCATGACTCTTTAAGCTATGACTAAAGTAAGCTTTCGGTCCCCACCCTCCGGTCCGTGATTGTGCCCTTGTATTATATACTTTTATTTGTATAAACAGACAGATATTTTTCACATAGCTACGACAAACATTAAACATGGCGTGGTTGCCATGGTAGTAAGCATTACTGCTGGCAAACACAAAAATGCAACAATGCAATCATGTATTCTGCTGTATTACAGCTTTAATCATAAGCAGTAGCATTTACAGTAGCATATCTAACAGTATGAGTCAACAACAAACAAAAAAAACATACCATTCTGAAACATCCCGTTTGCACAGGTTCTGTGTGATCCTCTTCACTAATATTCTCTGGGTTTCATTCAGGCTCAAATTCATAAGCAATATTGACGATGCCATTGTTTACAATACAACCGGAGCGCGTGTGAGGGGCGTGATGTTTTTGACATGCACTAAGAGTTTAATGAATCACAACACACTGGGCCAGCTAACTAATCTGAGCCCACTGCATATTTCTGAGGGAGGAGCTTCATAAAACCAGGAAATCATCAGAGCATTTATCAAAGAATGGACAGAGTGGTGTAAATAAAGGTAAATTATGTGAAAATTCAGTTTTTTTTTTTTTTTTAAACTAAGCATTAACTCATGTTAGACTGCACCCTATAAACACAATCAAGCCTAGAAAAAACAAGGTCAACCACTCCTTCAATAAATTTATCAATGCTGAACGAAATAAAAGAAATGAAGGATCCTTTAAACCGAGAAGGCCTTCTAGTTGAGAAGCACCAAAACTGTCTTTATTAATCACTCGGTGAATAATTTACTCAACCATTTTGTTCAAAAACTCAGAATCACTAAGGAACAAAACCACTGCACGTAGTGATTTTGCTGTGGCTTTGTTTGGAATACATTTGTGTTGGAGGAGCAAAAATTGAAAATACTATGTTTAACATGTAAGTTGCTCGATTCCTATTTTATGGAACTGTTTTATTTATAATTTTATTGTATTTTTTAAAGCAATATCACACAATCATACTGCCTCCTTGTTATTCCAGTCACTTTTTAGAAACAATCACAGAGACATATCTTTTGAATGTATGGTGGCAATTTGTGGGGTACAAAAAAAATGAATTTAAGGAGGGTCATAACGCAAATTTGCTTGTGTGACATTGCTTTAATGCTCATTGTTGTCCACAGCGATGATCTACTGTATGTCATTATGGTTTTATCACATTTACTTCTTTATTTTTCAGTAAGCGCTCATTTGTACAATGGCTTTGTCATTATGTAGGCTATATATAAATTGGCATGACTTAATGAACTACTACTCATGTCCTTTTGTGTACAAAAAAAAAAAAAAAAACCCTTTACTGTTAAGTGCTAAATTGTTGAGTCCCAGGTATTTTGCTTATTTATAGAATTATCCCATTTTATATTGCAGTTAATCGGCATGCAATTCATTAAACAGGACATGTAATCAAAGTCAAGAGCTGTTGGACTTTTCCATGAAAGGATGCTAAAATAGTGAGATGAATCGTGATTAGGAACGTCTGCATGTACCTATGTTCTTACTGCAGCATATGTTTGGTCTTTCCTCTTTAATCTTCTCTGCAGCTGTTAATGTTCACTGAAAAGAACCTTTTTTGCTCAAGAAACAATTGAGCTTAATGGCTTTGGGCATGATTGCGTTCTCTGTGATTAAATTGCTGCCTTCATGATGTTTTCTCAGAAATCATTATCTGTTTTTGCTTTTCATGTTAACAGTACAGGCAATCTACAGTAAGCCATAAAAATATACTAAATACTTTCTCTAAAAACCTAACCACAACAGGTAAAAAATAATTGAATTTATACACAACAAGACATTTCTTAGTCATTATCACATTTGAGAGCTTTGTGGTTTCCGATTGTGTGCTTTGATCATTTTAATTTTACTTTAAATTTTAATTTATTTATTTTATTTGCACACTGATGTTCCTGCCACATGCAAAATGTTTTTGTATCAGCTACCAGCGGGTTGATAAAGTGAATCAAATATCCAGTAAGCTCTAAAAAAATTAGAATATAGTTGCAGCAAACCATACTTTTTATAATACAGTTACGTTTAAAAGTTTGGGGCCATGTTTAACACTGCGGCTTTAGGATTAAAACAAAGAATGCAATTTTTAGAATATTCAGTATTCTGAACAGTATTCTGTCTTTAATCAAAAAAGTAAACTTGTGGTATTAATCACATGAACCTAGATAATCAGATGTTGATTTTTGATAAAGCACACAATGCACTTTGGATCATTCTCAGGTCATGCTGTATAACATCATCATTAGGCTCTGTTAGACTCTTTTAGAAAAACATGAAATAGAAGCATTTTGTTTTACTTATATTGAGCATTTATGGCAAAAGTGAAATCTTAAGTATCTTCCCACGTTTATTTTTTTGGCTTTAACCCGACCACCAGACATGGTGTCAAAACCACAGATTGTGTGGCTAAAATCTGTGTCCCCGTAAAGCTTTATTGTAACAGTTTCAGATGACATTGCAGATGGGCTTTGCTGTTGGCCTGCTCTCATTTTGTTGACACATGCCAAATTCCCTCCATCTCGTCTACATTTGCTTAGACAGACACAGCAGATCTGGTACATTGCATTCTTTCAAACCTGGACTAGCTGGTGTTGGGCTTCAGCTGAGACATGGCAGAAGTTTGCTCATGTCGGCACTAAATTTGCAGTTTCTGCAGAGCAGAAATTTAGGCATGTAAACCATCACACGGGAAAAGTCAGTCTTGTTGTGTTTGCAGATTAATTTTGTGAATAACAGTTTCCGTTTATTTTAGTACAACTATATCTGTTGTCGGCAGCCTATTTTAGCGCATTATCAAATATATAAATTCCAGTGTCCTTAAGTTTGAATTCAACCCATGCTGCAAGGAAAAAATATGGAGAAGATGGAGGAAAAAAAAAAAAAAAACAACTCAGTATGAAATGAGAAATGACTGTAGTCCCAGACACTATATGTATAATGCAATATTTTTCGTCTGGAAGTTTCATGAAATATTGGCGTATCTGTGTTGGTCAAAGTAACTATCAATCCTCATTTGGTTCAGACTTCTGACTCAAGGTCTAAGTGCAAAACTAATTCAATTATTGATAACATATTTTCTCCAAACCATTCTTTTAACAGGAATTTTGCAGTTGAACATTTAAACAACATTGAAAAGTTTCATCATTTACTAGAGCTGTATATTTCAGCAGTATAAACAAATGTTACAATGGTTACAAAATATTACAGAAGGATTTTTCTTTTTTTTTTTTTTTTTTTGCTGGGTAAGAAAGTTATTAATACAGCATGAATTTTGAGCCAATATCTGCCCCTATGTAAATAAACACAGGCCCTACGTGTAGAAACAGTTTGATATTTACTTAGGGGGTGGAGAGAACGTCAAAAAGTCAAAGTGATAACTGGTGAAAGGCTGACCTTTCGTTTACGATACATTTATTGTGTAAGGAAAAAATTGCCAGAGTTTCGAAATGCCAAGCTGCCCTCCTCCACAGAGATAGAGGAGATTACCTGAACCCGACTGCTTCAGCCTGCTGCCCAGTCAGGCGCACAGGCCTCGATAGCATATTGATCGATATGATCACTTTATTTTTATTATTTGTTTATTTTTGCTGATTAAGTGTGATATATTAATGGAAAAATCGAATTAGAGTCACCCCTTGCAAGGTGCCTGGCCAACTATCTTAACAGCACAAACAAAACCGCTCATGTGGCTGTCTTCTCCTTTCCTGTGGGATTCCTTAGGAAGCATATTAAGCCACAGTAGCTCACAAATGGAATTGACAGCTGAGTAAATCTGACTCAGAGCTGTGGGAGAACTCATGCAGCAAAGCACCACGTAGGAGCATCACTTCTTAAACTTCTGGAGGCTCTGGCCATGATAAACATGTACCGAGCTCCCACTGAGCAGCATATTACAGGATCGCTGTCTGTCTGCTGGCCAGCTCAAGTTTTTCTTTCTCTAGTTGTCATCCCTACAGGCGGATGTGTCAACCTATTTCAATCTAGGCTGAAGCTTTTCGAAACGCATACCATTTCCTGTCTTAATACATGATAGAGTTTTGGCCAAATTCCATGATTTTTTTTTCATCGGTTTCCTGAAAATTCCAATCCACTAAATGCTCAGAGGTGTTCAGAACTGTCTGAAGCATCTACTATTAAAGCTTAATATCATTAATAAAAACATCTTAAAATAATTTTTCTTTTCTTAATAATGTATTTTTTTTTTTTTTTTACCTTTTCCCCCTTTTTTTTTTTTACCTTTCAGAAGGTTGTATATACAGTACAGTGTGTGTAAGGCTCAAATTTTACATGTGGTGCTATAGATACAATGTCACAGCCTGAAATTTGCATATAAAATCAATGTGAAATTTAAATGTTTATTTTATTTTATTTTTTTATTTTTTTTCACTCTTAACCCTGTAAGACCCACTGTTGTAATACAACAACATAATTTTTAGCTTGAGTTTTTTTTTTTTTTTTTTCCTGTAATGAGTATGTCTAGATCTAGATATTAAGGTATTGGGTTACAGGGGCAGCAAAATCTGTCTGTGCACCTTGCACATTACATGGATGAATTGTGCTTCTCACCTGTTCCATGTGAAAAAAATAAAAAAAATAAATGAATAAATACTAGTAGAAACATACTGTTTTTAATCATCCACACGTCTTCTTTGTTACAATTTTGAGTTTCCATCAATATTTAATGATTATTAAATAAGTTAAAGATTTAAAGAATAAATTATTTCCTCAAGAATGTTAAAGAATTTGTGTAGCAATATTTAAAACTACCTGTATCTTATAATTTATAAAATATACCTAACTGGTCCTTCGTTTCTGGGCTTTGCTTGTCTGACCAAATATCATGAGGGACAGGTGATAATGTTCTGCAATTTGGGGGTACCAGTTGGGCACAATAAGCTATCAGACAGTAATGTGTGAATTCTGTGAAATGTGTGAATTATTTTGTTTGATTGGGATTGGTTTGCCAGGAAAGAAAATCTCCTCATATGTGTATGATATCACTGTTGCTGTCCAAAATAGGTGACTTTGAGATGGACTCTGATACAAGTGATGAGTTTTCATGCAAGTGATGAAAGTTTTCATTTTAAGTCCTGTAAATATAATCCAAGCATATATTGTATAGTATTTTTTTTTTTTTTTCATAAAAATATGACTTATTGTATAATTATTGTGTGATTATTATTGTATATATTCATATAGGCCACTGATTACAGGTTGCAAGGTTACAGAAGCATTACACCCTGCAAATGAACCTTTAGATGTCCTCTACATTTGTACAGATAGTGAGTAAAAACACTGAAATTCTGCTACACCAAACATTGCAATATTACAACATTTCTTAAAAACTCACTAAAATGTCAGAAATGAAAAATCCCCATCTATCTCTGCATTAGAGGCCTCCTACAACAACAACATATTAAAACGTTAAAGAATTTCAGCGTTTTTTTTTTTTTTTTTTTTTTTTTTTTTTTTTTCTATATTTGGGTGTTTGAGGGTTTATGTAAATGATTTTATTGTAAAAGTTTGGTGTTAGTGTGTTTTTATCTTATATTTGATTTATTTATTTTAAAAGAAAGTAAGTAGAAAGGGTACATTAAAGGAATCAGTAGTGACAAAGATATCATGTAATGTTTTTTCTTTCTTTCTTTCTTTCTTTCTTTCTAGTCACAGAATCCCGGGAAAAAAATAAATAAATAAAAAATAAAAAAACACACACACACATTATTTCCACCAAAAATATTAAGCATTATGTTTCTTATCATTGATGATAATAATAAATGTTTCTTGAACAGCAAATCGTCATATTACAATCATTTCTGAAGGATCATGTGAAACTGAAGAATGGAGTAATAATGCTGAAAATTCAGCTTTGCATCACACAAATTAAATCACATTTTATCATTCATATAGTGGCTAAAAACATTAGAAAATCTCACTGACCCAAATCTTAAATATTCTAAAGACAAACACAGTTTAAAATCTTATGAAATGTGTGTCTTTCACTTTTATTTTATACAATAAATTCATGTCTGAAGCAGAGAGTATCGGACTGGATCACATGACCTCATAGTGTCTCATTTTCAGCTATTCACCAGGCTTTACAATATTGAAGGACCACGGTTGAACAATACGCACAATTGCAGTGTTTTGTTTTTCTGGATCCATGCCCAGTAGGCCACAATGTGACTGCTACTGCTATCTTTGTGGTTAATAGAAACCTTGCGATATTTGAGGAGGCACAGGACTGAATTGGAACAGATGAGACACAGCATATCTGTTGTTGCCAACTGTGGAGTGGACATTAGTATATCCTGCTGCCTCCTAGTCATCTCTGACTATACAAAGATGCCTGTTCACTTCTATAACCATCAAAGTCTTTCAATTATGATTATGTTTCTATCTTGTTCTCTTTTTTTTTTTTTTTTTTAACTCTATCACTTCCATTAAAGATGGTAAAACCTATATAAAACAAGGTCAAATCTATTATTTTCATTTCTATGTAAGAACCCTTGCCACTCCAACACATTCAGCTTTCCTAATGAATGTGAACGTCTTCCATGCCTGAAGGCTTAGTACCCTTTCTGACTACAAGAAAGATAAACAGCTTTAATCATGTGTACATATGTAGATAGTTCAAAGCCATTTTTGCCACTAGACTCCAAAGTTCTTCGCGGTAATCCCCGGTAGACATTCCCCCAGCCACACTCATCCACTGCAGGCGACGTTCCACAGTGTCATCTCTTCTATCTCATTACCCTATTTCAACAGACTGCCTGTCAATCAACATGTTTGCCAGCTGGAGGGATGTACTTTATTAGATTGCTGTATGACTGACGGGAACCGGGAGCAAGGGTTAAAAGAAAGCTGTAAAACATGTGGAACGAAGACGACATTCTCTGCTTTGCCTGTTGGGAAAAGAGGCTACGAACAAAAAAATAACCAAAAACAAAATAACGGGTGTTTTGGAATCTCACCATTGCTCTTTTTTATTTATTTATTTTTTTTTTTTTTAATTCTTCACCCACTGTGTTTTTACATGCAGATTGCAAAAACAACCAGAGGAATGAAGATGCACTACTGAGTATCCTTTACATAAATTGCATCTCATTACTCATTCACACTTTCTGAAAAGTTGAAACTGAGCCATTACTCTCTGTCAAACATTGTAAAAATTTATTTTATTTTATTTTTTTAAATGTCGCTAACATCCACAGTGTCACATGCACTAATGATATAAAATGTTCTTTTCCACCATGTTTAAGTTTTATTTATTTTTATATCAGTGACTCTCAGAAACGCATATATAAAATTATAGTCCTAGTTGAGCAAAAAAACAAAACAGAATGAAAAAGAACAAACATACAGACTAAAATATTAGATGAATAATATTTCCGGAAGTAAATAAGGCAAGATAAGATATAACATTTAAATAACTGAACGATAATTGTTGCTTTGCACTCTTGTTAGGCAGTCAGTTTTTGTTTGGCAAAACAACCAAAAAAAAAAAAAAAAACACACTGAACACCAGCATCAAACGTGGATTAAATTAAAGCATATTCAACCAACCCAAGTGACAAAACTGTGTACAAAACAAACAACACTTATATGTTTTTTATTGTCACCACCACTATTGGTATTTTTTCTTCTTCTTGTTGCTAGTTAAAAATAGGCAGTTGTTTAACATATCAAAGACAGAAACATGAGAGAGGCAGACACAAAAACCAGAACAACCCCCGTATTCACAGAGCAAAGGCTGTCACTTCACACTAAACACCCAGACTGAAAGTGTTTACCCCATACATAAACAGGAACTTACAAAATATGAACAACTGCGACATTGCTGCCCAGCTTATAACTGAGTGAAGCCCCTGGGGGCTCTTTGCTGTTTTACTTCTCGTTGAGGCAGGAATTTCTTGTGATTCCGGCTCTCTAAGCAATAAGCTTTAATAATTTTCCAAACTACTAGAAGGTGCAAACCATCACTGTTATAGTTAAGGGCTTAATGAATATCTAGCTTTTCTTTCACATAGATCCAACAGATGTTGTTTTAGGCTCCCAAATGTTATATAAGGCTGAAATGAGCTCCACGTTTTCCAAAGTCAATATTACAACATTTGGTTGTAAAGTGACATCTACACAAAAAGAAATTAACTTTATATAAACTCTTTGTAGAATGGGGCTAGTCATCACAATTTATTCACCAAATAATAATTTTAAGGGTGAGTTTATTTTTCTGAGTTAGTTTCTTTATAGACACATTGCTTATCTGAGTCTTTTTCTATTTAAAAAAAAAAAATATATATATATATATATATATATATATATATATATATATATATATATATATATATATATATATATATATATATATATATATATATATATATCACATATCCTTAACATACAATATGACACTGGAAGTTTAGTTAGTTTAGTTTTATTTTTGACTGAAATCTGTTTCTGAAGCAGACAATATCAGATCATGCGCACCACGGACAAAATGTAAAGCAAATCTTAACATATAAACAGCTTGGAATGCATTCCATTTTATGAGCTAAATCTCACTTATTTCTGCCAGATGAGGGCGCCGTGTTTGATCTTATTTTTTTTTTTTCTTGGTTCAACATTAACCCACTGCAGATCTATACAGGACACGACAGACACGGATGCTTCATCTGTGTCCACTAACTCCGCTACTTTCCTATTACATCTTCATAATCTAAAGGTTTAACTGCTTCCAATTGCGAAGCATGCACGACATAAATCATTTAAACACATGGATGAGCACAAATCAATGTTTAGGTTATTGGAAAGACATAAGAAGTCGATAAAACGGCGCACCTGTTGTCTGTCAAGAATGAATCACCATCCCTGGCGAACTGTCAAACTATAAAGATTATTGCTGTGCGTGCAACAGCTCAAACTACTGTCGGTGACTTTGCCGCAGTTTCTGAACGCGGTGCCGTGCAGCCACGCAATCTTAAGATTGTAAAATAAGGAAAATAAAGAATCCCGCGCCTTAAATCCTCCTGCTGCTGCCAGGCAACCAGGCGCGTTCAAACTGGCCTTGATCCAACTAAAGATTACGCGTCATCATTTTCAGAGATCCCTTAACGAAAAACACAAGAGAAAGAGAGCTCTATAGTGTTCACTACTGAGTGTTTCAGAGATATTTTAAGTTAAATGTTGTTCTTCAGTATTTTCGACCTGTCAATCGTCCTCCCCTCTCTTGCTCTCTCCATTTATCTCTCTAAAACGCGCGCGCGAGAGAGTAATAGAAATATTGTAAAATAAAGAACAAATAAATAAAATACATAAGAAATATACGCGCTAAATCCTTACGCGCTGCTGTCAGGAAATCTGTTACGCGCGCACGAACTGGCCGGAATCCAACTAAAGATTACGCGTCACCATTTCCAGAGATCCCACAACGAAAGACACTCGCAGAGCACGTTATAATGTTCACTAGTGAGTGTTTAAGGGGTGTCTGAAGTTGAATTTTGTTCCTTAATATTTTCGCCCTGTTAACCCCCCTCCCCTCGAGCGCTTTCCTCGCTCTCTCCCTCTCCCTCTCTCTCCCTCTCCCTCTCTCTCCCTCTCTCTCTCTCTCTCTCTCTCTCTCTCTGCATCTCTGCATTTTCTCTCCTCCCGCTTCACTGTGTGGGAAGCTCAATGCAGCAACAAAACCAACATACTTAGAAGAAGACGAGATGGAATAGTTGGTTTATAAGACTGGTCTCATTATTCGGACGAGGACTGCACCAAAAATACTTATTTTGATGATGCGGTGTAGGGTGGCTTCTCTTTTTCGACCGTATTTTACTCAGCTGAATTATTAATTTCCTCGTCGGTCTGACATCAGAGCACGTAGTTTCTTTTCCTCTTATCTCGCAACTTGCATAATCCCAAGAAACGGCAGGAATCAACTGGAGTCGATTTCCGATTTTCGGTAATCGGGTTGAGCCGCGACGCGCGATGGATTGTTGCGATTAAATTCATTAAGATCTGTATCAGTTGTTTTTTTTCCGGAACTGTTGAGCGAACTATCCTTTCAAATTGCGTCTGAACTAATGTTCAGTTCTTTCAACGGAAGAATGTTGGACTTGTTTTGCATCCAAATTTGCATCCACTTGCTATTTCACCATTTTGATTTTGGTTTCGAAACGAATTCTTTTTTCAGCGCAAATACGCAGCGCCGTGTTTGAGATGCCTCAAAAGTGCTCAGTAACCTTGGGATTTTATGACACAATATATGTTTTGTACAAGTGGAGCCTGACGAGAGAGACTGAGACTGAAATCTGAACCTGACTGAATGGGAATAGTCCCTCTCTTGGCGCTCCCAATGTCCGGTGTTATCTGAAAAGGAGGAGATATTAACATTGCCGGTGAGTGAATTCTTATCTCTTTTTTTATACATATCCAATAATTTGTTGGCAAATCTTGAGAATTCAAAGAGCATGATCTTTTTGTACTGTATTTTAAATTACGTTATTGTGAAGGTGATAATACTGTCTTCTGTATGCGATGGACATTGACTTTTTTTTCCATCTTCGATTCACTGAAACACAAGAAATGCGCTGATGCATACATTCATTGCGGTGTTAGTCACACTACGTCAGTGTATTACAATTATATATATTTTTTGTATGATTGTGGTGCTTGTAAATACAGATGTTTTTTTTTTTTTTTTTTTCACTGTAGGCTCATATATTATGTTTGGATCCAAAAGGCACATAACAGGTTTCCCCAAGTTCTTTGTGTTTGCAGAGGGCTTTTTAAACACCCCTGCTGTAAGATCTTGGCATTAGCTGTGTGACTCAATGGGAAACAGGCATGTGTTTTGATTGTTTGTTTGTTTTTCCCCCCTCTAAGGTTACTAAATGGTTTACTGGGGGATTTGTAAAAGGCAAAATGCTGCTGCTTGTTCTGTTGGCCTTTTCCATATCGGGTTCATTTTGTGACTCGGATTCGGACCTCAGAGCTGAGACCTGCAGCGCTTGCTCCTGCATGTCCATCGAGAACGTCCTCTATGTGAACTGTGAGAAAATAACTGTGTACAGACCGACACAGCTGCAGCCGCCAGCATCCAGCCTCTACCATTTGAATTTCCAGAACAACCTTTTGTACATCCTTTACCCCAACTCTTTTGTGAATTTCACACACGCAGTCTCACTCCAGCTGGGGAACAACAAACTCCAGAACATTGAGGGAGGGGCCTTTGTGGGGCTTAGTGCATTGAAACAGTTGCACTTAAATAACAATGAGTTAAAAGAGCTCCGCGCCGACACTTTCCGAGGCATCGAGAACTTGGAATACCTCCAGGCTGACTACAATTTAATCAAGTTCATTGAGAAAGGAGCCTTCAACAAATTGCATAAACTGAAGGTTCTCATTTTAAATGACAATCTGATTCAAAGCCTACCTGAGAACATTTTCCGATTCGCTTCCCTTACTCACTTGGACATAAGAGGGAATAGGATACAGAAGCTTCCCTATCTTGGAGTTCTGGAGCACATTGGCCGGATAGTGGAATTGCAGTTGGATGACAACCCATGGAATTGCACTTGTGATTTGTTACCTTTGAAAGCCTGGTTGGAGAATATGCCCTATAACATTTTCATTGGAGAGGCTATTTGTGAGACCCCTAGTGACCTATATGGCCGACTCTTAAAGGAGACTAATAAGCAGGAGCTGTGCCCCATGGGGACAGGCAGTGACTTTGATGTACGGATGCCCCCCTCTCAGCCCGAGGGTGGGCTAACCATGTCGAACGTGTCACCTTCAACCATAGCACCTTTAGTGACCAAAGCACCCAAAACTACCAATCCCTCCAAAATATATGGCAACGGGATTGTCGCTGGTAACCCAGCTGGTAAAAATGGCCAAATCGTGTCCTATCAAACTCGAATCCCTCCCCTCTCCTGCCCCCAGCCCTGCACATGCAAAGCTCACCCTTCTGACTTTGGCATTAGTGTCAGCTGTCAAGAAAGAAACATTCAGAGTCTAGCGGACCTTGTACCTAAACCGCCAAACGCCAAGAAATTGCACCTTAGTGGTAACTACATCCGAGATATCAGTCCCACTGACTTCCAGGGGTTTGAGGGGTTAGATTTGTTACATTTGGGCAGCAATCAAATATCCACTGTCCAGAAAGGTGTGTTCGCAAATCTTACCAACCTCCGTAGGCTATACCTAAATGGAAATCAGCTGGAGCAGCTGCACCCTGAAATGTTTCTTGGGCTTAGCAACCTCCAGTATCTCTATTTGGAGTACAATGCCATAAAGGAGGTGTTAGCAGGGACATTTGACTCCATGCCAAATTTGCAGCTCTTGTACCTGAATAACAATGTGCTCAGAAGCCTGCCTGCATACATCTTCGCAGGCATTTCTCTTGCCAGACTGAATCTAAAGAACAACCACTTCATGACTCTGCCTGTGAGTGGCGTCCTAGACCAGCTCAAATCTCTCACTCAGATAGACCTGGATGGCAACCCTTGGGAATGCTCCTGCGATTTAGTGGCTTTGAAACTCTGGCTCGAAAAGCTGAATGAAGGGGTCGCCGCCAAAGGGGTCAAGTGTGCGTCTCCAGTGCAGTTCTCCAACATTGAGCTAAGAGAGCTGAAAAATGAGATCATGTGCCCGAAGCTCATCGCCAGGCCTCCTTTCATCCTGACTAGCGCCACCCCTGTCCTCACATCGCTGTCACCTGCCGGAGTTGGCAAGGCACCCCCCAGTGGTCCTGTGCCCTTGTCTATTATGATACTGAGCATACTGGTAGTTCTGATCCTCACTGTCTTTGTGGCCTTCTGCCTTCTGGTCTTTGTGCTGAGACGGAACAAAAAGCCAGCGGGAAGACAGGAGGGACTCGGCAACCAGGAGTGCGGCTCCATGCCTCTCCAGATCAGGAGGCACAATCACAAATCTAACAAGGACGACCTGGGTGGAGAGACCTTCATCCCGCAGACCATCGAGCACATGAGCAAAGCTCACACGTGTGGAATTAGAGACTCAGAGTCGGGCTTCAAATTTGTAGACTCAGAGAGACAGAAAATGATGTTGCGCAACAGCGCTGACAAAGACAAGGACTCTCTACCCCTGGACCCAAGGAAGAGATTAAGCACCATCGACGAGCTGGACGAGTTCTTACCGGGACGAGACAGCATGTTCCTCCACAGCTACTTGGAGAGCAAAAAGGATTTCAACAGTATAGGGGTGAGTGGCTTTGAGATCCGTTACCCCGAGAAACCACATGACAAAAAAATGAAAAAATCATTGATAGGGGGCAACCACAGTAAGATAGTGATTGAGCAGCGTAAAAGTGATTATTATGAACTAAAGGCAAAAATGGGGACCCCAGACTACCTTCAAGTACTAGAGGAACAGACAGCCCTCAGTAAATTCTAGAACATCATCTTCACCTGCCCCGTAATGACAAAAGTGCCTTAAGACAAATCTTAATGACCAATGGAATACCGGACACGTTTCATTACACAAAACGTAACTCCCTTAGAATCGGTGGCTGTGTTAAAATTGCATACCATTTTTATGTTGTGATGCCATTAAAAGTTAAGAATCGCATCAGTCAGTATCTTAAAAGAAAAGAAAAGAAAACAAACAAAAAAAACAGACGTAGTTTGCTGCTATTGATATGAATTCCATCAAATTCCACTGAACTTTGTTTTTACCAAATGATTGGGTCATGAAACAGTGTTGAGTGTACTTCATATTGACCCTTCTTCATTGTGTTTGGTTGGAAGTATTTTTAGGCATCTTGGGATGACAAAATCAAATGGAGTGGAAGAAATGGAAGTTGGCACATGCTTGAAAGTGGTGGAATACCCCAGACTCCCCCTCTCTTGGATTATATTTTGCAACTTTTGGGGACTTGAAACTCTTGGATTTGATTATATCTGAAGGTACTGGCAGCCAACATGCGTACATTTTGGATTATTCAAATTACCTGTAAAGAGCCATTTGATATTGTTCTACTGAAATGTGATTCTTCTTGAAGTGTTTGGTTATGGCACATGACAGGACATTCATGAACTCAAGAGAAACTAAACAGCTGCTTGCCATGTAAGCGTATCTGGATTTATTTTGTAAGTCAACATTATTTGTATTTGTGGGGCAGTTGTGTAAATTACAACAGTCGACAATTAAATTCAACAGTCTCATCAAGAAAAATATAGTGGATTCAAGAAAAATGCAGAAAATCAAAAAAAAAAAAAAAAAAAAACATTGATGACCACCTGTCACCTGTCAATTCGTAGTTTAACTTCATATTTAATTTATTTTTCTATGCAGAATTATTTAAAGAATATTGGTACTATTTAACAATTTCAAGGGACATTTTGAATGCTATAAGTGATACAGGCGAGCTCTCTTAGTTCGAGCTCTGAATCTAAAATTCTGTTCTGACCTGAGTTACATTCTGAATTCTGCTGGTGGCTGACCAACAGAGGCATACAGATGACGGTGATGTCGTTTTCACTGTCACGTTGCACGAGGTGAGGCCTCCTAGCGTATCACGTCTAACAGTTTGCTTATTCTTATATCCCAGAGCAACTTGTAAAAGGTTTCTTATTAACAATATGCAACCAAATAAGTGTGCATTAACGTGATATGATTCTGGGTAGTACAAACACTTTGTGGGAATAAAGTACTAATTGGCTGTAATTTATTGGACTTGTGGAGAGGATTGTGTTCTATCGACACAAATGTGAGACTTAACTCGCCTTATGAAAAGGCTGCAGATTTGGTCAGAATCATATCACTTTTCATGTGCAATATTATTACGCTCAATCATATTAGCTTGAAATCTTTATTTTGTTTTCAGTTCAAATTAATATTACAGAAGGAGAGAGCTTAATTTTTTAAAAGAAAAGGCTTAATTTCATTCAGTCTTTATTTAAAATATTAAGTTAATGATTGTTTAAAATAGAATGTACCATGAGAGATAAAAATAAATACAATTTTATATCAGTCATGAGAAATCTGTATATTGGTTATTAATTTCATTGTGCAATCCTGTTGAGGTCAAGGTATTAAAATCCAATCTAATTTGCTCTGTCTTTTCTTTCTTTCTGCTTTTTTTCTGTTTACAGAAGTGTTATCATGTTTTGTTGATCGTTAAAGTTGCTTCTCAATAAAAGGCCCTGAATGCTCTTACGGACAGTTTGGTAAATGAAGTGTCTTGTAGATTTTTAATCTGCTAAAGCAGTAAACACTCACTCTAGCTTTCTGGTGTATGGTTCAGGTTTCCAAAGGTCTTACCTTCTGTGTGTTTTTTTTTTTTTTTTTTTAAAAGAGCTTAATCTAAGATGCAGAGGGTCACTTGACTTGAGTTGGCAACAGATAAGAGAAGTATAAATGTTAGCTGAATTGCCTGCTGTTGATGTTGTGTGCGTGAGAGAAAAATGTAAGAAGAAAAAAAAAAACAGCTTGTTTCCATTCGATGATAGCAGGATCGTGCTTTAGAGAGGCTCTTGACAGTCCTTCTCGTATGTACTTCATCTAAAACATGAGTACTAAAACCGAAACATCATGTGTGATGCACTGCATGTCTAAAATAGCATTTTGTAATAGCACAAAAATGCTTTAAGTTAGGCTGACAGGTTCAAGGGTTTATGCAATAATTACAAATTGTTTGATTGGAGTTTTCATCACAATATATATATATATATATATATATATATATATATATATATATATATATATACGGTACTGTGCAAAAGTCTTAGGCCACTAGTATTTTCACCAACAAAAAAATGGTTTTAAGTCAGTTATTTCTATCTTTTGCTGTAGTGTGTCAGTAGGAAATATCAGTTTACATTTCTAAACATTCATTTTACCATTAATTGTAATAATCCAGTCAGATTTTTGTTTGCACAAGGAGTCTGACAACAGCCAGTGCTCCACACAGAGTCACACACCATCATCCAGTCTGTCTGGAATGACATGAAAAAACAGAACGAACTGAAACAGATTAAATCCAGAAGAACTGTGGCAACATCTCCAAGTTGCTTTAAGAAACCTATATGCAAAGCTACCTGAAAACGTATGCGCAAATGTACCTAGGGCAAAAGCTGTTTTAAACGCAAATATGGTTTACCAAATGTTGATTTAATTTAGTTAATAGAAGTTAATTGATAAATAAAATCTATTTATGGCATTATTTCTGACAGCATCCTCATTTTACAGCATTACACAAGTGCCTAAAACATTTAACAGTACTTTGCAGGTAGGTCTTGAAGCATCTTGGAGACGTTGCCACGGTTTCTGGATTTAGTCTCAGTTTATTCTGTTTCTTCATGTCATTCCAGACAGACTGGATGATGATGAGATCAGATCTCTGTGTGGAGCACTGGCTATTGTCAGACTTCTTGTGCAAACAAAAATCTGACTGAATTATTACAATTAAAGGCAAAATGAATGTTTGGAAATGTAAACTGATATTTCCTACTCACACACTATAGCAAAACATAGAAATAACTGACTTTAAACCATTTTTTTGAGCTGGTGAAAATACTAGTAACAGTACTTTTTAGAATTTTTTTTTTTTTTTTTTTTTTTTGTATTTCTTTCTTTCTTTTTTTTTCTTTTTTTTTTTTTTACACTTTTGTGTTTAGTAACAATTCCACTTTCAACAATTTGGGGGCAATTGTAATATAAGAAAAAAAAAACAACAACATTATTTTGCTTCATAATAAATATATATATATATATATATATATATATATATATATATATATATATATATATATATATATATATATATATTGACACTATAGCATTTTGTTTTTCCATCTGCCATTTGAAGTTTTGATGTATTTATACTGAATTTAAACTTTGTTATAGTTATGATAATAATGACCTGCACCTTTGAATTTGTAACTGATACCAGCACATGATTCCTTCACTACTACCTTTACATATATATATATATATATATATATATATATATATATATATATATATATATATATATATATATATATATACACTGAATTGAAAGAATGAGTCTCTACAACATACAATGACCATTAAAGTATATAATTCTCGTATCTAGATTGTTCTGGTTTAGCTGATTTTTCAGTGCAAAAGTATTTAACCCATGTGACAGCTAAAAGAATTAGTAGCTATTATTTAAAATGTTCAGTGTTGTTATTTCCTTACCAAGCCACTGATAAATTCTTCTGAATACCAGTCCATTAACAGAATATGTATCTTTAATGCATACAAACCTTTCTTACACCAACATTTTAGATTTGTAAGTAGCAGTCTACAATCATTACAATTGCCCCAGATCTCCTCTGTTTAGGTATCTTTATTTATCATACTTTTGCAGATTGAAAAACAAACAAACAAACAGGATTGCTGAAAGAGTTTTGTCCTTTTTTCCCCCCAATCAAGATGGTTTTGTTTTGTAAGATGTTCTTTTGTTCTGCTGAGGTGTGTGTGTGTGTTCATGTTCATGAATTGAGTATACTGTGCCTTTAAGGAAAATAGTATACCTCTGTGGAAGTCTGTGGCATTTATAATGCAGTTTTAAGTGTAAAACTGTAAACGCACTTTGACGTTTCAAGATGAATGGTTTACAGTAAAGCTCCATTTAGAAAGGCCAAGCTTAAGGCAGTTGCTAATCTTGTTTTTTTGTGTTGTTTCCATGTAAATGAGACTTCCTAGTGCACTAATTAATGATTGTACTGGGGGCCTACACAATTGTGAATTTGTGACTCATGCTAGCTCATGTTTCCTTGACAACCACGCTTTTGACATATTTTCTTTTCTTTTTTTTTTTTTTTTTTGAATATAGCTGCATTAAATGAGCCAGGGAGAAAAGTTATTGGTCCGTGGCTGAACACGAATGCTTCAGTATTACACAGTTCGTGTGAACAGCATCGTTGCTCTATTTCCTCATCACCTGTTTCTGCTCTATTTGACGCAGAAGTGTTTAGCTGCAGTAACATGCACAATGCCGAAGGCGAGATTGAATGTTTAGATGTAGTATTTTTTCATTACAGTCACAAATGATAAGCTCAGCGGACCTGATGCGCTTTTTCTTTGGCAATTTGGACATATTGAACCCTTGGAACTTGTAGTTAAAGTGGAAAATGCAGGTGTTTTTGTGGTCTGAAACTGACTGGTTCAGACGAGCATACAGTCTTCTCTGGGGCAAAAGCAGCGCCAGCCATTTTCGGAGATGTAGAGGACAGCTGCGGAAAAAAAAGGCCTGTTTTGTAGTTTTGGCTTGGCATCCTTTTCAATTTGATTTGAAGGAAGTAAACAAATCACTGCCGCCTGTTCTTGGTGACAGGTTTACACAAAGAGTTTTGGTGACAGGAACATCAGGGACGATACAAAAATGCTTTACGTCTCTCTTTAAAATGTGACATGAGACATGACAGTAGCACAACAGCGATGTTTCACGTGAGTTGGAGAGGGTGTCTTAGAGTAGGGGCACAAGTGTGTGTGTGTGTGTGTTTTCCAGACTGTACTGTTAATGGAAGACTTACATCAGGGAGAAAACAGAGGAAGCAACAACACTGCAAGCCAACTTCCTTTTTTAAGATGTACAGATACTAATTATTAGCTGAAGACTAAATGAAATAAAAAAATATCACTGGTCTTACTGCAAGAAAAAAAAAAAATCATTATCTTTCATTAAAATATAATAACTCCCTCTGCATTTGAAACACTTTTTCTGCTATTAAATAATATTAGCGAATAACATACTTAGCCAAACATGATATCTATTTCATCATCACTTCCTGAGCTATTTTCTGCTGAATTTTGTGTTTCACATAAACAGAAAATGCATTGTGAATGCTGTTTCATGTTGTCTTTAAAGATCTCATTAAATATACCATTTCGCACACCAAAGCTCTTCGTTTTCTTTGCAGTAAATGACTCCATACATAAATATGAGGTTATATGTAAAACCGAAAGAATAACGCAGGGCATTAACAGTTTATGAATGAAAATGTTTCATAAGCCGTCCCACCTGAGGTGTGCACCTAAACATGTTTTATTAGCCTATTTCTAGCAACAAAACCTTTGACAGTCTTTGTTAAAATGTTGACAGCCTATTATTTAGTCGGTAAATGAGTTTACCGATCATTCTCGCCTTTTCTCTTTCGCAGTCAGATTCCAATTAGTTTTCTGCCTACATGTGTAAAGAATGTAATTTTGCTATTTGGTTTTGTATACTCTTCCAGTGATTTCCCTATGGAAGGCAAATTACCTACTCATGGAATACAAATTCATCCTCACAATTCAGTCGGATGTAAATGAATAAGACAAAGAAATAGAGACACGCTGGAAGCTCAGGTGTCCCAGACTCCCAGAGCATGTTATTCTGCTCTACATCGATGTAACAAAGCCAGAATTTCTGCTGGTTTCTGTTTGTCCGTTGTACACAAGGTTGTATAATCGGTCTCACATTAACAATTTACATGCGATGGAAACGCTTTCATCTGGGCAATGTGAGAAGTTTAACAGTGTGTGGCTGCTATTCTTGCTGAAAGTCAAACCTAAAGATAAAGAGTGAAGTTGTATTTAAGGTGGCGACCTGTCCATTTTTAGGTCGGACAATTTGGTTTTAAAATACTATGTCTGTCTACTAGCGCAGGCTTGAGGATTTGTCCTTCTTTCAAGATTACTATTTTAGACGTTATACAATGAGTAAATAAATTAGGGCTGTCAAACGATTAATCGCGATTAATCGCACAAAATAAAAGTTTGAGTTTGCCTAATATATGTGTGTGTACTGTGTGTAATTATTCTGAATATATAAATACAAACACATTCATGTATATATTTAAGAAATATTTAGAAGTATATGTATTTATTATAATTTTTAGATAATTTATATTAGATATAAATAAAAACATGTTGTACATAACATTTTTCTTATAAATACATACATTAATTTGTGTGTATTTATATTTGCACAATAATTACACACAGTACACACACATATATTATGCAGAGTTTTATTTTGTATGCGATTAATCGTGATTAATTGTTTGACAGCCCTAAAAATTAATAAAAAATCTTAACGATATGTTCAAGTTTAATATTAATTGACATGCATTTTAGACACAATATTGTCAAGATGGACTCTGTTGCTCTATTTAGTCTCCGATCTACACAGGGGTGTTTTGCTACAGTGGTTTTGAACGAATCGAGTCAATGATTCAATAAGCCATTCATAAAGACAGTAGCTAAATTCAAAAGTGCATACTAGTGTACTACTCAAATGTTTTTTAGCATATCTTTTCACTTGCTTCATATCTGGATGATTTAGCTGTTTTGAACTAATCGGTTGAAACAGTGTTTCAATGGTTTACTGATAAGTAAACTTTACAAATTTAGTTTCATAGTTAAAGTATAATTTCATTGTTTTATATTCAATCTATTTTATATTTAAAGCATTAATTTCATACCATTGTTTGTGCAATTGTAAATGCAGTGTAAATGCATTTGTGGCATCTCTGAGCTGCATTAAATAGTTTGCGTTATCACATCTATATGCACTTCTATGCAAAGATGGACTTTGCTGATAATTTCATTTGACTGGGATCAGCCTTATTGTGTCTTATTATTCAAATCACATTCATTAAGTAGATAGAAAAATGCCCTGGAAATCAATGTCACTCCTGAATTAAAGTTCTGTCACTGATTTCGGGCTATTTCCATTGTCCTCACTGAAGAGTGTCTTCATTTTCGGTATTACAGAATTTGAAAGGCCACCCTTGTTAGTACATGCAGTAGCATGTAATATGTGCAGCCCAAGCTTGCTTGTAAAACATGCCAGTGACAGCATTTCTGCAGAATGGTTGTGCGTTGCTTCCTACTGAATGTAAATCTGGCAATGTTTTATTAAGTTGGTTATTGTACGAATTGCAGCTGTGGAAATAAAATGCCTAAAGGAGCCTAACTAAAAGGAGTTGAGAATTAATGCTGTATCGTGTTTGAAAATATACCACCTACGCTGCACCTAACAGATAGCGTTAACAAAAGCAAATGTGAAATAATATTTGTTAGGTTTGACATGATAAAACAAATGAACAACACCTGTGGTTACTTTGCTTGAGGAGAATCTTACACCTGTTTGAACTTGAGGAGAATTTTAATAAGTTGTTTGCAGATGGCGCTTGTTTGCTTTATTGTATTTGCATTCAATTAATTCATTTGTACATAGGTCAAGTGCTGATATACTATACCTCAGGCGTTCTTAGCTTTTCTGCAAGGTTTAGCTCCAACCTTGATCAAAACTATTCCTGAAGACCTTGATTAGTTTGTTCAGGTGTGTTTGATTAGGGCTGGAGCTGAACTCTGCAGGAAAGTGGATCGCAAAGGCTAGAGTTGGGAACCCCTGCTGTAACCAGTAGGGCCATGATGTTGCTAGGACATGTTTGTTGTGCTATTTTTGTTATTTATAATGACTGGAAGGTATTAATTTCACTCTATAACGATTTTGCATTCACGTTTAGTCTTTTTCTGTGGTCATGAATATTAGATAATGCCTTACAGCATAGTAACCGGAGTGTAAGGTTCATTTCCTTTTTTATTTAAACATTTAATGCAGTATTCCATTTAAACATTTAATTGCACAGTTGGAACCAAACCATCGATACAATCAAGACAGCTGTTAAACTTTTCCATGTTCCATTTAAAATTATCCATTCAAAACCCTGCTGTTGCTGTTAAGAACAGAAACTGTCAGCTTTGTACTGCATCTGCATGTGTTAACTGCACAGTGCCTGCTTTACTAGTGGTTCAACAGTCTCTTGATATCTCTTGGTGATGCTGTCTTTCAAAACTCCATCTATTATTCACAAATATATATCTCATGAATACAGCTCAATTAATTTATGTAGTTAACACCCACAAAACTTCCTGTGAATAGAGCGGTGTAGAAGTTGTCTCCTTATATTCAGAAGAACATCTCATGCCGATGCCTATATTCGATTGGCGGACGATGAATTTCTTTTAAAGGCACATTAATCCTCTCTCCGTCATATTGATCATCTTAAATTAACAGTGTAATTCTCAGTGTGAAAATGGCTGTTTCTGAGGTACAAAACTGTAGAGGAAATTATGTTTAGCTGCTTTATAATAACACAGCATTATAAAAATATTTTGATGGCATTGTTTTAGGTCATGTAGCACCTGCTATTGGAACAATTTTGATCGCTTGAGGATAGCAGTCTATTTTAGGTTGTATGTTTCAACAGGGGTTTTTGTAAAATGCAATTTCTGTCAATCGCTTGTTTGTCACTTATGTGTAATTCACTGAACTTTTTGTTTTTAATGTTTCATCAAATGGAAAAAGACCTTGTAATCACTGTGATTACGGGTTTATTCAAAGTTACTTCGAGATCACCTCAGCTTTTCTTCCCAGGTAAATGTGTTTCATGTGGTAACATCTGTCTATGTATATACACATTCAGAGTACACATTCTCAAACATGCACAAGAAACAATCATTATATATATATATATATATATTATATATATATATATATATATATATATATTTTGGATGACTATAGTTTAACATTAAAGCATTTATTTGAAGCAAACATGTAACATTCTTAACATTTTTACTGTCACTTTTGATCAATTCACTGTATCTTTGCTTAAGTATTAGTTTACAATATAAATAAATACAAACTCCAAGCTTATGATTAGTGTTATATCACTGTTTCCACAAAAATATTAAGTGGTATTTAATGTTGATAAATATTAGAGATGTTTCTTGAGCACCAAGTCGGAATATTAAAATGATTTCTCAAGAATCATGTGACATTTAAGACTGGAGTAATGATGCTAAAAATTCAGCTTTGCATTACATGAATTTTACAAAATTTTACAATATTTTCCGGTGGAAATCATTCATTCATTCATTTCCTTCCTTTCCTCCCCATACACCTGTCATACAAAACATCACTTTTTTCACAACCGCACATTTTCACTTTCATCAGTGCAAACTTCAGACATTGGAGAACCCCCCCATTGTGTATTTCAGTGACGGTGAAAATAAATCAGATCATATTTTCAAAAGCCATGACAGAGAAAAAGGCATGCTCACCTATGACATTCTTAGTCCCCTTGACTTACAGCCAGACTCACAATAGTGCATTTCCTCTGAGGATACCCTGAAGCTCACATCTGATAAATGTGAGAGCCTCGGGACTGCAGGCCGTATCTGCTTGGCCCGTCACAGAAAATAATAATAGCAAAGCCCCGAAAGGGTACAGAAAGGGTAGGCAGATGCCAGCTAATAGTGAATTTTCAAAAATCCACATTTTTGTAGTTTACAAAGGGATGACCATGGTATTGGTTTCAAAAACTTGCATGTTGAAAGGCGTTTTTAAAACTTTGCATTTTCAGGCCTGGAAAACAGTTTATGTGTAAACTAATGGGAAAAAAAAGCACAAAAAGTTTTCTGTTTTTAGTTGAAAAGGATGTCATGTAAATGCTAAATTTCTGTATTAATACCCTCAGCACTTCTGGCAGCTGACTGGCCTCTGTTTCTTTGGGTGTGAATTATAGTCAATTGGTTGCATAATCAACCCCCACATTAATCATGGATGTCATTCCCCATGGCAACTCTTTTAAATAAATGAGCCCCTTTTCTGTTTCTTCCCCTCCCTCACTAAGCTTGGGCTGGTACATCCAGAGTAGTTGTATTAATGGCCTATAATGGCATTTGAAGCTATCATTTTAAATTTGTGTTCAGCAGAAAGCTTTGAGAGCTTGTTGATGATGTGGACACTAAAGGTGGGAATCTTAAGGCACTTTGTAATTCATTTAGACTTTGATTGTAGGAGTCAACAGGGAATCAACAGATTCCAAAATGATTCTTGATACTTCTCAATTTTTCAGCAGCAGTGTACGGGCAAATCTTTGGTGAGTTAAGGTGGGTTGTTGCTGAATTCTGTGTAAATATTTTATATAAAAGCTATACTAAAATATGTATTGCAAGAATAGAATAAGCCCTCTGTGTTTTTAAATTAAATATTACTTAAGAGCAACTTCATGAACTTGATCAAATGATGCATTGTGTCCCATGATTTTTAAACATTTGTAAATGCATTTATTTTATTTAAATATAGACTTCATGATGCATTTATTACTTAATAATACATTGGTTTATATAATTCTTTCAAAAACTATCCAGGCCTAAATGTATGCATAAAATTGGCATGCATTTGGATTATATTGTTTTAATATAATAACATAAACTTAATGTTATGCATATTTATCAGTCATACAGTTCATAAATGAATGGTAAGAAACTGGTATGGTTTTATTTAAATAATTATGTTTTCAAAATGTATTCAAATTGTTTAAAATCAGTATTAATTATGAAATAAATTAGATTCATTACATTTAAAAGTATGAACATAGTTAAAATATGGTTAGCTGTGGTAGTACTATTATAGAAATCTTACCTGTTTCTTACCTGATATGTATGTGTATATATATATGATAAAACTATGTAATCAAAATGGATGAAAATTTTAATTCAATTCAATTTCAGTTACCAAATTTAATCAAACTGTAAAGTGTTCCCACAAATGCACATTTTGAGATATTAAGATATTTTTGATGAAATCCGAGAGCTTTCTGACCCTGCATAGACAGCAACGCAACTACCACGTTCAAGACCCAGAAAGGTAAAGGACATCGCTAAAATGGTCCATGTGACATGAGTGGTTCAACCTTAATTATATGAGGCTACGAGAATACTTTTTTGTGCAAAACAAACAAACAAAAATAACGACTCTATTCAACAGTTTCTTCTCTTCCGTGTCAGTCTTTGACACAAGAGTACCACGACGCAAGCGTGTTCATTCCTCTGCTTGCAAACAAGGTGCAGCACATCCTGGTTCTATGTCAGAACGCCGGCTCCTGCGCCAGCAGGACCACACGCATGTTGTCGAAAGATTGACAGGGAAGAGAAGAAGTTGTTGAATAAAGTTGTTATTTTTGTTTTCTTTGTACACAAAAATGATCATAGCTTCATAAAAGATTGAATCACTGATGTCACATGGACTATTTTATCGATGTCCTTTCTACCTTTCTGAGCCTTGAATGTGGTAATTATATTGCTGTCTATGCAGGGTCAGGAAGCTCTCAGGTTTCATCAAAAAATATCTTAATTTGTGTTCCAAAGATGAATGAAGGTCTTACAGGTTTGAAACGACACGAGGGTCAGTAATTAATAACAGAATTTTGTGTAATGACAGAACTATCCCTATAAATGGGGCTTGATTTTTTTGGTTTTGTTTTTGTGCGTGTATGTGTATGGACTGACTCAGAACTGTTCAAAGAAAGCACTGTGATGCCTTAGTAGAAAGCATAAATGATGCATAGAGGAAGTGGCCTTATAGCAGGTGTTGATGTCTGGATGTGACGTTTACACGGTGGATTTTTAGAAGGGGCACAGGGAATAATGATGAATGGCACTGGATTGAGGCTGTGCTTCCTCTGGAGTATCTTGTGAGTGTGAATAGCTTGCACAGCATGCCAAAGAACGTCTTTATGTGTTTCAGTGGCATGAGTGTGTTTTTTTCCCCACACATGCAATCATGTGACCATCACTGATCCACTCCACAGTGAATTGGAGACATTGTGCAAGTGGCTTCTTGCTGCAAAGCATTACATATTATGTCATGCCATTGTTTGATATGAAAATGGAAGTGATACTAATATAGCTAAAGCAATGCAAATACATCATTAGTGTAATCAAGAAGAAACTAAAGTGATGAGTCACTCGTGCCATCGGAGGGCTGGCATATCCTCTCTGTCACAAGCGGTTGCTTATGCTGACACAACACAAGCACAGTGTAGCAGAATAACCTTTCTAAAACACTGTTATACACAGAGACAAACTGACTGGGAGTTGAGTCGCTTTTAGTACACTATGAACTTCTATACTAGCAAACATATAAAGGCTTATATGATAGTTTGGTGATTTCTGTAATGAGAAATTACCAAAGGCAAAATTATACAAAATTCTTATTTGTATACAGTAACAACACACTTATAAATCATTTGCAAACTACTGTATAGTTTAGAAACTGTATAAATAGTTTATATACTGTTGTATCTACATTAATACATTAATATGCTACGTACAAATGAGTTCTTCGTTCATTGTCAAGTAGTTAACTGAATATTATAGTTTAATCATATATAAAAAGTTAGATAATGAATTATTATCCTTGTTTAACTTGTTACCATACCTAACTGATGTACAGTGTTTAAACCAGTAGTAAAGGAGTTGTTAATGTTTATCAGGAATAAATAATTCTCATTTTAGATTAGGTCATAGAAAATGTTAAATTAAAAGCAATAACTTACTTTTATTAAACATTAGTTGTATTAATACAAAGTTCAATTTTCTTAAAATAATCATGTTGTACATACCCTACTATTAATGTTTTAATGGACAGACTACAACTAACATAATACAAATTAACAACAAACTAATAGTTTACGAATGATGTATGTGTGTGTTTGTGTGTGTCTACGTTTCTTCATAGTCAAGAGCATTTTTTTTCATGGTAATTGAGAGCATGCTACAAATGATGTCCACAGAACTTGTATTAAACCCAAAACATTTCTCTAAATGTGCATATTTTTATACACTCAGCGCTCAGTGCACTCAGTCAATGTCAATACTGCCAAAATAAAATGATACAAAATATAATTAATGTTAATAATGAATGATGCATTTGGGTGTCTCCTTATTGTCATGGTTCCTTTCCATTTCCATTTCTATAGTTTAAATTATTATAATAGAAAATGGCAGTCATTTATAAACAGTACTTTAAAAATAGTTTTCCTCGGTCTATTAATGTATTTAGTTTGAATCAGTTTCCATCTTAATATTATTATACAGTTACTGCAGCAAAACCAAATGTTCAAGAGGGACTCGAGTACATGCCTGATTCTGTGGGAATGAATGAGGACGTCTCTTTTACTCTCTAATTGGTTGTGCAGTGGCCACACTTTAGTTTGGAGACCAGTACTCACAATTAACTAACTATTAGCTATGACTTTTGACTCAATAAACTGCTACTTTGCTGCTGATTAGTAGTTAGTAAGGTAGCTATTTAGGTAAGTTTAGCTACTGTGAAGTATTAAGGAATGTAAAATGTGGTCATGCAGAATAAGGCATTAATATGTGAGTGTAATATACGTGTTATAAGTGTGTGTGTGTGTGTTAATGTTTTTGTGTCACAAATGCCGTTTTAAGACTTTTTAGATGATAATGTATTTGTTTAGACTTTAAACATGTGGTTTGTTAATAAAGACAATGTCTATTTGAAAATCTGCTTCAGTGTTTTCAGAGATGTGAGCTCCAGGGCGTCAGCGGCCACAGTGCTCATGAACATGCTGAAAGCAGTCTTACCTCAGCCAATTTTTTAGAATTTGCCACTGGCACTGATGTCTCTATAGTGCTTAAACATGAGATATAATTTGTTTTGGATAAATCTAATTGGCAGTCTTTGGTCTCATGATTCTATTATTTGTTCCAGAGCAAATAGTTTTGGTTGAGGGCAAAGTCTCATCACGTTATGTTTTATGTCAATTTAATTTAGTGTTACATTTGTACTTTTAACTAAATTGCCTACCAACTTTTACGATGGCTGTTGTTTATTAAATATTATTGTTCAATAAATAATATTTTATATAAATGATAGTAGTATTTAATATTAGTATTTAGTATTGGGAAATGGTGTGTGTGTGTGTGTGTGTGTGTGTGTGTGTGTGTGTGTGTGTGTGTGTTCGTAATGGTGATTAGTTTCATTGTTCCGCTATTAGATGGTGACAAGAGACTGTTGTAATGAGTGATTCAGCTGTAAAGATATTTATATTTAAAGAGGCTGGAACAGGGTTGTAAACAAGGAAGTTATAATTACTTTAAACAACACATTGTAAGATGCAGCCAACAAATGCACAAAGCAAGCTGTCATCACAAATCACCCTTAACAGATGAAAGGATAGTATGACAGAGACATTGCCTCAGTGGACATTCAAACAAATGTTTTATTGTAAATATAAGATTGAGCTGAATAATAAATGCTGTATTAGGTGGAGATAATCACACTCGCTCAGTCCATCTGTCTCTCATAATACTATACATAATATAGTGAGCTTTTAATACAGTAATACAACAAGCTTTCAGTGAGGCAACTCTCCTTTGTTACTAGTTGTAAAGTGACATTTACGAATTAGTAACGGAGGCTTGGGCTCAGCTGTTAAACTGTCAAACTGAGATTTGAATCCATGATGGAAGGAAGTAGTTCGCACCAAAGAGGGTTTTTAAAGACACTCCACTGTTGTTTCTTATGTATTTACACACTCACACTGTAAGGAACTGGTACTTTCATTCAGCAATGATTTAGACTGAAATTACGTAGATAAAACATGACAGTAAAGACATATATAATGTTACAAAAGTTTTCAGTTTTAAAAAAAAAAACTATTCTTTAAATGTTCTGTTTATCGAAAAATGTTCATCGTGAAAAAAAAAAAAGAAAATCCACACTTTACACACTATTAAGCAGCACAACTATTTTCAACTAATAATAATAAAAATAATAAATATAATAAAGAGTACCAAATACCAACATATTAGAATAAATTTCATGTAGAATAAATAGATCATGTTGCAATTTTTGGGTGGCTTCTTAAACGTGAAATAGATAACAATAGAATGCTCATATCCCCTGCACCAGTTTCTGTTGTTACCCACAAGTTGACTTGTACCTTTGCATTAATCTACCTCCTATTTTACACGCTATGTAATGTACGTACATTTTCCGTTTTCTTCCTAACAAATGGTTCTATTGAGAGAGTCTGTTTACTATTTCTCACCTGTTATTGTGCTGAGGATTGCATTTTACTAAACAGAACATCTGAATGTGTTTAGGTGGCCCTCAATGGAAATATAATGAGAGACATGAGCAGCATGTGGAAGAAGAGTGGAATTGTTTGGCACACATTGCTTTTTTTTTTTTTTTTTTTAATCTCCCTCAGTGCAGCATTTGCAAAGCAGATTCACCTTGTACACAGAGGCTCCCTACTGCTCCAGATACGTCTTTTTCAAACTAATTGTGTACGCAAACGAGGGGTATCACAAGATGTGCGTGATGCTTGCCAAGTACGCACGCTCTCGTTTTTTTTTTTTTTTTTTTTTTTTTTCCCTCACTCGGCCCAGGTCGTAAAGCTGCAAAGATCAGCAAGAACAGAACCCGAACAAGTATCCTAGGCTCTCAGCAGATGCCGTGTGTCATCTTTGCCAGAGCAGGCTTTTGTATGTGCACTCAGATATTTTATTTTTGCCTGCCCTCTAAATTCTAATGAGCCAGAGACAAACAGGGACCCCTGAGCACTTGAATATTCAAAATCGGAGGGTAATTATGCAAACTGTATTCGTCAAAGTATTCCCAGTGCAAGGCATCTTGGGGGATCCAAATGAAGATTGCTGACAGGCTGTGAGGGTCTCTGTGGGCTGGAGATAAAGAGCGAGTTTGAAGGGTCTGGAAATGGTTCATAATGTTTGTGACACATTCATTTTTGCACTAATGATAATTCATCCTCTCAGTATTCATAACAAGCCTTAAAAAGCCAACAATGAGTGTTCTGTAAGCTTTTGACAGCCTAGGATGACAGCTCTCAGATCAGGGAGATGACTGATGTCTTACCTGTTTTCAAATAGGTCCTTATGAAAAGTAATAAAGCTCCACGATAAGCACCTGCTGTTTTAGCAACCTGGTTCCGGAATTATTTTTCCCCTTCATTTTATCCGTAGGCATTCAAAAACATCTGCAAAAAAAAAGTACTTGGAAATCAAAGACAAAGGTACTGCATCCAAGCATTCTAAATGGGATAGTTCATTATAAAGCTTTTGATGTTGATGTTTATGTAATGTATTAAAGTTTACTGCATATTTTTAAAGACAGACAAACTGTTCAGGAAACCTGTTGGAAAACAGGCAGTTTGCAGTTCTATCTGGTGCCACTATAGTGGCGCTAAAATGACACACTTCAATTTTAAAAGCAAGTCTACAGCAGTGAATCATGTTTTATCCAAAAAGCGTGAACTGAATGTAAGTGGTGTTAATATGCTAAAGCAATTATTGATCTGTTGAGTAAAATCCCATCACTGGGCCTTATGTGTGAATGTGAGTTTACCCAAAAGGGACTTCCTGGTATCACAAGACCATGCTGAAATCAGGCCAGTTGTCTCATATAGAAATCTAGTTCACAATGAGGCTCATGAGAGGAAGTTTTAAGATTGCTCTGTATTCTCGCAGGCAAAAGCAATGCATAATTTTTAAGGTAATCATAATTAGTACAATGTAGTCTTATGAGAGAAGCTTACTGTAATAAATGCAATGTGTGTAATTGTAATATTTATTGGTATACTCACATTTAGGCTTCTATAATGAATGATACTGCAGTTTGGCACTTTGCATTATGCTAATGTACATTTAGTTGATTATAATGAACAGGGGGAAAAGCCGCACCATTTGGAATAAATACCTGTTGTTTTGCTAAACAAATCTTTAATGTTTTAGAGTGTTTTAGACCTTTCATATTTGCTTTGATAAGCACACTCACTGACAGTAAGATAAAGGCAAATTTAATGTGCCTGCCCACAAACTGCCACCGCCTTTGAAAAGAAATCAATAAACTTGACCCTTAAAGAATTCCCGGCAACTTACAGAAGAAATTGAATTCTAGTAATTGTAAATCACTTATGCCTCATAAGAACATGTTTATGGCCAGAAGCGTCATATCCATTGCAACTGAAGGGGTACCTGCCTGTTCAGATTCTGGAGTCAAATCGATTTTTTTTAATACAACATCATTATACATAGACTGGTAAGATTTTTTTCATTATTATTATTATTAGATTATTTTTTATGCATTTTTATTTTTATAATTTAAAATACTTTTTTTTTTTTTTTCCTATTTCAGTTTATTTCAATGTATTTAAATATACATTTAAAATGTACTTTATTCCTGTGATTAAAAGCTGATTTTCAGCATCATTACTCAAGTTTTCAGTGCCACATGATCCTATCAGAAATAATTCAAATATGCTAATTTGCTGCTGAAGAAACATTTATTATTATTATCAATGTTGAAAACAGTTGTGTATACTTTTTCAGCATTCTTTGATGAATTAGAAGTTTAAAAAAACAACACATAGCTGAAATAAAGAGCTTTTGTAATTTTTTGCAAAAAAAAAAAAAAAAGTTCTATTTAAAATAAATGCTGTAGTAAAAATAAACTGCATTTTAAAACATACTCAACTAGAAATCATTATTTCAAATTGTAAAATGTTGTATCAAATAGATAGATATACTGCACAAACATGAAAGCAGTACTAAACGGTACTAAACAGTCCTATTTTTATAAGCTTTTTAAAAAGCATATTGAGTTGATACTTCATGACCCCAAAAACCTGTATGGACTTCATACATGTACTACAAACCACCTTGACAAGAGTTATTGCATAAATGACACTCATAACAGATTTTCCATGACCATGTGAGCCTTGTACTTTAGTTCCACCTGCAGCTTTAAAATATTTTGTTGTAACCAGATCAACGTTAACGTCAAACGTCTCCCTGATTGGCATCAAAACAACGTATGTAAAAACATATTTCAAACTATCATGTTAGAGCAGATCTTGATTGTGGAACAAAAAAAAAAAAAAAAAAAAAACCTCTTTCATTTCAGATTTTTTTTTTTTTTCATTTCCTGCTGTTCTCTTTCAGCACAAAATGAAAACCGTCATCATTTTTAGACATTTTCGAGACAGCTGCGAGCCTAGTAAACGGCTTAGGCTGATGCAGCAGCCACCGAACCCCGCTACACTCTTACCGTTCACTCTAATTGATCTACCGAGCGACTCACTATTTCTGTTTGTTGCATCATTTGTGTTTCAGCGCTCCGTCAGTTTGATGTGGCTGGAGAGGCACTTTCCCCCCTGACACTGAATGTAATACATCATCTACAGTCTTAGCTGAGTATCAAACAAAAGACAATTCATGAGACGCTGGCAGAGAGAGGAAAGGCCGAGGGGTGGCGTACGAACAAGGGAGAAGGGCTGGTCATTAGAGAAAATTATGATGGATTTTTAACGTTACGGATCAGATTGTTTATTTACCTCCCTCACTTGGCTGATTTCATTTATCTCCTCTTAACATTTGGTGACTCTACGGCAAGTAGTTTGTCAGCATAATTGCATGGTACAGTGAAGCAGTACACTGCGGCATGCTCTTTCCTCCAACGTATCCCTCCACCATTTGCATGCATCTTCAAAGGACAGCCATGACATTTAAATAATGATGACTGGCACGAGCTATTGCTATTCTACTGGAGATTTGACCCAGGAACAAGCACAATGCTTTCTAAACTAATTCCCAATTCCATGTTTTTCCTATCGGAGCTGATTTAAAATTTGTTGTTGTCGTTTTTAATTCATGTGCTAAGTGCTACTATTTAGAACAGTACTTCTCAACTGGTGGGTCGTGACCCAGAATGGGGTCCCCGGTCTGTTCTGATGGGGTCACGCTGGGAAAAACTATGCTTAATGAAAATGAAAAAATGCAACTGCATAGTTAAGGATAGCAAAATGAATAGGTTTTTAAAAATTAGGAGAAAACACTTCACATGTGTTTTGTGTCAAGGACAGAACATCCAATCAAACTCTATTTGGTATTTTGGTCAAAAATCACATGGTTGGTTGAAGCTAGTCTAGTTTGGCAGATGCAGTCATAAACAGGTTGTGGACCTCATTTTCAAAAACCATGAACAAAATGAAGCAATACAAAATACTAAAAAAAAAAAAAAAAAAAGGAAATGACAATGACCCACACTACAAATGAGGTTTGTGCTGACCACAGTTTGTTTTATTCAGTGTAGAAACACTCAAATTAATAACTTCAGCTTCCAAATTATGTACATATATGATGTACATATATTTTACCTGCGTACATTCAGTGATTTAAACCTTATTTTAAGGTGTCCTTGTAATAGTGTAATTACACAAATAAATACTAATAGGGTTTGGTTTAGGCAGGGCTCTACGTTTACTTTTCTTTTTCGGAGCACTTGTGCTCCTAATTTAGGAGCACAGTCAAAATTTTAGGAACACCTTCTAATCAATAATCAAAAAATCTGATCAAAAATGAGCATTCCCATTACAAGGTGATATTTGACTCTTTAAAGTGATTTACAGGGGGATTTTGTTTTTACCTTTGCAATTGCATTTTTCTAACTTTATTAAAAGTATGTCATCTTTTATGTTAAATTTAAATTATATATATATATATATATATATATATATAAATTTAAGCTTCTCAAAATTCCTAATTGAAACAACAGAATAAGAACAAGTAGAATAAGTATAAAAAGGAAAGGACGTGACGTGACGTGAGGCCAAGTATGGTGACCCACACTCAGAATTGGTGCTCTGCATTTAACCCATCCAAGTGCACACACACAGTAGTGAGTATTGAACAAACACGCACACACACACACCGTGAACACACACCCGGAGCAGTGGGCAGCCATATTGCTATCGCTGGCCCCTTGTCATTAGGCCACAGCTACCAATCAAATGAAATCAGTATTAACAAAACTAATTTGCACTACAGAGGTGGCATAGAAGAACACAAATGTGCCTTGTAGATGCATGTTTAATGAGGCTCAGAGGTGGCATGAGTGCAATATTTATTAAAATTTTGTATGCAAAATTTAAATATAAAATTTTGAATACAGAAATATCAAATGATTTAAATAACTGAAAAGATGTTTTAAAAATGAAACAAAATCTGCCAGTAGGTGGCGACAAGTCACAAATTTAATTACTGAATCATATCATTTATTTGATTTGTTTAATTGTCTGATTCATTCAGGAATAAAGCAAGTGACTGTCCTTATGAATGCGAAATTGAATCACTGACTCACTAGATTAATTTATAAACGCACGTCATAAACTAAACACTGCTGTGTTTGAATGGAGATGCACAGTAGCTCAGTTGTGACTTGTTTCAGACTATATTTGACGACAAAATAGAGCAAAATCAGGCAATATTGTTATAGTCAGACAATGTTAGTCACTTAATATTAACTTCTTGTTTATTTAACTGTTGTATTAAACCAATATCTCATTTACAAACTCCCTTAAAAATCATTAGAAGCTGTCACTCATCTTAGTTCATTGCGATTTCACAAAGTTCCATTATAATCAACGAAGCTCTCTACACTGCACAATAAATCTCTTATTTACACTCTTTGTTTATGAAAGGATTCATCCTTCCAACTTCAGATTCATTATGGAATCCTGAAAAAAAAAAAAAAAAAAAAAAAAACATTCAAAAGGAAACATTGTTTTCAAAAGAAAACATGTTTTCAACATTGATAATAAAATAAAATAAAATAAAATAAAATAAAATAAAATAAAAAGCAGCACCAAAATTCAGTTCCCAGGGAATGCATGAGGTAAGGTATGTATCTTACAATGCAAGTCGCTTTGGATAAAAGTGTCTGTCAAATTAATAATTGTAAATATCTCCATGCTTATATTATTACATTTTTTATACATATATTATTCCATTCCTTGGGCTTTGAACTTTGTTTTGGTAACAATTCCCTCTACCTTTTTAATTTCTAAATTTGAGTTTTTGTGGCAGGAGTACCCCAAGACAGCTAAATCACCAAAACAAACAACTGTATGACACCTGTTTTGTTTTTTTTTTTTTTGTTTTTTTTTGCAAAGTGAGTGAAGTAAGATCAAAAATACTGCTATTTCATTATCTGAATGGGGAAAACTCATGTCCATCCATTGGGATTTATTCTCCGGACAAACAGGTTGTAAGCAAAAAGGAAAAGTCTTCTAAACTGTGATCTGATGTATGGTCTACATATAATGGAGAAAAAATCATGTGAAGGCAGACGTGTGGGGGAGTGCACACCTTTGATTCACTGTGCTGAGTCAAAGAAATGATTCATTTAAAAATAAAACCAATGGGGCGATGTTTTATGCATTCTGATGTTCCAGTTTGGAAAGCGGAAAAGCAAACAATACTTTAAAGCGATGCTTTGTGACATGGCCGTGACTTTGTGATCCCTCTAATTGAATGATTGAGGGGAAAGAAGATATATTTTGTGGATGTTTTGCATAACTTTCGCATGATGAAGCAAGCAATCAGAATGTGGGCTTTCGTCTAAAAAGGTTAAAGTCTTTACACAGCCCCCTTTTTTTCTTTTCTTTTTTTTTTTTTTTTTTTTTTAAGTACGATGTATGAAATATGATAGATAGAACTTCCTCTATGAAAATTAATTCTGAGAAAGACATTCTCTGAAATCATTCTGAGCTCACTTCAATACTTCAAAATTGTAGCGCACCGACGTGATGTATTACGCCCCTTATGGAGTCAGGCCGTCCTGAGGTGCGAGTAAATTAACTTTTGCCAGGATAAATGATTTCATACATTTACAGCACAGTTACACCATACTTTTTCTATTTTTGATGTGCGGGACTTTTAATGGCAAGCAGTAAAACAGGAATGACGGGGGTAATATATAATTATAAAGTACTAGTTTTATTTTTTATGGTAAATGAAACAATGAATCATTAAATAATGTGTAGACTTAGGTGTAGCCTATTACCTTTTCATAAATGGTGCAGTGTGAAAAATTTGCTTTTATGGAAGAATGTCAAGCTGTAATTATAAACATTGATCCATCAATTTTCCAAACGCTTGTCCTAGGGTTGGCGACTGCTAGAGCCTATCCCAGCATCTTTGGATGTAGGAATGACCAGTTCATCAGAGGGTTATTATTTTATATAATAAGCTAAATGAATTCACAATATGAAAGTAAACTACAGAATAGATGTAAAAGGTTTCCTTGCAAATACGGTCATTATATTGGGGGGAAGAATAATTAAGCCTCATGTTCTGTTGAGATTGCGTTTACTCTTTTTATGTTTGGAGTCTCAGAGATTGATGATTCATGTGGTAAAATAATAGTAGCAGTTACAAAATGAACCTCATCAAATATTTGTAAAAAGTTCATTTAAAAACCAGGCTGATAATAGTGAAGTTTTTTTTTTTTTTTGGTTTAAAATAAAAATAAACATGCACTTTTCACAACTGTGATTTGTTTCCATTACAGTTGTTGTTGTTCTGTTTGGGGTCTGGGGTTACATGAGGGTTTTAAGTGTTTTTAGTACCATGATGTGCAACAAATAACTTTCCACAAATCCAGCAGACTGTGTACAGTCAGTTAAAACTGTGACGTAGTACATAGATAACATCTGCTGATTTCTTTAGGCCTGTGGGCAGAAGAGCGAGGTCAGTCTAAGGACAATGTTACGGTGCTGAGTAAAAGGCTTAAGGTGCTCACGAAAGTAATGATGATGATGATGAAGGAAAGGACTTTTTACTCGTAATGACGCAAAACCTACTCAAAAACATAGGAAATTTAAACAAATGTGATAAAGACAAACATATAAAATATATTAATATATTACATGATATATATATATATATATATATATATATATATATATATATATATATATATATATATATATATATATATATATACATATATATACATAGGTTTTTCACATCTTCTCAATCATTAAAAAAAAAAAAAAAAACTGATTGACAGCAGTGGTTCTAGAAATAAAGCTGTTCAGAATGAGGAGGTCTATTATACGATATGAACGATATCGCTTGTATGTGTGGAAAACCGCACGATGCACAATCGTTTACACTCTCAAAAAATGTGAAACCACCCCCCAGTAGCCAGTTTCTTTCAGGACAAATAATTGTTGCCTAGTTATAGCCATTTTTAGGTTTTTTCCCTTTTATATCTTATATTTAGCCAGGCTCACGATCAAATCTGTGCTTTGTCCATCATGAGCCAAGGATTCCAACGACATAAGACTCTTGAGCCTGCGACTGACGGTTTAGGAGTTATGAGCAATTTCGTACTGTTTATCACTGTAGCACCCTCGTCAGGCCAGTTGGGGCGAGCCTCAGTCACATTGTAGGTGGTGTTAGTACTACCATCCCTCCAAGTTTCTACGACTTACGGTTTGGTCTGCACGATCAGTTTTACGTGGAAATCACTCATCTGTGACCATTCTAACAATTGTAATAGGGTTTCAGGATTTCTTGAACCCCTATTTATAAATTTAATTATTTGTAACAGTTTGTGAAATTTATTGAATAGTACACCATTCAGTCTTTATGTTGTAGATCAATTCAGTCTTAAGCCAGGTGCACACTTTTTGGCTATAACTTGCTTTTCTAAGAGAAAATTTGAAAATCCTAAAAGATTTCTCTGATCCTAGGAAAAAGTTTGCTGACAGTTGATTAATTAATAAAAATCTAAATTTTCCTGAAATTCTGCTAGTGGCAGAATGTGTCTTTTGACAACGTCAAAATCCAATAGGAGCAGAGAACCTGATAACACAATTAGTGCGACAGCAACAAACCACCAGAGGGAAAATGTCAAAGAAAGCCAGATGGACTATACAGACAAGCCATGATCAAAATTAATGACAGACTGCTTTTGTTTGATAGCCACCATTTAAATTCATCATGTAAATATAGCTCACTATCACAAAAACTCGTCACAGATTTACAACGTAAAACTCCGGGCGAATCTTCTTGTGTTTGTGTCAGTTGTTAATGAGCCTTGACTGTCATACAGTCTGACATTAATGACAACTGAAATCCAACAGTGTGACACGGCTAATAGCCGGGATCATGTTCGAACAGTCTGACAAACAACAATCGTAAATTGTTTGGATGCTGCATCATAATTTGTCTTCTTTCTTATGCGTCTTAGCATACTGTACATAATTAGGATTTTTTGGAAATATTTAACCAATTAAAGTTGCTTTAAACGTACAGTTGATTCTGTAGACTGCGAACAAACTTTAGCGCTGTTGCTTTGTTGCCTTGGAACCACTTATTGCAGATTGAAAAATATAGTTGTGGGTTGTGCAATGGGGAAAATTTCTGAGAATAAAAACTGACACTTTTTAAAGAAACTCCTCACAAAAACGAACAAAGTAAAGCCCAAAAATCTTGTGTATCATTTTCTGTGAAAGAAGGCACTTTAGAATTTATTTAACTGAATGACTGATTTAACCTACATTTTCCTGACACTTAGTAGGAACATCTATATATTTGGAGACTTTTTTAACTTGTATGGAAGTAGACTTTTTAGCTTTAGATTTACATATTTATATTTTTTATATGTACACTTATTATACTTAATATATTCATGGAATATTCCTGTATTTTTTAGTAGGCCTGGATTTTATCCAGCTAGTTAAAAATGCAAAAGTCACAAAGCATTTACAGCTTCAGTAAAAGTATATAGACATGTTTTCCCCATGGCAAAGAAGACTACCTTGAGCAGCATGGATCACTCGCCAAGAATGGTGCCACCAGGCTGTGAAGATGTGGTCAGGTGACAGTGAAGCTAAACATGTTGGAAGCCCAGCAGTCATTCAGGGCTCCACTGTCTAACAGTGTGTGACAAGTGAAAAGCGAGTGGACGGAATCAGTCTCACCTCCCTCATTCAGTCGCGATCGGAGCGTCAGGATTGCTGGCAGCGCTGAGGAACACTGCAGCGTATTGATCCTTATTTCATTGCCGACCAGAACTGAGTGGCCTGCCAGAAAGTGGAGATGATATTTAGGGAAGTCTGTTACTCCAGTATATCAGACAGCCGGATTCAGGGAAGTTTCAGAGGTTGAGCACCTGATTCAAGGCAGAGACGTGGCCCAGATATCGCATTCGGTAAGTCGCACAAATAGGTCTGTCCTCTACGTGACATTGCACAATGCTGGCTTTATTTGTATGAAAAGCAATTTGTAGAGCAAAATCAAGACTTTAACATTAGAAAGCCTATGGTATCATTTTTGACACATGAATTAACAAAGCCTATAAATTAGCAGAAAAACCTGTTGTACTCAAGTAAAAGTAAAAGCTATATATATATATATATATATATATATATATATATATATATATATATATATATATATATATATATATATATATATATATATATATAGTATACATTATTATTATTATTATTTATTTATTTTTTCTATGTGAATGATTTTTATAAAATAAACATAATAATATGTATTTTGTTAATACTGATATTAATATGTTAACATAAACACTTACTGAAGCAACTTAAATTTTAAAATGTGAATATGAAATTTGATAAATCAGTCTTTTGAAGACTACTTATTGCCCCCTACAATCAATCAATCAATCAATCAATCAATCAATCAATCAATCAAACAATTAATAAAGGCATTTGAATATTATCTTAACACATATTTCTGGGAGGTATAGATCATCTAGATATAGATGTTTATGTGCATTTTATATAAGTAGTCTGTAAGTATCATTGACCTACATTACAAGCTGTCAGATTCCTTAATAATCTTACTTTTTGGCCTTATAAATATCAGCAACTGCACCAAACTTATTTATTTATTTATCTCAGTTTGGGCCTCAAAATGCAATGTTCTCCATATTCACTATATGTGACCCTGGACCACAAAACATAAGAGTACTTTTTTTTTTTTTTATTATTTATTTTTTTTTTATTGAGATTTATACATAATCTGAAAGCTGAATAAATACAATTTCCATTGATGTATGGTATATTGTTAGGATAGGACAATATCTGGTCGAGATACAACTATTTCAATATCTGGAATCTGAGAGTGCAAATAAATCAAAATACTGAGAAAATCACCTTTGAAGTTTTGATATATTTAAGGTAGGAAATTTACAAAATATCTTCATGGAACATGATCTTTACTTAATATCCTAATGATTTTTGCCATAAAAGAAAATTTATGCTACAAATATACCCATGCTACATAAGACATAAGGTTTTGTGGTCCAGGGTCACATATGAGCAAGAAAATTGTGATGTATCAAATATGATACAAAACATTAAAAAAGTAATTCTGTCTGAAGGTTCAATAAAGCACTGAAGACTATTATTTCATACGTCACACTTTACCGAGTTAAAGGATGCAGGATATCTGGTAGGACTCAAGTGAAGGGATTCTTATTCATCCTACTGTACTTACTACAATGAATTTTATTGTAATAGAAATTCATAGGTCTAACTTTAGCTTTAAAGCTATTACACATGCCTCCTGAACATGCCCCCAAATAGCACAGCTCTTTGTCAGTGACTTGGTTTCAAACACATTGTTTCACTTACAGTATTTTTTTTTTTCTTCCTCGGAATCCCAAAAGGAAGTTCAAAAGGAGTGATTCCCGCTTACAAAACCACATTTTCCTCAATGAGAGCAAAGTATTCCATGTCGTATAGAAGAAGAGGTGGTTGTGTTCCGCCGAGGGAAGATTATTGCGATCTTCCTGTGTGTGGGTTTGCATTAAGATGCTGGTAGGTCTTATTATGCATGGAATGACTTTATTTCCAGATAACTGTATAAATATCTTGTGTGTTCAGTTAAATGTTTACTGAGGATTTATCTGAGACATTGAGGTGTGTGTTTCTAGACATTTTAGGAAAGTCTTTACTGCAGCTGTCAAAGTGGTATCATCCCATGTCAAGAAACCAAGAAGTGAAGAATTACAGCTATGGGCTGTAGGACAAGGGGAGCACTCAGACTAAACAGACATGAAGGAAATAAACAGCAGGTGGTGTGTCATCTGCAGGTTGGAACGCACTGAAGGTAAGTTCTGCTTGATGATACACTGTTGTCCAGACTCTCAGCATGCATGTTTGAGGTTCTGTCACATACTACCACCACAAATCCTTCACAAATACATCAAAGTCATCAAAGCTCAGCACAGCTGATGTAGGAGGAAAAATATACAGCCTTCTGAAACTGTTACAACATCTAATCTAATACAGTTGATGGAATTGGGCTATATATCTATCTATCTATTTTAGATTGACCAGATTATTTGTGGATTTGTCAGAAATTGTGCCTTATAGTAGTTTTATTTGACCATAATTTTCTTCTGATTTGCTGAATGCCATACATTTCATACTCCTAAAAATAATTACACTGATGCTATCTAAAGGAGAATTGCTCTAAAAGAGGAGAGTTTTGTCACAACATTTGTCCAACATAAATGACTTTAAAAATAGCAACAAATGTATCCTAGTTGCAGGTATCAACATGAAATTACATTTAACTTCAAATTAAAGTGTGGAGTTAGTGTTCCCTTTTAAAACCACTGATAATTATAGTCCATGACTGATGACTAAGAGTTTTTGGATTGCTGGGGTTTGCTTTTCATAGCGCAAAATAGCCAGACCTTTTAAGACGAAGGTAAATAGATTCTGCCTCCTCAAGCATTTTGACAATGGAAAACATTTTGTTTGTCAGCACATATCGTCTAACACCCATAGACACAGAGAAAGGTGCGAGAGAAATCAGCAGAGATTGTCATAATCACGGACATGCCTATTTTCATTAGTGTTACTCAAATGGGGTAATATCTCTCAAAATTAAAGGCATCAACATCCGTTTATAGCTGAAATGTAATAAGTTAAAATACAATAAAAGGCACCTGCTGATTGGCAAAATAATTTTCAATTTAGTCTGATGAGGAACATTTTCATTTAAACTGTCATTAGCGGAGCGGCATGATTACAAAACAACTATGCCCACGGCAGAGAACACATTTCAGTGAAACAGGACCACATTCGGTTGAAGGAAATCCAAAATCAAGGTCTTCATATCAATAGAGGACATACTTTTTAAATTTCATTTGATTTCACTGAAATCATTGGAGAATTGTGTTCCATTGAGATCATGTCCCCATCAATAAAATGTCTTCAAGTCTGCAGTGTCTAATGTCTATATGTCTTCAAACTTGCAACTATTGCTTATGATGTTGACATTTTTCAATACCCTCTAGGTAACCAAGAATGGAAGAGATTCATAAGTGCACTTCAACAGGTAAAACAATTATTTTGAATGTATTTCCCAATTATTAATGCATGATCTGAAGCAAGATTGTAAATGGCTCATGGAGCTGGAGCTGTGCTGTTGTGGTTCATGCATGGTTTAAAGGTTCACCCAAAAATGAGAATTTGCTAACAATTTCCTCATCATCAGGGCATCCAAGATGTAGTTAAGTTTGTTTCATCAGGACAGATTTTGAGAAATTTAGCATTACATCACTTGCTTACCAATGGATCCTCTGCAGTAAATGTTTAGAACCGTTTTGGACTTATGAATGTAAACATTGCTTGATCTGTGCATATTTCTCTACTGATTCAGATGAGACTACATTTTTTACTAAAAAAAAAAATTAAATCATAAAATTATGGATACTCATAATTTAGCCAGAAACAATAGTTTGAAGATTAAAAACGTCTTAAAGGGATAGTTCACCCAAAAATGAAAATTAGCCCATTATTTACTCGCCCTCCAGGCATCCTAGGTGTATGATTTCCTTCTTTCAGACGAATGCAATTGGAGTTTTATTAAAAAGTATCCTGGCACTTCCAAGCTTTAGAATGGCATGGGTGGGTGTTTCACAAAAAACAACATTTGTTTACAGCAGCAAAGGAAGCAAAGTTTCCTTACTTTAGCAAAGGAAAAACGTTCTCTTCTTGGCTTATATCAAAATCCTCCAACATTTGTCTTTACAAATCCTCGTTTTAAACTTCTAATTTCTGACCGTTGTTTTGTTTTGGTTTCTCCACTGCGCATTCACGTTCGTCAATTCTGAGTGGCTCATACGCAATGCCAACGTATTATGTCATCCACACGGAAAGGCTTCTGTGTGCAACCAGCTGGCGCAAGCTAGATTAAAGTGATTATTATGTTTTAAATATGGATAATTTTTGGGTGAACTATACCTTTAATGGTGGATCTGTTTATTGCAAACATGCAGCTTTTTACTGCACAAGATGCTAATTGATGGACTGGAGTGGTGTGGATTACTTGTGAATTATTGTGATGTTTTTATCAGCTGTTTGGATTCTCATGCTGATGGCACCCATAGTCTCTTTGCTTTTTTTTTTTTTTTTTTTTTTTTTTTTTCATGTTCTAGGTGGTTTATAAGGGAAATTAACTTAACTTTTAACTTAAAATATTAAAAAGTGTCTGCATAGACAACGTATCAAACTACATCAAATGTCTTTAATGAGCATGCATAAATACTTAATTTTAATATAGAACAACAAAACACAATGAAATTACACTTCAAACTAACTTTTACTAACTTTTAATTATGGCACTGCCTTTACTGCCCTTCACCAGACACCAGTTTAGAGGATAAATTATTAAAAGCAGATGCTTTTAAGTGTAAATGTCATTGCATTTTATCAGTGTGATAGTGTTTTCTCTTTGGATCAAATTTGTGCAAATGCCTTTAACGTTTGAATAGAGAGAGAAATGCCAAAAGGTTTCTACTCTCTTAGACACACATTCATACATGTACACAAGTACATAAAGTACATATATGTTGTTTATTATGGAAATACTAATATTACTACTCCACCGAAACCCTGATCCTTCTTGGTGTTTGAAGCAGGCGGCAACTTTAAACTAAAAATAAACTTGAGAGGACATTGATAGCAGTGGTGGAGCTATAATTAAGTTTCTAGCACATTCATTCTCAATGCGATGAGCGAAGGAGTGTTTATTAAAAACAAACACAGGGTCTTAGTTAGTAATTACAAAAAAAGTGTGCATTTTATTTATGCATGAGTTTTTTAAAGAACGCTCAATTTTCTTCCAAAGTTTTTTTTTTTTTTTTTTTTTTTTCTTCAAGGAAAACTTTATGAGAAACTGCACAGAAGCCCATTGTAGATAGATGCATAATTTGAATGGCATCAAGGATAATTCAATACAGTTCTGTACCATTAAATGTGTATGATTTACTCAATGAAAATATAACTATGCTAATAGCCCTTTGTCAGGATAGACAACATATTTAATATGGGCTGAATGAAAACAAGGCTGTGAAATAGAAGTACAGTTCCCAGCTGGATTTGTTGTCGTGAAGCCAATGTCACATCTAACTTAGTTTTTTTTTTTTTTTTTCTTCTTCTTCTTCTTCTTTCTATTGGAAATGCTTTGGAAATTCAAATTTTTAGTGTTCGCAAACTTAACAACCAAAACTATGCCATCATACACCAACGTAATTTGAACGGACTATACTTCCGCCCCTCAGTGACTTGTTTTCATTCATGTCTAATTAAATATGGCGTCTACCCGGAAAAAAGGTCCATAGGAGCCCTGAGTTAAATCAAGTGCATAAAATATAACTGAATAGACGTAAAGAACACTCGTGGGCAAATTCAGTAAACAATGCCACTGCATCTTATTCACTAACAACCCGCTAACCACTTTAACCATCTGCACTGATACAGCACTGCATTAACATGAAGTCTGTAAACACTCTTGTAACCTTGAAAACTTAAAGTGAAACCAAAGCAAATCTACACAGATAGCATGACATGCTTATACGCTTAAGAAGTTTAAATACGAGAACTAGGTCTCCAGTCCAGTTTTCACCAGTTTTCTGTGCACAAAGCACGTCCAGGTCCCCAGCCACCTCATCCTGGTATCACACTTATTTTTAAAATCACACCACCACCGTCATTCTCTCTTTCCAGTAATGCCTGCTGCTATGGTAACAGCAATGTTCAGAACAATTAGGCTCCTGTTTTGACACCGAGAGCAGGTCTGTGTCAGAGAACAGACGTGCATATCACTTTGGAAAATGCCGACCCAAGAAATAAGAAATGAACACGCAAATGAAGATGCCACAAAAGGTGCCGGAGTGACTGGGCTTTGTTCTTCAAATGCTCTTAATACACCCCTTTCTTCCTGCTCGGTGTGAATATTATCTGAACGTAGCACATTTCCTTCAAAAGTACATAGATGTCAGGGAGCTCAGTGAGGTGACCAAAGTGGGCCGCTTCCATCTCTGGCTCTAGGTTTATGTAAGAGCCATCTGCTTCAATTAGAAGTCATTGTGTTTGTGTTGGTGAGTGGGAGGTAATACAGCATATAATAACGGGTAATTGTGTGGCGTGAGCTGTTTGTTGAAAAGGATGCTGCCAAACCAGCCACTGTATATTCACATTGTCCTTCCTTAATGGTGAGTATTTGCTAAAACATTAATGTGCAGAAAACCAGAAACAGAGACAAAAACTTGGGATTACAACAATGCAGTCGAGTTCTTATGATACTCTGAGTAAAAATAAAAATAAAAAATAATTAAAGCCACAAGCAGCGTTGAAAGAGCCCTCGCACCCAGGCTTACCACCAGGTGGCTTTAGGTGAACGGTGACCAATATGCATTTAAAGTGGTAAATATAGAAGGAATATGTGATTTATATGTGTCAAACTTCCTGCTAACAGGTGGTGGCGCTATGCCTATAACTGGATATTGGCATGTAGATGTCTTCAGGCCAGCACTTTAATAAAACATATGACGTTCAGTGCAGATTGAACATGGTACAGTTTGAGTTAGTGTGAAACAAGTCATTTCTTGTTGCCAGCTGATTATAACAGAATAAGAAATGAATAAGCAAATGAAGATGCTACAAAAGGTGCCGGACTGACTGGGCTTTGTTCTTCAAATGCTCATGTTCAGGCCAGGATTCTTTTTGAACGTGTGAAGACAGATCATACATTGTATGGCTAAGCTACAACACATTTTATTCCCATGGCGAAACATCAAACTTTCTCAGGCCACCAAGGACACTCCCTTTAACGAAAACTCAAGATCATTGCAATTTAACATTGCAAAGCCCTTTAGAGTAGACTGACCAAATATAATGTTGATGTCATTATATGGAGTTTGTTAGAACGTAAAACAGCCCACTTCCTGTTGCCAGCAGATGGTGCTATGGCTGTAACCGAATATGGGCACAGGCATGTGTTTAGGACATGACTCTTATCGAACATTTAAAATGACCAGATTGGACATTGTATGGCTGAATTATAACAACTTTCTTTTTCATGGCGAAACATCGAAATTTGCCAGGCTTTATAAGTACTAATAAACAGCCAATATGTTAATAATAGGCATGCTAATAAGCAACTAGTTTATTCAAATTAAGTATGAATCACATCAAGTTTTTAGGCATTTTACATTTATTAAAAAAATAACTCAAAACAGGAACAATTTAAACAATATATTTACTTATGTTCAGCTGTTCTTTTTAACTTTTTAACTATTTTTGAATTTTTCAGATCATCAGTCATCAAAGCTTGGTAAATACAGGTTACATATGGAGATTTACTTTTAAATTTCATCAAACTGATGACGCATGTTTTATTGCCATTTCAAGACTTATTTTGACGTAAGAAAGTGGGTATATCTAAGTGTGCGAGTTGAGGGGGTCTGTTAAAACTCAGTGGGCTCAGGGGAGGTGAGAGAAATGCGGTAACTATAACTTTACCTACTGGTGTCGCTGTTGAACACTTTTATTTTGATGCAAAACATTTATTTTGATGTACTGACTAACATAAATTTTAAATAAAACGTAATTTAAAATCACTAAATTGCAGCTGCATATGTGTAATAGCAAATATGTGCACATACAATGACACTGAAAGTTTCAATGAAAATTACATTAAATTCTATTTTAGTTAGTTTAGTTTACCATGAATACACATTTTAACCTTATATCAAAGATCACATGACCATATTTATATATACAATTTATATATACTAACCATATATCAAAGAATTAATTATGGAATGACATATAAAGATTTTTCAAAAAAGGACTCGTAAGATCAACTAATTATATTTAATATGAATTTAAACTATAATAAACTTCTCTTAATCATACATAACATTCAGTTGTCCAAAAATGTTACACTGAGATTCTGCTTCAGCATATTGTTTTCAAGTGTATTATTTCCGTAATAAGAACTCATTTTAAAAGTACACTAAAGTTTACTTCTTTTCACAAGGGATAGAAAATGTTTAAAATGGAATGTTTGTGGCTATACTTCTTTAAAATCAAACAATACCAAGTAGTATCATGATACCACTCATGTTCATTTAAAAGATGTGATAACTTTTTTATGTGAAATATAGCTTTAATATTCTTTCCCAGTTTCCATCTAACCCCCCCTATTCTCTATACTATTTTAATGAGGTAATTATCATTTCAGTAGTATACAGTTATTTCTGTTAATAAAGTATTTTATGACTTCCTGAAGTTTTAGACATATTGCCTGGGGGTTGCCAGGTTCCTTTTTAATAGCCATCAGCTTTATGCATGAATGTTTAGAAATGTTCATGCTGTTGTTTGTTTGGTAAATTTGCCATGGGAATCGCACAATAGCTTTTACTTAGTCATTTAAAATCAATAAAGTAGAGCAATTTGCTTTATGTTCTGAAGACACCTCACTGACGTAGGGGAGCAGGTTTTTTTTTTTTTTTTCTGAACTCAATTTTCAGTCTCCATTATTAACTGAAGTTTTTAGTTGATTCTGAATATAATGCCTCACTCTATTCATTTCCTAAATGGTCTAAATTAACTGATTGCTGAGTAGTGAGTGCTTTAATAGTGTCTGTAAGGCTGTCAGCTCCACTAGTTAAGTCCAGACAATTTGCATTAATTCCGGCCCACAACTTAATGAAAGAAAATAGGTTATTTCTGACTGCTCTTTCGGCCATTTATGGAGGCTTTGCTTCCATCGGCGCATAAGAATTTAAATTACTATAAAAACCTTTACTCAGTGAATAAATGTAAATCACTTTGCATTTAAAATACAATATTACTTCTTCACAAGAAAAAAAAAAAAACAAAAAACAAAAAAACATAATTTGTGCTGGTTTTAACTGTTTTTCATGTAGGTTTGATCTATTTTTAACGTGAAAAAATTAATAAATAAATAAACGTCTATGTTTAAGTCTCTTTATTTTTAGCTGAGGTATACAGTATATTTAGTTAAAATAATTAATTAATTAATTAATTAATTAATTAATAATAATAATAATAATAATAATAATAATAATAATAATAATAATAATAATAATAATAATAATAATAATAATAATGTATACTATACAGAGCAGTCCCGATTTTCTAGCAGGGTACAATTCTTCAAACACTGATTAGATTGCTAATTGGACGTATTTCTTTGAAAAATAAATATGTTTGTTGGTTCATTCATTTCAAGCTGCATGCTGTTGTATGGAAAATAGCAGCTTTGACTTTGAATAATGACTTCTTTCATGTTCTACAGAAAAAAAAAAAAAAAAAAAGAAAAGAAAAAAGTAAAAAACTCAAGTGGTTTAAGAGTAGAAGATGGTGTCTAGAAGATGGCAGAATTGTCAGCTAAAAGCAAACGATTTACACGTGCCCCTTCAGTTTAAATGGCCATGACCCTGCTGGGTATAACAGCATCCGTTCTTATATAATAAATGAACATTTTGAAAGACTCCGGAAACAAATGGAAAAGACTTTGATCAGATTATTTGCTGTCTTCTCTCTTTCGTATAATTGCCCCATGTTTTATCATTATTACTATAATCATGCAGATGGAACAGAACAGGGCAGCTATTGCATAAGAGGGGGCCACAGGTGGAGAGGCTCTCTGTGATGAGAGACCAGATGGAGGAGTTTCACACCTTTGACTCTCTCTCATTGTGAACAGAAATAAATAAATAAACGGAAAAATCCTGAGAGCTCAACTTGGCTGTATGCACTGCTGTTATGTCCATAGCAAAAAAATTTTTTTAGAGGCTAGAGGTTTTGGAATGGGAGAGGGGGCAGAGGTCAAAGCCAGAAAATGCCCCATCATGTAGGAGGGTTGGCAGCATGATATATTCTCAACTTTTTGCTTGTCTGTACATGTTTGCTTGTGTTTGTCTCAACACTGGATTTACTGCAAGCTCCATCTCTAGAGCCTTACAGAAAACAGACCAACAAGATAGGAAAAAAAATTCCAGTATATACACAATGTTTATTTAAATTATTTACTCTATGAGTGAAATATTGGGAATTATTAAGATTTTATTTATTTATTTATTTTTTATGTTTTTGAAAAGGTTGTTTATGCTCATCAAGTCTGTATTTATTTGATGAAAAAGTATGGTCATTTAAAAGTACTAAATTGCAGATGCAGATATGTGTACATACAAAGTCAAGCAAAGTTTTAAGTTTTAATATAAATTACATTAAATTCTATTTTAGTTTACTATGAGTACACACTGTAACCATATATCAAAGACAACAGAATTATTTGAGAAATGACATATAAAGATACTTAGTGGGTCAAGATCAACTAATTATATTTAATATGAATTTAAACTATAATAAACTTTATTTTAATCATAAATAACATGTAGTTAAGTGTCCAAAAACATTATTTATTTTGTGGTTGAGTATACTGTTTTCAAATATATTATTTACATAATAAGTACTTGTTTTAAAAGTTTTAAAAGTTTGCTTCTTTTCAGAAGGGAAGAAAATGGAAGAAAAGTGTTTTGCGGCTATTTTTACAAATATTTTTGTAGAAACAGAGATGCATTACTTATTTACCCCAAACTTTTGAAAGGTGCAGTATGTTACAGTTTCCATAAAATATTAAGCATCACAACTGTTTTCAACGCTGAAATAATAATAATAAATATAGCTGCAAGCAGCGATGACAGGCCCGAGCTGCTAACGTAACCGCAACCCTGGTGTCGTCAGGAAAATGGTGCCCAGCGGGCACATGCATTGACAGTAACCCTGTGGCAGTTTGGATTGAAGGGTTACAGCAATGAAATTGTTAAAAGCAAAATGAAGTCATTCTGACACATTGAGATTGAGCTGATAGGATTAGTGTTAAAAAAGATTCCTTATACTATGAGGTCATCTTGTGTTCATCCTTGGTATTACAGTCTTCCTCTGCCAGTTTACATGTGTGATATTTTAAAAGTTTTGGCAGTCTCTGAAAACATGATAAACATATTTCCTAAGAATGACATGTTTTCCATATGTAAAAAGTTGTGAAGAGTTAGGATAATGCGTGTAAATGCACTTTCTCTCTCTCTCACACACACACAAACACACACAAAACCACCCAGGCACAAACCCACCCCCACATTTAACACTCACACTTAACACACACACTTAACACACTCCACAACCCCACCCCCCCCACACACAGAGTTAGAGTGAGATTAAATGTTTAATAGTTTTTTAATTTTCTATTTTTAGTAGACTATTTTATACCGATGGAACTAAGCATTTATTTCTCAGAATGACTAGTTCTATGTATGTAAAAAGTTTTGAAGTGTTTCGATGCTGTATTTTAAAAATTACGTTTATGTTTTTTACTGCTACTGTAATAAATCACCACATCAAAACCGTTCAAGATATCCCAAATCCGGTTGCAATTTAACATCTTCAGTATGTTAGCATCATCTTGACAAAGTTTGGTTTAAATTTGATGTTTTTAGTAGGAGTAGTATTCATTAATTCACAGCTATATTTTTCCAAAAATCCCAAAATAGCAGACTTCCTGTTGGTCGCAGCTAATGGGTGTAAATTAGAAAGTTGTCTGGCTTGATGAGAACAATATAGATACAGAGTTTGGTGTCTGTAGCTAAAACTAATCAGCCCACTTTTGACAAAAGGAGGCGCTATAGAGCTATAGAGTTTGGTGGCGATCTGAAAAAAAAAAAAAAAACCTAGTAGGAGTATCGCAAATTTCAGAGCATGCGCTTTTTACACAGCCCTGAATAGCTCACTTCCTATTGGGTGGAGCCCATGACATGAGTGTGAAAGTTGTTTGGCTCAGTGAGATCTATACGTGTACAGAGTTTCATATGTATACGTGCAAGTATGTGTGGGATGACTTCATATGATGAATTTCATCAAGATTTCTGACTGAGTTCCAGGGGGTGCTGTAGAGCCCCTGTGCCATGCCCGGGTCTCAACCTCTGCGGCGTCCTAATGGCCACAGATTCCAACGTGTGTGCCAATTTTCAAGAGTTTTTGAGCACGTTAAGGCTCCCCAAAACCCCCAGATAGTCGAAAAAAAAAGAAGAAGAATCCTTAGAAAAACAATAGGGCTAATAATAATAATAATAATAATAAATGTTTCTTAAACAGCAAATTAACATATTAGAATGATTTATGAAGGATCATGAGACACTGAAGACTGGAGTAATGATGCTGAAAATTCAGCTTTGCTTTACAGGAATACATTTTAAAATATATTCAAATAGAAAGCAGTTATTTTAAATTGTAGCGAGCTTTCACGATATTGCAGTTTTTACTGTAACTGTGTTTTTTTTTTTTTTTTTTTTTTGTCAAATAAATGTGTGCATTCTCCCATCTCAATCCCAAAAGCCTATGGGAAATTCTGCTTGCATTTCTGAGGGCACCACATGAACCAAACCACCAAAGGTGAATCTAAGAGCACAAAGTGACATTTAAGTGCGGCAGCAGTCGATGATACCTTGTAGGACCTTCAGTGACCCTTAACCAAGGACCTCTGAATAATAACATGTCAATACGGCTAAAGAAAGGTTAGAGTGTCAAACATGCATCTAAACAAAAGAAGGACGAGACATAATGGAAGAGGAGGTCTCAGTGTGTATCTCTCTTGCTGCCATTCTGTTTGTGTCTCTGGTCGCTGCTCTGGGGGTCCAGCCAGTTCCAGAATGGTCCCAAGGCTCTGTCATATAAGATTATAATGTGTGAAGAAGGTGGCCGGAAGGCGTTCTCTCAGTCACAGCTGTCTGGCCCGCTTTCGGTGATGGCAGGCGACAAAATGAAAAGCTCTCAATTCCATGGCTTTCGTGCAGCAGAGTTGCACCCCTCTCCTGCTGTTACCGAGGACATCTCCTGATGGAAATCAAGTGTATGCCTGGCCCACTGCAATGTAATAAATATAATTTGATATAGTGAGTTCCCTGGAATGAGGGTCAACTTAATAATGGTGTTTCCTCAGCTCTGGGGATAAAGCATTCAAGTTTTTGAAAATTTTCTTCTTTTATTCTCATATATTGCTTGATAGTATATCTAATATCACCATGGTCTACAGCAACTGCTAAAAATCAACACAAATTAAATAAAAACAAACTGTATAAATTCAGGACATTTCTGCTGCTACTCGTGTGGCTGCAGTAGCGGTTTTTCATTTTTGTCGTCATGCCACCTTGAAACTATGGGAAAATTGTGGCTTCAACCTTTCTGGAAGCTCAAAAAGGAACATAGTGCTTCATATCACATATTTTATTTATTTATTTGTGTGTCAATGAAAACCAGCATGACCAGTGTAGTTGAATTTATGAACAAATTACGGTCATAAGTGAGTACTTTTTAGTAAATAAAAAAATATATATACACTACCAATTCTGAAATTAAACCCTTTACCTTTTTTTGTTTTTTTTTTTTAATGCTCACAAAGGCAAATATACAAAAAGTATTTGTGAAATATTATTACAACTTACCCTACCTGGTCTAACGGCAAAAATGTACCTGAACTTACAACAGTTTATATTATATTCTAATATAATTAAAAATGTAATGTATGATGGCAAAGCTGCATTTTCAGCAGTCATTACTCCAGTCTTCATCATTCTATCCTGATTTGATGTTCAAGAAACAAACATCATTGTTGAAAACAGTGATTAATATTCAGTGTTGGGAAGGTTACTTTGGAAATGTAATAGGTTACAGATTACAAGTTACTCTATTTAAAATGTAATAAGTAGTGTAACTTTTCAATTACTTTAGTAATGTAACTTATTATATTTGATTACTTTTTGATTACTTTTTACTCTAATATTTTTAACTGTTAATCATTTTGAAATATTTAAACTAGGGAGAGTTAACCTTACAACAGTACTCAAAACTGATTACTGTCAGACTTTCAAAATCCTTCATCACTTGAATTAAGATTATAATACGTAAGGGATAATATACATCTTTATTTTGCCATAACAACTGGCTGGATGTACATTATCCCACTTATTACACAGCTGCTTGCTACAGTAGTAAATAGACATGAAACACTGATCTGAGTTGAAATATTTGAACGCAAAGCTTCCATGAAGAAATCAGTTGCTAGCAAGTGGCAAATTGACAGAATTAAGAAATTGTACAGATAATATTGAATTGAGTTTTCATATTTTATTAGCTAACCAAACGCAAAGCTTCCACCAAGAAAGACTATCAAGTGTACAGCGCTGACTTAAGTTGCCCAGATGAGTCTGTGTTATTAGTTTTTACCAGTTGTTATCGGGAAATAACATATCTTGGAATGTCATGACTGACCAATCAGAATCAAGCATTCCACAGAGACGTGTAATAATTTAATTTAAAGCACAGCCAATCTATGTTATGGAATAAGCATGTGGCCTATTCTGTCCTAAACTCCTGAAACATTGGTGTCTCATTTTAGAGCAGTCAATGCAATTTATGAAAGAAGTCAATTAAATCTGTATGTGGGTGTGTGTAAAAAAAATCAGATGTAACCCCCTTTGTAATTATTAACATTTTCAAAGGTAACTGTAATTTCATTATACATTTTTTCTCAGTAACTGTAACTAATTACAATTACATTTATTTTGTAATTAAATTACGGTATTTTGTTACATGTAACTCCCCTAGTTACTCCCCAACACTGTTAATATTTGTTTGAAAACAATGATATATGACTCTTTGATGAATACAAAGTTAAAAAAAAACACCAATAGAACTCATTTGTAACATTATAAATGTATTAAATGCCAAACTTAATGCATTCTTGCTGAAAATGTACTTACTCAAAAAAAAAAAAAAAAAAAAAAAAAAGAATATTTTCTTTGCAATAATAGTAGTTACATGCTGTTTATACTACTTGCAAATAGTGGCAGATACAGTGGGGGAAATAACATTTGATTCCCTTCTGATTTCGTCTGTAGATCAGTCTGTAGTTTTAATGGTAGGTTTATTTGAACAGTGAGAGACAGAATAACAACAAAAACCCCCCAGAAAAACACATTTCAAAAAGTTATAAACTGATTTGTATTTTAATGAGTGAAATAAGTATTTGACCCCTTCGCAAAACATGACTTAGTATGGTGGCAAAACCCCTGTTGGCAATCACAGAGGTCAGACATTTCTTGTAGTTAGCCACCAGGTTTGCACACATCTCGGGATTTTGTCCCACTCCTCTTTGCAGATCCTCTCCAAGTCATTAAGGTTTTGAGACTAACTCGAACCTTCAGCTCCCTCCACAAATTTTCTATGGGATAAGGGTCTGGAGACTGGCTAGGCCACTCCAAGACCTTAATGCGCTTCTTCTTAAGCTGCTCCTTTGTTGACCTGGCCGTGTGTTTTGTACCCATCCACGACCCATTTTCAATGAGGGAAGGAGGTTCTCACCCAAGATTTGATGGGACATGGCCCCGTCCATCATCCCTTTGATGCGGTGCAGTTGTCCTGTCCCCTTAGCAGAAAAACACCCCCAAAGCATAATGTTTCCACCTTCACGTTTGATGGTGGGGATGGTGTTCTTGGAGTCATAGGCAGCATTTCTCCTCCTCCAAACATGAGGCCAAAGAGCTTGATTTTGGTCTCATCTGACCACAACACTTTCTCTCAGTTCTCATCTGAGTCATTCAGATATTCATTGGCAAACTTCAGACCGGCATGTACATGTGATTTCTTGAGCAGGGGGACCTTGTGGGCGCTGCAGGATTTCAGTTGTTCATGGTGTAGTGTGTTACCAATTGTTTTCTTGGTGACTATGGTCCCAGCTGCCTTGAGATCATTGACAAGACCCTCCTGTGTAGTTCTGGGCTGACTCCTCATTGCTCTCATGATCATTGAAACTCCATGAGGTGAAATCTTGCATGGAGCCCCAGAGCGAGGGAGATTGACAGTTATTTTGTGTTTCTTCCATTTGCGAATAATCGCACCAACTGTTGTCACATTCTCACCAAGCTGCTTGGCGATGGTCTTGTAGCTCATTCCAGCCTTGTGTAGGACTACAATCTTGTCCCTGACATCCTTGGACAACTTTTTGGTCTTGGCCATAGTGGAGAGTTTGGAATCTGATTGATTGATTGCTTCTGTGGACAGGTGTCTTTTATACAGGTAACAAGCAGAGATTAGGGGCATTCCCTTTAAGAGAGTGCTCCTAATTTCAGCTCCGTACCAGTATAAAAGACACCTGGGAGCCAGAAATCTTGCTGATTGATAGGGGATCAAATACTTATTTCACTTTTTTGTTATTCTGTCTCTCACTGTTCAAATAAACCTACCATTTAAATTATAGACTGATCATTTCTTTGTCAGTGGGTAAATGTACAAAATCAGCAGGGGATCAAATACTTATTTTCCCCAGTGTATCTGCACCTCATTATTGTAGTACACTATAAAACAGTATGCAATAATGTATTGAGTGTAAATGATAATTTTTATTAAAATCATTAAACAGATGCCGCTTTAGTATAATAAAGCTCTCTGTACACCTGACCCTAACCTTAAAGGAACACTCCACTTTTTTTTGCTATGCTAATGGTCTAATCTGATTCAATGATCTGTGCTAAGCTATTAGCAAAAAATGTGGAGTGTTCCTTTAACCGATAAACATGTGAGGCACATTACTTTTGATTATTTCCTTCATTTTTACTGAAAATAAATGCCTCTACGGTTTGATATGTAGTGGTGGACAGTAACAAAGTAGCTGTACTTTGTTACTGTACTTAAGTACATTTTTCAAGTATTTGTACTTTACAGGAGTAAATTTATTTTGAGTTACTTTCACTTTTACTACACTCCATTACAAAGATCGTACTTTTCCACTAAATTTCATAAAACATATTGTTACTCCTTATGTGCTCCGAGACACAGAAGCGGTGTCTGATTCATGAACAAACTTATTGTTTTCAATTAACCTATTAAATTGATTCGCGAATCGCACCAAACAATTCATTCACAAATTGGGATGCTTCGATTGCAGCTGTTCTCGAGTCAACAACTCATTGATTCAAATGATCCGTTTAGAGCGAGTCTCCAGTGAACTGAATTCACAAGAATCGGGAGATGCTACGCATTTAGCCCTATGTGACGTCTGTTTTTATATTGTTTATCAACAGTATAATTTTTCATATAACTAGCAGATTAGACAGACATGAATGTTTATTTATAACCATACTGAAAATAAGTGAATATTGTTAGCTGATACTAACTGTAGCTAACAAGCTTGCTGGTGCTAATTGAGGTAATTTGCAGATATAAAGTCCAAATATTTTTATTTAACCACCTAGATAGATTACATCTGAGGGTAATTATCAAAGTGGGAAGTGATGGCATTTGTCATTTGGCCAGGGGTGTTTTTACACCACAGACAAGGTTTGAGAGGAAAAAAAAAAGATCATTATGAAAATATAATTATATTTTTCTTAAAATGTTATTGCTAACTTCAGGTCTCATTCTCATGTCATATATAACTGTGACTTTCTGCAAAACAGCAAGCTTTAAAACACTTTTTTCTTAATGGTGAAAATTAGATGGTCTAATCTGTTTTCCTTCAGGTACATTGCAGCTTCACAGTGAACATTACTACATATAGTCCATATCAACAACAAAAATTCATTTTTACTCAATATACTGGTTATTTTGGGAAAAATCACAGGAATTTTGACCAGTAGGATTATAAAAAAAAAATATGTGCTAATCAAAAATTAAATTAAGTAACCTACATAAAATAAATCTATCAGTACTGTTTTACTGGAGTACATCAAAAATTGGGTACTTTTGTACTTTTACTCGAGTAAAATTGAAAAAGGAGCACTTTTACATTTACTGGAGTAATATTTTATTATACGTATCTGTACGTACGTATAAGTACTTGACTTGTGTACTTCGTCCACCACTGTTGATATGTGATGAAGGGAGAAGAACAATTTCGGCAAAAGGTGGATTTGAACTCGCAATTTGATCACGTCAAAAAATAACTGCTATGCACCTATACCACTGGAGTAGCTGTGTAACAGGCGTCTTTTGTGTTGTTGTTTAACCCTACCACACGTTGGTGGGTGGAAACAAGAAGTCAGGCTATTAATGTAAATAGACACTCGGGTTTGAAAAACTTAAATTTAATTAAAAAAAATTTGTATTGATGGCCATTCAACATGTGAGAACATCTAAATGCAGTGCAACTAAGGAAACATGATAGACTTTATTTGTATATGCAAAGAAATGTCAACAAACTTGTTTCTTGCATATACTGTCAAGGCAGCAGATGTGATTGTGCAAAAGTGAATGAAATTTGCAAACGGTTCTTCTGTGCTGCCCTTACAATACCTTGCCCCATAGCTTGAGAAGCACTTGGTTGCACATTATGTAGCTGGGATTTCTCATAAATCCCTCCGCTCCCAGGATTAATATCATGCTTCCTTAGGAACCGCTCCTCGATCAGTGCCGGTTACATGCCACCAACCAGAATTTACCACCACAGCCAGCAGGCATGATTCAAGCTTTGGCGGGAAGCTTCTTTCTTGGCTCCCTCTCTCCTCAGTGGTGTCCGCACCTGAGCTCAAAGCTCAGATGATGGATGAACAGAACACAGATATCAGCCTTGTCATCTATTGATGGCTTTTAAAGTACCCGAGAGGGAAGTCAGGCTGTAGGCCTTACCTCCACCTCAACGAGAGCCGACTCACCAGCCCCGATAGCTGCTGACATCCATCATCTTTCTCACGCCTCGCATGTCCTCATCATGTGAGTAATGAGACGCGGCTTGGAGAGTCTTAATGGATCTGCAATCTCCTAACTCTTCTCAAATATGAAAAAAACATAGCAGAGACCTACTTGTTCTTTCAAGGTATCCTTGCCCACAGTAATCGGAAGAGAAATTGAGCAGATTAATTGTCATGAAAGACACATCAGTCAAAGTGCAAGCACAACCTTTTAGCTGGAGACTCTTGTGTCCAGATCTAGTGTCAATGGCAGCTGGTGCTTTTCGCCAGCTTATTTAATTTTATTTTATTTTATTTTATTTTATTTTATTTTATTTTATTTTATTTTATTTTATTTTATTTTATTTTATTTTATTTTATTTTATTTTATTTCATTTTATTTATTTTTAAGAATTGTATTTTTTTTAGGGCTGAGAATAAATTAAAAAGGTAATCAAAATAATCTAAAAAAAAAAAAAAAGTCTTAGTAGTTTATTTCTTATTAGTATTATTAGTAGTAGCATTAAAATAAATAACTAAATAAATAAATAATAAATTTATAAATAAATCTCACAAAGATCTCACAAAAAGTGTTTAATGATTGTTTTTTTTTTTTTTTTTTTTTCTCCTCTCCTTGCAATGTCTTGTATCTGTTGAAATTAATTATCTAAAATACTGAAAAGCACCAATAGTGGTTTACAGATTTTTCTTTTATTTCTCTAAAATCTAACATTTCCACATTACTGCATGATTTTTGTTGCTTTGCTGCCCCTGTTGTCTTAAAGCAATCACCACTGTTTTCCAGTATACAGAATAAACTCAAAGCAGAATATGTTTTGAAGATAAAGCCTGAGGTTTATCTTGCTCTCTTCTCCACTGAGGGTAGATCTTGTGCAATCTTGTGATGTACTGTTGCAGTGATGGTGATGTAATTCATGTTATATTTTAGCTCACACTTGCTTTGTGCTATTTACACTTGTGCTACCTATTTAGAGACATGGGGGCGACCATGTGCATGTAGTCTCTGAGGGGAAAAGTGGGAGGTGAAACAACATACTTTATGAATTAGTTAAAAAAAAAAAAGGAAAACATTTATATGGCCATATGGTTATTTACGGCTATCTCCTTAGAATCGCATTTGAATGTTAAATGTAAATGTATCATTATGCTAAAATCAGCCATCTCCATCCACACAATCAGATCACTGCATAAGAAAAGCAAAATCTGCATTCTCTCTTTCTTTTAAATTTCACACATATAACCCATTTCCATACTTTTGCTTACCTAAGCACTAAGTAATAAATGAAATTTTATACCCTTCATGAAAAGAAAGTGTCCCAATAGTCAATGGCATAGAGACGATTATCTTTGCTTGACTGTAGTTTGATGCATTGTGGGTTAAGCAGCATAATGCCTTTCACAGTTTAGTGTCGACCTTGAGAGCATTTCTGCTCTCGATCCATCCATCTCCATCAAATACCGCCATCATGACACAGTGTTTTGCCTAGGAAAGCCATTAAAGGATCTAATCCCAAGGTGGGAGAGAATGAATTCAGACTCGCTGTGTAATAATTACGCCTATTCAGAAAGCCTTGAATAAATTCTGTAATTAATTGTACTCATAAAGAATTACTATTTACCATTTATTGGACCATAAACTCTTTATGGTGTAATATATAGCATCTGCTTCAGTTCAGTCCTATTATTTAAGTCTTTTAAGGAATTCCTCACACACACACACGCACGTGCACACACACACACACACACACACACACACACACACAAACATACAGTCGACAACAAAAACTAATTTCACAATTTAAGATTACTGTACACATAAAAATAAATAAATAATAATAATAATAATACAAAATAATATATATATATATATATATATATATATATATATATATATATATATATATATATATATATATATATATATATATATATATATATATATATATTATAATTATAATTAATAATAAAAAAGAAAAAAATGAATGGAATTCTTCAAGTTTGAATGCAAATGTATTTTGATTTACATGTGTACATTAAATTATAAAGAATGAGAGTTCCGGGATACCTTTTCTGTGTTGTACATGGATTCCACAAGATTTTACTTTAATTTTAATTTTACTTTAAATTTTACTTTAATTTGGTCTTTCAAAAAATTTATTGTCCAACCTGTCCCACACGGAAATAACGGCTGCCCTCTAATAAACACCCTGTTTCTGTGTGAATGTACTGTAAAATGTAATTTATGTAATGCAAAACAGAATTATTAGCAATGTATCATGTTATCCACAAAAATATGAGGCAGCACAACATTCAACATTGATAATAATAAGAAATGTTTCTTGAGCAGCAAATAAGCATATTAGGGTTATTTTTAAAGGATCATATGACACTGAACACTGAAGCACTAATGTTGAAAATTCAGCATTTAATCACATAAATACATGACAATTTACTATATATTCACACAGAAAACAGTTATTTTAAATTCTAACAATTCTAATATAAAAATTTGTACTATATTTTTGTTCAAATAATGCAGCCTTGGTGAGCATAAGAGACATTCAAAAACATCAAACAAATCTTACCAGTCTCAAACTACGAACTGGAAGTATAGTTTTGACAAACTTCTGATTTAAGCTGTGCTCTTATTATTTATATATTTAGTTAGTTGTCTAATGCATATACAAAAAAATCATTTAATTGCTACAGATAAGCACACAGATACACAGTCATACTATAAAGGATTGGTCACGCACCATGCGGCTGAAGCTATAGAGAAAATGCATTTGAAGGAAATATATCCTTTAATCTGTCTAGTTATGACAGAGGCATTCACAGGAGATCAGACATTTCTGCTGGGCTTTTTGAAAACACTTTGTTATGCAAAAACCTCAAATGAAAAATAAATTAGCATGAGGACTTAAGATGCTAAATTGATATGGATTACAGCTATTCAGCTGCCCCCTAAACAGTTGTTAAAGGTGCTGTAAGTGATTTTTACTTTGGCATACCAAATGTCTATCCCCGACAGATATCACTGGAATTGGTGCCCTGAGAAATCACACCTGTCTCTGTGACAGACCTGCACTCCATAAACAGCAGAAAAGAGTCAGGGGAGCGACCAAGGGTTTCAGCAAAAAACAGAAAACTACTCTATTCTGGTATGCAGAGCTTGCTTTTCATAACCCACCTTGCATTTTTTTTTTTTTTTTTTTTTCTCATTAAAAATCCAGTTTCACTTGGAAAATACGTCAGAGCACGGCGGTAAAATGAATAGCAAACACCAATTTAATGACTTTAACGATGTATGATGCTGCTGCGGGTGACACAGGTGGTACCTGCCTTGGGTGAGTGTGTACAACCAGTCACATGGTCTCTGTGTGTGCATATATGCTTGGGTGTGTGTACCATAATGAAATGCGCGCACACACACACTCACATAGCATGTGTGCTTGAAAGTAGGTGTAATGTATGCAAATGTGTGTTTCATAATCTGAGTGATGAGAATGTGATACTCTAACAGCATAAGCACTGTACTGTAGGGACTATATCTTTAATATATTCCATATTTCTTTCAGTTTCTTCATATGGAGGCTACAGTAAAAAGAGCAGGCATGGTTCCTCAGGCCATAAACAGTATTTACACTCAAACACGTTCCCAAAATGGGATCCGTGAGCAGAAATATTGCTCCCCATGTTTCATGATATTGGTAGCTGACATTATCTGTTATTTGCTTGACATTTTACAAGCTAAAGTACATAGTACATATTCTGCATCATGTATTTTAAAACAAGATGTTAAATCGGCTTGTGTGAAACATAAACTGATCCCAGGTAAATATTACATGGTCCATAGGAATTAGAGCTTTTCCTGAGCTAATGAAAAAATTATTAGTAGGTTCAGTTTATGTAATCATGATCAGTGTATTTTGAATATTTATAAACTGTGATTCTACGTTTGGATAGACACTGAAACATATCTACGTGTTAACACCATATGAACAACTTTACGGATGTAAAATGTTTATGAATTGGTTGAGATTCGTATATTTTTTTACTAAATATAAAACAATGCTTCAGTAATTATAATAAATTAGAATTTTTACACAAAAGTATTTTTTTTTTTTTTTTTACATTTGTACCCTTTTTATCATCATATTTTTCCCTAAATTCCCTTTTATTATCATCACTTAAAGAAGTAAATTCTACAGGAACAAATCTCTCTGTTTGTTTCACATTATCTAATGTTGTTGTATGTTTCAGTAAGGTATGATCAAAAACTGACAACCAGGGTTTGTAAAGGAAACATTTGATGATAGAAAGTTGATATCCATATAATTATCAGCATTCAATTCTCTTTGCAAGAAGCACCTTGCACTTTCATGAAGCTTGAGCATGAAGCCTGAAATTGAATTGTAAAACTGTCAGTCCCATTACTGTCAACCCTATAGTACATTAGTATAATTTAATCAGATCATATATTAAAATGTTTTCATTTAGCTTGAAGTTGCACAGTGTAGTTTACTGACTTAATCAAATTAGCCTGATACAATGTTTAAAACAAAAAACACATTTCATATAATGCATGACCCTAGATATACTTACCTGCTTTACAATTAACTGTTATGCATGTAACCTAATTTAACACAAATACAAATTAGTACACAATATTTCATGACATCAATAGCATTGTGCTTATTTTTCAAAATTCATCTTAGATTATAATAATTACATTCAAATTACTTTCAGCTGCTGTTTAAACATACAATATGAAATATATAACATATTAAGCATTTAAAATATACATATTAAACAAGCAAAATAAGTAGTAACTAGGAATTAAATACCCCTCTATGTTTGCATAATAAACCTGTATCATGTATTGCACTAAAATAACTTCAAAGCCAGTGATTTATTTGACGAAATTTCCTATGATCAGTCACATTTTCATATGATGTCATATCATATGAGCTAAGGTTAAAGTGCAGCAGAAGTAAAACCGAGCAAAGCCGCTGAAAGTGACAGAAGGAGCAGGGGGAGGTGCATTTACTCGCCCGGATTGTTGGGTTTAAATGGGTGATCTATATCAGAAAGTGACATAGTGTATTAATCTAGAGGGGGGCGGCTGCCAGGGCAAGGGCATATCTCTTCTCATTGATATGTTTGCTGCAGCTCAGTAATCAATCGCAGAGAGCACTCAGCCTGCAGATTGGCTGCCCTGACTAAATGGCAATGTACCATAATTACAAAATCTGATGGAGAAATTCCATACGCTCAAGAGCCAGCTGTGTGTACTGTGCATGTTCGGGAAGGCTGGTGTGTTTTAAAAGGTTTGGTGAGGATTTTGTTCTATTTCTAATGCATGTGATTGTCAAGCATCTAAGTTTTTGTCATATTCACTATTCTCATCACAAGGTCACAGAATCTGCAAACTCTTTGCATTTCTCTGTGTTTCAAGGAACAGTTCACCATAAAATGCAAATATGCTGAAAATGTACTCATCCAGATGAGTTTGTTTCTTCTTCACAGTAAGTTCTGAGAAATTTAGCATCACTTACATCACTTTCTCACCAATGGATCCTCTGCATCGAATGGGTGCCGTCAGAATGAGAGTCCAAACAGCTGTTAAAAACATTACAATAAAACTACAGTTACATTAATCAAAAGTTAAAGACGCAACTCTTTAAAGACAAAGTACATCAACAACATGTGAGGCGAAAAGCTGTTTGTTTGTAAGAAACAAATTCATCATTGAGATGTTTTAGTAGTATATCATTGCATCTGGCCAAAATACCAGTCCATAATGCATTATAATACTTCCGCCAGTGAAAAAGTCCATCACTTGTTATTCGGTTATACTAAAATCCACCAAAATATTTGTTTGAAACTGTTTTGGACTGTTTACGCTTTTAAAACTGTGATTGATCTGTGCATATTTCTCTGGAAGACTTTTTCCACTTGGCAAAAGCAATATTATACATAGGCAACTCATATTTTAGCTGGAGACAGTGGTTTGAAGTTAAACATGTCTTAATGATAGATTTGTTTATTATAAAAACTTTCTGCTTCACAGGATGTTAATTAATGCACTGGAGTGGTGACTTTAACTTGTGAAATATTGTGATGTTTTTATCAGCTGAGCTTAATCAGTGAGCAAGTGATGCAATGCTACATTTCTCCAAATATGTCTTGATGAAGAAACAAACTCCTCTTACATCTCAGATGGCCTGAGGTGAGTACATTTCCAGAAAATTGTCATTTTTGGGGTGTACTATTCCTTTAATTTGCAAAATATTATGTAAATAAGCTAAAAGCTAAGAGCACAACACTCTCATCAAATTATCAGATTAATCAAAATAAACAAACATGCCAGCCAGACAAGCAATGAGCAGACAAACAAACATGCCTGCCAGAGATTTTGTTCATTTGTTCAGTTTCTCTTTCTACAGCTCTGAGCTAGGCTAAGTTGCCCCTGGCCCACCTGTGTAATTTGATTGTGCCAAAATCATACTCCTCTTAACTGTACATTAAACATCCAATATGTTCTGATCGGCTGTTCTGATCATGTTGTGAAGCAGTTTTGCATTCAGTATGGCAAATTACTTGCCTCTGGAAACTTGTGTCTTCATACTCATGTCTTTAGTTTTTAACTACCAAAAAAAAAAACCTTAGATGCATTTGCCACCTTAGATTTGTCAGCCAAGTAGATATCAAAGATGATTTTTTTCCATATTTTCATATGAAAATGCATGCTGATTGCTGGCTATCAAATGCAGGTGAGCTTTCAGCAGCCGTGGCCTAATGGTTAGGGAGTCGGGCTTGTAATCGAAAGGTTGTGGGTTCGAGTCCCAGGTCCGGCAGGAATTGAAGGTGGAGGAAGTGAATAACCAGCACTCTCTCCACCCTCAATACCACGACTGAGGTGAGTCCCTTGAGCAAGGCACCGTTCCCCCAATTGCTCCCCGGGCGCAGCAGCGATAGCAATATGGCTGCCCACTGCTCCGGGTGTGTGTTCACAATGTGTGTGCGTGTTTGTTCACTACTCACTACTGTGTGTGTGCATTTGGATGGGTTAAATGCAGAGCACAAATTCCGAGTATGGGTCACCATACTTGGCCACACGTCACGTCCTTTCCTTTCCTTCCTTTAAACAATGTTGATAAAAATAAAAATAAATAAATAACTACATGATGTGCTAAATTCATTGTAAATGCTTGCTTTGGTCGTGTTCTATCTAGCCTGGAGTGAGCCTGAAACTCCAGTTTGTGTATTTGTATGTTTGTGTGTGTATGAGAGAGAGTGTGCGGAAGATAGAGCATGAGATCTAGAGTAGGTGCCAAGTGGGTGTGTTGAAATATTCATGTCCAAGTTCTCGCTTGGGAAAACGAGAAGTGAATCCTCCCAGCTTGTTTTACGTGACCCAAAGGAAAAAAGTCAGGAGCACATCATTGTTTGCATTTGTATGTATAAATGCTCAGATTTTCAAAGCACCTGGGGGTTACTACCACCACAAACAAACAATCCCTGGGATTCACGAACACCTTATCATAAAAAATACCCCCAAATGTTATATATATATCTCTCCTCTCGCACTGCAGATGCACACTGCATTTGGCACTGCTGCTGTGTTAAACCATGACAGGAAGCAAGATACCATCTGCCCTTCACAGACTAGAACAACTCAACGTGTCGTCCTTCAATTATTGGCAATCAATGTCCATTGTCCTCCCATCTGTTTAAAGTGAAGTCTGTGTTTTCTTCAGTTTATCTGCCCATAAATTGGAGATTTTTTTTGGTCATGCTTTGGATGAAGTGACGGTTCTTGCATTACAGGAGCAGAAGTATATTTATAGTGTATTTCATGCCCTCCAGATACCACAAACATGCTATTTCCGTTGCTAAGATCCACAACCAGTTCTATACTTTATCTGTTTTCTTCCGGTATTAACTAGTCACAAGTAGCACCAAGACTAAGAAATCAGATGGTCGTTGAAACTAAAGTGTTGACTAGCATTCATGAGTACTTACGAATACATTTAAATACATGACATGCAGAGTTTTAAAGGGGTCATTGGATGCAGAGTTCAGTTTTACATGTTGTTTGAGCATAAATGTGTGTTGGCAGTGTGTACACTTCTACCCTATAATGACAAAAATCCACCCAGTGGTTTTTAATTCATCTGTAAAAATAATTTCCCCTTTTTATTAAATCAAGCCAGAGGCCGCTCCCACAGTAGTGGGCGTCTTACCTTGGACCCACCCTGAATGAGCTGTAACGGTCTGATCACCATTGTTTTGATGCCGGAGCAGGGTCATAGACAAGAATGGCTCCTAAACAATTGAGGTGTTTTGTTGTTGGATGTAATAATGAACATAGTGATTGTCATTTACTCCCGACATCTGAGCCGCTGAAGATGCAGTGGATTACATTTGTTTGTGAAAGGAATGCACCTCCCGATCTACGTATGTCTGCCTATGTTTGTGTGAATCCAGCTTCACTTACAGCAGAAGTGAATATAAGTTTTTTTTTTTTTTGTTTTTTTTTTATAAATCTTTGCAATCGCCTTTCCTAATAACGTACTAGTTCGCAAGTTTAGTAGCTAAACGAGGCTAAATGCAGCTAAAGTAAACAGCACGGCTCCTCACTCCACAGAAGAGAAGGGCGGGGAGAGCAGAGCTCATTTGCATTTAAAGGAACATGCAACAGAATGGGCATTTCTGATTTCTGCAGAGCTGATTTTGAAGGTAAAAAGGGTGTTTTTTACACTACCATTGAGAAATTTTAACCAAAGTATGTTGTAGACTTTTCATTAAGACCCTAAAGAATGATATCAACTTGTGGAAAATGGGCATCCGATGACCCCTTTAATAAAATGACATTAAAATATATGGTAGCTAACTACAAATGAGTCAGTACATTCAGCAACATATTTAATGGAAAATGGAAGTAATTATGAAATGAAGAAAGATGAACTTATGTCCTACTTAAATCTGTCAAAAAGCCACTCTTAAGTTCAACTAATTACATTTAATACAAATCTAAAGTATAATACATTTTTATTTTACAATTAACATGCAATTAAGTGTCCAAAAACATTAACAGTCTTTTTGAAGGTGAGTTATTTAGTTAGTTCACCAACAAATATCTGTCACTGTTTTTTTTTTCAACCCCATGTTGTTCCAAACCTGTATTCATTTACTTTTTTTGAAACACAACGAAGGACGTTTTGAGTTTTACTGGTTGCTTTTTATGCCTGTAAGGTCAAAGAAAACTGAAGCTATCAAAGCTTCAAAAAGGGCACAACCCACCATGAAGTAGCATAACAGTGGTCCATATTCTGAAGCACAAGGTGAGGTACTTTGAAACTATGTGATGATTTTTTATTTATTTTTTTTTTCTCGATAAAAGTCTTTATGAACTTGTATCACTGTGATTTCACTGGGAGATTCCTATAAGTTTCTGTTCTTCTGCTTAATAATACGAGATTGTACAGTGTGCTAGAGTACACTGAAAGAATGGCAGTCATGCTTCCTACAGCATCAATGAGCTTCACAGGTACATTTTTGACCCAGATGCATATTTTTGCCCAGGCTGTGATAACAACATGCTAAAACATTCTCGTGCCCTCACCCTTTTCTTTAAAGGTGTAGATGTTTTTTTTTTTTATTTTTTTCTTTTCACCTTGTCCCTCTGACTGAGATCCGTGAAGCTAGTTCACTCAACACATTTATAGTATATTAAAGATAGTCAGGTGGGAAAATGCTCTAGAGAATTACATATTTAGATGATGGGGTGATATGTATAAAATGAAAAATCTGATGTGAATGTCACTTTGTTATATAAAATACAGAATTGCAGAAAACAGGTTAATAAATCACAAAAATAATAGTGATAGCAACAAGTAATAAAGCAAATTAAATTAATTGCTTGAAGGATTGTCCAGTATAGCCAATAAAATTAAAACATAGTTAACATAATAAAATAAAAGAGTGTCAGTTACAAAAACAACAAAGCTAGAACATTTCCATGAGCATTTATTAGGTTGTTATAACCTACAATAGTAAATGTCCATTAAAAAATTCAGTGAGGTCATTTGTCTTTGTTGTTATTCAAGCTCTATTAGTTGCATGCTTGTCATTTCTAGGCTGGACTATTGAAGTGGCTGGACTTCCATCGTCCACAATCAAATGATTCAGAATGCAGCAGCATGAATGGTCTTCAACAAAGCCAAAAGGGCCCATGTTACACCTCTCTTTATCTCACTGCACTAGGCTAAGACTCGCTTCAAAATCAAGACATTGATGCTTGTTTATAGAACAGTCACAGGCTCAGCAACTGCCTACTTCCACTCACTATTACAAATTTACATTTCCACCAGAAGTCAGAGATCTATTAGTGAGAGACACCTCGTGGTACCATCACCGAGAGGCGCTAAATCACTTTCCAGAACATTTTTATTTGCCGTTCTTGGCTGGTGGAATGATCTTCCCACCCCTGTCCGGAACGCTAATTATCCTAAAATAAATAAATAAATAAATAAACTTTTTCATTTTTCTTAATATTTCCCTATCTTGCTTGTACTTAGTTGAACAATGCCTGAAACTTGGTATTACGAGCACTTCCTGTGTCTATTTGCTTCTTTAAGATGATTCGCTTGATGTATTGCCCAATTGTAAGTCGCTTTGGATAAAAGCGTCTGCTAAATGAATACATGTAAATGTAATAATGGCACTGTTGCCTTCTGTTGAGCACCTGGAATTCAATTTGTTTCAAAATGGACTAATTTTACAACGTTAACCCTGTTATTATCTTGTTTATTAATGTGAAGCTTCTTTGAAACAATCTGTATTCTATGAAGCACTATATAAATAAATGTATCTTGACATGACATGTGGCACATGGTGATTGGCTCAAAGCATCCCAGCTGCAAAACTGAGCATCCATAAGCAAAGATGTCAGATTTCAAAATGTGCACTTCCACAGGGTTCGGCTCCAGCAGACCAACTGTCTTTAAGATGAATGAGAATCTGCTCTTTCCCCCATTATCCCCTCTCTCAGTATCCTCAGACTCCCTCCATAATGCCTGTCAACTAAAGTGGCACAAAGTGTACTTTAGTATGTACTAAAAGGAATGCTATCCTCCTAAAACTGGTTACAAAAACAAGCTGACCTGCACTCATGCAAGGGCTGTGGCAGTAATGTAATAGGTAAACCAGAATGCTTAGGAACACAAATCGCTCCGACAGTATTAATAAATGTGAGAGCACTCACTGCTGTTGAAAGCACCGGTCACACTCCTAGTACTGATGGTGTACCTCCATGGCCCATCTCATGAATTATGGACCCTTTTCATGAAAATCAATGAACTTGGGCCAGATCACCCAGGCTTTTCACAGCATGCACTCTTGAACTGGACGGGGCAGGCAGCAGTAAAATTGTGCCTTCCTCAGCAGTAATGTTTGCCACGTCCCTCACGTACTTAGTGTGTGTGTGCTTGAGACAGAATAGAAGGGTGATATTGAACCGCCTCGAGCGGGAACAGTCTTCATTCTCGTTTGGCTCGTGTATCCCATGCCAAACCAATTTTTTTTGTGTGTGTTTCTAAACCAGCCTAAATGAATGTGTTGTCAAAAGAGGTCTGGCTTTCAAGGGATCATGCATGACTCTGAGGTACATGTATAAAGACACCCGGGAATTGAATTCTGTGGAAAAAGTCACTTATTTTCATCTTGAGCACAAGCTCATGATATTGCTTCTTCAATGTGGAGGCGCTTTTTCATTTCAAACACCCCCAATTCCACTAAAGATTGACATGAGGCTCAAACGACCGGTGCAGCATATTGGCTCTCCCTCAATAAAAGACGTTTTTTACATTTAAAGACAACTCTATCATCTTGACAGTTAAATTAGGGGAGGTAAATCCCCCTCAAATCAATAAATTGATGCTGGAGCTAATATATTTTCTGGACTCGTGACTGTATGGACTGTTGAAGCCTTCAGGCGAGTCGGCAGAAACCTTCACATGACTAATAGGGCCATTCACCGTGGCACAATGTGCCAGTGCTCAAGGAGTGGAACGGGTAATTGGCAAACAGTATTAATGTTATCAGCATTAGCTGTGATAGGAGCAGGGGTGGCGTGTAATTATGGCCTGCCATAAGGTTACATCTACTTAAGCCAACCTTTTACTGCATACTGCTGTTAAGATCACATGTGTTGTCTTGTTTTGAATTCTGTTAGAACACCGTACTGTTTAAACACGAAGTTCATGAACTCATGAATCATGAATTTGCCTCAACTCCAAAAGCAATCCTTACTTCAAAGCGTAAATTGTACAGTTTTATTTACAACCATGCTGACAAATTGAGAAACATATTGTAGTGTCAGAACTGAACTTACTTTCTAAGCCAAACACAGAACAAGCTCAACCTTAACGCAAAAACCTCACGGCAGCAGCCCAGCAAATGCATTTAGTTTTGCAAGAGGGTGAGACCAAAACAGCACATTCCCATAATTCCTTGCACCATGATCAGTTAATAAAAAAACAATTTACTACTTACTTACTGGGATGCTATAATATGACATTATATGACATAATAATGACTGCAAGTCGTTGAGTTACGGGTTAGAGTTAGTCAGGGTTAGTTATTCATGTTAAAATTCATGTTCTCTACTGATTAAAAGATTTAGGGTACAACTGGGCTAAAGGCACACCTTAAGAAAAAAAAAAAAAAAAAAAGTGCTTTTCACTGCGCCCAAAACAATATACGTTTGTATTGAACATTTATGGAACAACAGATTTTGTGTGAAAACAAATCATACAAGTGGTTTATTTTGTTTAATAATCTTAGAAATGTATGAGGTGGCAAGGAGGGCCTTTTACCCCAAAAATAATGTTTTTTTTTTTATGTCTAAGTTAATACTTGCTCAGAAAAGCATTTTAACAAAGTTTGTACTATATTCTGCTTATTTTGATAAATACAAGAATTAATTTTGTTCAATAAATATACTGTCATTAAAATATGTTAATATAAAAAATATATTTTAAAATACAGAAACAAAATCATAAAGTAAAGATTCTGAAAGTGTTAAAGGAGATCCCATAAAAAAAATTAACACAGATTTACAGTAATAACAACAAATTATATTTTATTATATTATACGATTAATACAATGTTTTTAAATATGATGGTTTCATTCTAAACATGGTGATTATTTCTATGATATTTGAATCTAACCATGTCATGTTAACAAATGGAAAAGTCAGTCATATATTAATTATCATGTTAATTATCTTGTGCCTTTTTGCCCTAACAGCAGGAGCACTTTTTACCCCAAATACCATATTTGTATGTATTCTTTCATTATTTAAAAACTGTTGCTTTAATTATCTTAATCGAAACTAAAAATAATTAAGAAGACCTTTGTCTCAAAATATGTTGAATAATTTTATAGATTTTCATTTGCTACTTATATCTACAACAATTTAAAAATATCAAATATTAGACAGAATCAACTTTGCGCTGCTGTCCGAGATTGGGTCAAGGATCAGCTAAATTTGCAAGTGTATCTTGAAAAGTGGATGTTTGGAAAGTGCTACGCCAACTTTTTCTGCCATCTAGTAGTTTAGAGGAAAATAATATCAAAGGCGCCGTTTACGCTGGGCTGCCTTTAGCCCCATTCTACCCTATAAATTTACATTACTATAATAAAAACACATATAAAACCATCTGCCAAACATCAAAACAAACTCTGTAAAAGTAATGTGGTATTCATTTTTAAACTGATTTTACACAAAAATACTAAAGTCGAGTTTAAGCCTTGCTTCGAGCATTACATTTTGTCTTATCTAGTGCTTTCTTGTTTGAGAACTTCTTTTAAAACAGAGGACAACTGAGCCAATAACTATGGCTATATATATATTTTCAGACAATATAAACAATATAAAATGTAGTGAGTGATGGAAATCCCAGTGCAATTAGGTCTAAGATACACAGTTGGTGCAGTGGAACATAGATTTATTTTTTTAGCTCAGTGGCTTTAGCTAAATAAATGTTTTCAAACTTTGACTGAGGAACTTAAAGGGGTCATCGGATGCCCATTTTCCACAAGTTGACATGATTCTTTAGGGTCTTAATGAAAAGTCTCTAATATACTTTGATTAAAAGTTCTCAATGGTTTTGTATAATAACACCCTTTTTACCTTGTCAAAATGAGCTCTGCACAAATCATCTCATTCTAAGGGGTTGTTCCTTTAAATGCAAATGAGCTCTGCTTGCCCCGCCCCTCTCTTCTCTTTGTGGAATGACAAGCTTGTTTACTTTAGCTGCATTTAGCCACTAAACTTCCTAACTACCAAGGCAATCGCAAAGATTCATAAAAAAATGCTTATACACACTTCTGCTGTAAGTGAAGCTGGATCACGAATGATTTGCGCGAACATAGACAGATATATGTAGATCGGGAGGCGCATTCCATTCACAAACAAATGTAATCCACTGCATCTTCAGCGGCTCAGATTTCGGGAGTAAGTGACGACCAATATGTTCATTATTACATCCAGAAACACAACACCGCAATCGCTCAGTCTGAGATATTCTTGTCTAACTTACATTCCTGCTCCGGCATCGAAACAAGAAAAGTTACTGGACTGTGACAGCTGGTCTGAGGTAAAACGCTCATGGCAATCAACTATCGTGGGAGCGGCCTCTGTCGGTGTGACAGCACACCGACAGGCATCTGAGAACGGCTCGATTTGAAAAAGGGGATATTATTTTTACAGATTAATTAAAAACCACTGCATAGATTTTTATCATTATAGGGTAGGTTTGTACATACACTGCCAACACACATTAATGTTCAAACAACATGAAAAAGTGAAGTTTGCATCCGATGACCCCTTTAAGGCAGAGTGGCAAGTTTGTTGTCAGCCATAATCTTTCCCAAGTTATATTTCGTTCCACACATGAAAGAACAGTTTCATTTTCACCATTATGAACAGTACACATTTGGGAATCATTTCCTTGTGGAAATGGGAATCCATCGCTCTGATTTTAAATTGTGTGTCTTTAATAATTAGCGAATTTCATTTTAGTAGACATAGTGAAGTTGGTTAGTACATTTTATTTTGTTTTATTATTTAATTTCAAAAACCTTAAGGGATATTTTACTTTATCAGTCTGCCATGTGAGACACAGGAACTTTTTTTTTTCCAGAAATATGGCAAGAGGTTGCTTCATCCCTGTCTTGGCTTCAAGTAAAAACTGTTTTATCTTATTCTCCTTAGACTGGTTTTGGCAATAAGCAATAAGTTGGCACATTAAGGCAATGGTTTAAAATAAATGAGATATCAGCCTCATCCTCCCTCGAACGTGTTACCTTGCAGAGCTATTTCTACCAGACTTGACCCTTTACTTGTACAAAAATTACTTGTGTTGATGTAACTGAGTATAGGCAGGTTGATTCAATTATATTAAGCATTTTTCATATTTATTTGTCTTTTTATTTGTTTATTACTATTATTATATTATTTATTATTTTTAATATATTATTTAAAAATGATATTTAATGAAAATATAATTAAATATATATATATATATATCTTTTTAGACAAGAAAGAAAGAACCGCATCATCATAAATATTTGTATTTGTGTATTTCCATTGCACCCTACTCTCTGTTTGGAAGTTAGTGTTGTTGGTACAGCAAATACCAAAAGCTAAAGCTTGCAAACACAAAAGCACAGGTAAATATCCTGGCTACAAACACTCTGAATCATGCATGAGCATCCAAGCGAGGTGTAACTTTAAATACCTCGAGCTCGCAATTACTTTCATGCTCCTGCTGGGCAGATGGCCACAAATCTGTCTCGGCTTCTTCCTCTCTCTCTCTCTTTCTTTTTCTTCCTTTTACAATATGTTCTGTCTGACCATATTGTATGCCTGCCAAGCTCACAGACACAAATATGGCCAAACAACCCTGAAAACCTCATGAATTTTAGCTGTGCTTGTTATACGGCACTGTGGCTCACCGTTTCCAGAGGCCAGTCCTCTCAGGATCTGTTTAATTCAGACTTACCCACAATGCACGCGTGGGACGGCTCCTAATGCAGGCGTACAATGTCTGTGCAGAGAGCACGCTGCTTGCTTTTCTCATTTCAGCCTGCAATGGGGGAAAATTGTTCTCTTCAGAGCTATCACAAACAGTTTGGGTGTAAGGGACCTTGAATGTTTTCTGGAAAGTAAGAAAGCCTAAGAGTCCCTTTTGAACTGTCACTAGCTTAAATACCATACAGCAAGTAGTAATATATCAGAATGCAGAGTAAAAGGCTTCTTTTTATAATAGATAAGCTTTTGATAAGTCTCTTATACTCATCAAGGCTCCATTTATTTGATCAAAGATGCATTTAATATAGTAATATTGTGAACTATTATTATAATTTAAAATAACTGTTTTCAATTTATTTTACATATATTTATACAACAGTTCTTTCTGGCCATTCTGCACTCATGAACCCGCCTGAGAGCACCTTACATCGGCTGCTGGCTCTGTTGTTTCTGTTGTCTCATTAATCTAATCTTTGTTTCTATTGTCAATAGTTGTTGTTTATTAAATATTATTAATCAATAAATAATATTTTATATAAATACACTGACCAAAATTATAAACACAACACTTTTGTTGTTGCCCCCATTTTTCATGAGCTGAACTCAAAGGTCTAAGACTATTTCTATGTACACAAAAGGCCTATATCTCTCTTATATTGTTCACAAATCTGCCTAAATCTGTGTTAGTGAGCACTTCTCCTTTGCCGAGATAATCCATCCACCTCACAGGTGTGGCATATCAAGATGCTGATTAGACAGCATGATTATTGCACAGGTGTACCTTAGGCTGGCCACAATAAATGGCCACTCTAAAATGTGCAGTTTTATCACACAGCACAATGCCACAGATGTCGCAAGTTTTGAGGGAACGTGCAATTGGCATGCTGACTGCAGAAATGTCCACCAGAGCTGTTGCCCCTTAAATTAAATGTTCATTTCTCTACCATAAGCCGTCTCTAAAGGCGTTTCAGAGAATTTGGCAGTACATCCAACCGACCTCACAACAGAATTTCTGCACAAACTGTCAAAAACCGTCTCAGGGAAGCTCATCTGCATGCTCATCGTCCTCATCGGGGTCTCGACCTGAATGCAGTTCGTCGTCGTAACCGAATTGAGTCGGCAAATGCTCACATTTGATGGCATCTGGCACTTTGGAGAGGTGTTCTCTTTACGGATGAATCCCGGTTTTAACTGTACAGGGTAAATGGCAGACAGCGTGTATGGCATCGTGTGGGTGAGCGGTTTGCTGATGTCAACGTTGTGGATCGAGTGGCCCATGGTGGCGGTGGGGTTATGGTATGGGCAGGCATATGTTATGGGCAATGAACACAGGTGCATTTTATTGATGGCATCTTGAATGCACAGAGATACCGTGACGAGATCCTGAGGCCCATTGTTGTGCCATTCATCCACAACCATCACCTCATGTTGCAGCATGATAATGCACGGCCCCACGTTGCAAGGATTTGTACACAATTCCTAGGAGGTTAAAACATCCCAGTTCTTGCATGGCCAGCATACTCACCGGACATGTCACCTGTTGAGCATGTTTGGGATGCTCTGGATCAGCGTATACGACAAGCATGCTCCAGTTCCTGCCAATATCCAGGAACTTCGCACAGCCATTGAAGAGGAGTGGACCAACATTCCACAGGCAATAAACCAAATCAACAACCTGATCAACTCTATGCGAAGGAGATGTGGTCACACCAGATACTGACTGGTTTTCGGACCCCCTGGATTCCCCCAATACAGTAAAACTGCACATTTTAGAGTGGCCTTTTATTGTGGCCAGCCTAAGGCACACCTGTGCAATAATCATGCTGTCTAATCCGCATCTTGATATGCCACACTTGTGAGGTGGATGGATTATCTCGGCAAAGGAGAAGTGCTCACTAACACAGATTTAGACAGATTTGTAAACAATATTTGAGAGAAATAGGCCTTTTGTGTACATAGAAAAAGTCTTAGATCTTTGAGTTCAGCTCATGAAAAATGGGGACAAAAACAAAAGTGTTGCGTTTATAATTTTGGTCAGTGTAATAGTACTTAATAATAGTGTTTAGTATTGAGAAACGGTGCGTGTTCATGATGGTGATTTTAGCAGTAAAGACTTTTACTTTAAAAAGTTAACACTATAAACATAAGTTATTTATAGTTTCAACAACAGCTTGAGGCAGCAAACAAATGCACTGAGCAGCGAAATCACCCTTAACAAATGAAAGGATATTAACGTTACAACAAAGATGACGCTTTCCTCAGCAGATATTCAAACTAATGTTTATTGTGAACACAGACCGATCTGAAGAATGAATGCTGTATCAGATGCAGGTAATCACACCGTCTCTCTCTCTCTCATAATACTCTACTATATGTAATACAGTGACTTTTAATATGGTAACACAATAAGCTTTCAATGAAGCAACTCAACGTTTGTTCGTTACTAGTTCTAAAGTGACATTTCGAATTAGTAACGGAGCCTTAGGCTCAGCTGTTAAACTGTAAACTTTAGATTTGAATCCGTGGTGGAAGGAAGTAGTTCTGCACAAAAGGGGGCTTTTAAAGACATTCTATTGTTATTCTGTTCATGTATTCACACACTCATGCCATCAAACTGTTGTATAAACGCAATATTACACTTGTAGATGTGAGATATGGCTGTATCTCGGCACGCTGTGATTACCTATGGCCGAATCACAGCCATGCTGATATACAGCGTGATATTGCTTATAAAATATTTAATAATAGAATGAACAGCATTTTTAGATAGAAATATTAAATAGAAATATTTTGTAACATTATATATAATGTCTTCACTGTCACTTTTCATCAATTGAACGTGATCATAGTAGAATTGATTTATAATAATAATAATAATAATAAATTACAGTGAGGATCATGTGACTGTACACTGGAGTAATGGCTGCTGAAATTCAGCTTTGCATCACAGGAATACATTTTATTTTAAAATATATTTGAAATAGAAAACATTTTGAAATTATAATATTTTACAATGTTACTGTTTTGATAAATAAACATATGCAGTCTCTGTGAGCACAAAATAAGTATTTGAATAATCACATTGAGTGATCTTAATTATTCCAAACTTTTGAGTGGTATGTAATTCCATTGCTTTAGTCATCTACCTCAATACAGTCTTAATAATGTCAATAATGTCTTTGAATCATGTGGGGTATTTTCTCAGTAAATATTTATATATGTGGTTAATTGATTATGAATCAGAATATTAGGTAATTATTTCAAATTATTTTTTAAATTCTACTATTTATGAACAATGATAACAGCTCAGAACATGATGTGTGTGACTCCGCAAGCTCTTGTATATATTTAATTCAAACCACACACTATTCATGTCACTATCTGATGTGGCTCCCACGATCATTTGCAACTGTCACATCACGCCTGTATGCGTGACACACAAATATTTAATATTCTTGAATATGAGCCTTCAAACTCTACTACCACAGATACTGTGTCAGCTACGGATGTCAGTTGTCATGCTGGAAAAAATGAATCATTTTGGCGAGTCGTGTCAAGCATTATGCACACGTCATGGTGATGTTTAGCAAAGAATCAATGATCAAACATTCAGTGAAACACGATAAGCCCAGGGGGGATGGCACTCATTGTTTGGTAAAGTTTGTCTTTAGTCAGCTGTAAATCATGCTGACAATATAGCGTTTACTTTGAATATGGAGAATCAGAGATATGCCGAGATCCCAAATATTGATGGAAAACAAAACCCTGGTTCACCTCGCAAAGAGCAATGCCTGTTGGCTGCAGTATAGTTTGAAAACAAATCATTTAAAATGCATATGGACATCCAATATATGTGAGCAAACATGAATATATCACCGAACCGAATAAGATATGAACCTACAGATCAAGGGACATAGTTCATATCTTGATATTTACCATTTGCTAGTATTCATACTCTAGAATAACTCTGCAAACTAAATGAAAACTGTTTTGACCATTTCATCTTTGTTTTGGTATGTGTTTGTGGGCATTGCTTTTAAAAGTGCATGGTTAAATTATTATATCTCGTTAATAATGTTAGTAACATTTTTAGATTAGGGAACCCTAGTTGCTTATTAGCATGCATATTACTAGTATATTAGCTTTTTATTAGTACTTATAAAGCACATATTAATGCCTTATTCTGTGTGACCATATTTTAGATCCCCTAAACCTACCCCATACCTGAGGTTAACAACTACCTTACTATTAATAAGCAGTAAATTAGAACTTCATTGAGAGAAAACGCTTAATTAATAGTGAATATGTGTTCCCTATTCTAAAGCGTTGTTACGTAATGTTAAACAAACAAAAAACATATATAAATAAAATGAAATATTATCCATATTAAGAAATTTTATGAGTGTTCATGTCCAGTGTGTTTTTATGATGTCATTATTTATGTCAACACTTCTCAATTCTCTACATAATTTTCTTACAGCAAAAGAGAAAACAAAGATACAAATTGCTTATGAATATGTGTTTTTGTTAAATAAATAAATAAAAACATAATTCTAAATTTAGTTATACAAAATTGTATAAATGGATTCTATTAACATCTGTGTTTTTTTCAGTGTTTAAGTTTCTTTTTATTTAAAGTAAAGCTGAAATAAAATAAAATTAAAATTTGATGAAAAACAATTTTACTAACGCTAAAATTATTACAACTAAAAATAAAAAGGAACCTTAAGATGAATAAAATGACAAAAAATAAATAAATAAATCACATAAAATTACTAAAACACACTAAATCTAAAATAAAATGAAAATGTAACAAAAAGGTAACACAAAAGGATAATAATGAATGGCCCTACTTTATATTGGGTGGCCTTAATTACTATGTACCTACTGTACATTTAAATTAATCAATTGGTACAATGCTTTTACTGTGTACATAATGTTTTTTGTTGTTGTAGTTGTTGTTACATTGTACTTATATTTAAAATAAATATCTGCATGTAATTACATGTAATCTGTAATTAATTTCTGTAATTACATTTTCAATTACAATGTTGACTCATCCCTTACACCTTACCCCGTCCCGAAGCCTACCCATACCACGAAACGTGTCCCTAACCTTACCCGTATCCAACCTCAACAGCAGCAAAATGAACACAATACAGTACATTGTACTTATTTTTTGATGTGAGTACGGAGTAGTAGGCCACCTAATATAAAGTGGGATCTAATTAACATATATAAACAATACTAAAATAAGCTTTTAATAAGGTTAATAATAACTAATTTAATCTATACTGTATATGGTAAAACTGTATGTTATATATTATAATTCGTGTAATATAGATTAGGGAACACATATTGACTATCAAATAAGATTTTTCCCTCAATAAATTCCTAAATTTGCTGCTTATTATTGCTTATCTTAGCTGTTTGTGGTAGTTATGTGAAAGGATCTAATATGATCATGCCTAAAGTCTTACCATCTCTCTCTCTCTCTCTCTCTCTCTCTCTCTCTCTCTCTCTCTCTCTCTCTCTCTCTCTCTCTCTCTCTCTCTCTCTCTCTCTCTCTCTCTCTCTCTCTCTCTCGTTTTTTTATATTAAAAAAACACACTACTGTGGTGAGCTGAGTAGTTGCACTATAACAAGTAACATGCTGCTTCCTACTTGCAAAACAGTAATCTGATCAGACATGTTACCCCGATCAGTACCTTTTTCCAGCAATAAATGATTATCTCATTAATCAGTGTCTGGGTACACAATCAGCGTGCACCATCATCTGTTAAGCAATGCTACCTTTAATTTCGTAAGTGATAGTGATCGATTGTTTAATGTTGGCCTGTCTCTCAGAGTAGAGTCCAAGTCAACCGTTTTTTAGTCTCCTAAGTGGTATTGCTCACGGTCAGACTGCAAACAAGTACTTTTGAAGTCTTGCCAAACTTAACATTCCATTATCATATTAATAGAGACACTAAATTTAAACATAACACATTAGCCTGGGGCCAGGAGGAAGCCACAAAGTACATCAAGCATCTGTTGAGTAGAAACAACTTTGAACTAACTCATATGCATAATTTTAGGTATTATTAACGTCAGGGTTCAGCGAGTCATCTAATATGTAGAAAAGAAGGAAATGAAGTTGGCATAAACAGGCGCTGCCCGTGGAATTGTTAAGGCTTCAGACTAAAGGTATCAGCCACTGAAATGCATCAATGTAAAAAATTGCTTAAATGACTCACTTAAAATCGAAAGTGTTTCTTTGCAATTAGGGCAGAATGGCTGGGAAAATAGAGAATTATTGTAGTATAATGACACAAATGTTGCTTTAATGCAGCTTGAGGTGAATGCACATTATATTGCACATAATTATTTTCTTGGCAGCTTTTATCTGAGACACTTTGTGAAGAAAACCCTTTGGAAATGGCCTGAGAAAATAAAATGCTGTGAAAATTAACTAGTGAGAATACAGTGAAACTCTATCTAACAAACTTAAGACATTACCAATACTGCTGAAGCCAAAGAGATTGGGTGAACATGACAAGCTCTCAGTTATGCCGTAATGTCAATGACCCTCATACATTTAGAAACATAGGCCACACGTGAAATAGTATGCATGGAATTTTAGCAGATAACAGAGTATCATGATTGTCCCTAGCTGTGTCTTGTTATTTTCAGCACTTGTGCATTTAAGCCCATATTTTGCCTTGATTCATAATCTGGTCTTGTCCTTTCAGGGCATTAATGCAGATATTGTTATGGTTTGCGCCTTATAAAAGAAATTTGATTTTTTTGGATATACAATATATAGATGCATATAAGATAAGTTATTAGTAAGGTAGTTGTTAAGTTCAGGTATTGGATAGGATTAGGGATAGAATATGGTCAAGCAGGAAATGTGCTTTATAAGTACTAATAAACAGCAACAAGTAACAAGTAACAAGTAGTTAACAGTGAGAATTGTTCCCTATACTAAAGTGCCACCAATTATTCTACAGTATTTTTTTTTTTTTTTTTTTTAATAAATTCATACCCTTGTGAAAAAAGTACACTTTAGCATGCTATTAAATAGCATGTAATAAAGAGTTGCAGAATCTACTGCAGAATGTACTGCAGAATCTACTGACAGGCATTTAAGGTAAACTAAAATATACTTTAATGTCATTTATTTTGAAACCTGAATGTTGTATATTTTAATAAGGCTGTAAATACACATTTATAAAGGCACTGAAATGTAGGACTTTTAAATTATTAACTTTAAAATATTAAATAACAGTACAGATTAAATAAAAATTGTCTACTTTATATGTGCTAAAGTCAACACAACAAAATAACTTCTGAGAAATGCGACATTTGTTTGCCTTTCGTTATCTAATGCAATGATGTTACTGCATTTTAAAAATGGCTTAACTGCAAGGTTGAAAATTTTCAGTTCTTGTATTATCATCATGGCATCATTACAATCATTAAAATTAATTGCACAATATTCATATTCCAGCATCCACAATTACTACAAAATCAATACAGATGTCTAAATACATCTTACATTTACATTGATTATCTGAAACCTGCTGTTGAAAATCTTACTTGCCTCTTTAATGACCCCTTTAAAAACCCTAAGATGTTTTTGGACCATTGTTCAGTGCATATGGTGTTAAAGCCATCACAATATGCAGGAGGGGACAGATCTGTCACCTCTAGAAGAGTCAACGCAGCTTTTTCCAGGCTTCTGGGTGGATCCCGTCAATCACCTACATGAAGGCCATGCACCATGGTGTGACAGAGCCTGACGTAGGTCTGTGATGATTCATTTGGTATTTGCCCACCTCAGGGCCTGGCACACCCTAAAGTAAGTTGAGAAGGGGATCTTCTTATTTAAAAGGTGACTTTGAAAGACGCCGGGAAAAGCTTGTATAACAATTTCCTCTCTGTGAAACAATTCTGGGCAGGAATGAGCGCAGACGCAGCTTGCCAAAATGAGTTTGCATGTCATTCCTCCACCATAACAAGCACCTACAGTGTTTCACCACATGGAAATAACCATGAGCTGACCTGCTGCCTGTGTCTCCAATGAGTTCCTCTGATATGTGCCAGACTGCCTCATCAGTCAGTGCGGCGGGCACTGAAGAATACCGCTGTCTGTGCCGCTATGTTGTCAGCGCCGCTGTGCCACTCTCTGCCAAGGGCGTGATCTCATCACAATTTATCAATCACATTGAGTCCACATTAGGTTGATTTGATGGGAAAGCAGCCAGACTCGACCATACATATTTGATCAGCGTTTGGGCCTCTACTCTTGTCTGCCTCTCTTCGCAGGAATATTGATACCAGCCTCAGTCTCATCAGTCAAATGGACAGGACAAGACGGCCCCGAAATATGGCGTCCATTTGGCGGGCCAAATTGTGATTGTTTTTAGTTTGTGTTTTGTGCAAATTCTGAACTGAAGAATTCAAATTAGAGATGCACCAATACTAAATTTCACTACTAAAAGCAATATCCAGTTATGCAGAATTACATCTGCTGATATATATATATATATATATATATATATATATATATATATATATATATATATATATATATATATATATATATATATATATATATATATATATATATATTATTAAATGGTTAAGCTTCAGTACAGACAGTCTAATATCAATCTCATGGATACAGTTTTGTACAAATTAGATATTTAATATTTATTCATTCGAAAATATCATGTATGACTGCATGTCAGGTTTTCTAAAAGGGCACCTATTATGCAAAATCCACTTTTTATCCACTTGTATAGAAATATGTGTTGGAACCGGGCTCAAAAAACAAGCACTTTGGAGCCTGTCCGCAATATGACATCATATTTTGGTAGCCCCGCCCACCACTATTAACTGACAGGTGCACATTACCATATCCTCAGCCATGTTGTCTGTGTGCGATCGGCTATGTCGAAAGCAGTGTCCCGTCAGGAACACCGCTTTATTTCATGATCATGAAACATTCAAGGATGTTTTCTGCTGTAAATGTCTGTTGAGGCTTTTTAGGAGTTTTACTGAATTTTCTATAGGTCTATGCACAACTACGATTTGGTTTTACAAATGTTTGTAAGAGTTCATTTATATATCTTTTTGTAGATAGTCACTGATATTTTTCTATACCTGTAAATAAAGTAAAGTAATAAAAATGCTCAAACCGAATAAAACTGTAATCGGTTTGAGAGGGGTGGGATAAATCTTTCTATAAACCGAACAAAATTAAAATTCTACCATGTAAACACGTTAACAGATTACTTTGCATCTATGTCAAGCAGGACAGGTGTCATGCCAAAGTGGGGGGCATTCGCTGGCTGTGCCCCCCTATCCATCCTCTCCCCTCCTTGCTAAACGTGACAGATTTCAAAAGCGAAAGTGAAACCGGTAAAACAGCGCACTTTAGAAAGCGACTGCACTTTCGTGATTGTCAGCACATGCACACGATCACAGATTGCGTGCTTTGATTCATTGTTCAGCAACTCTTGGTAAGAAATCGTGTATTTGGTCCATTTAAGTACAGTAAAAATACCGGTCCTCTCACGCTCGCTCATGTTGCTTCTCCTCTCTGTTTACTGCCATACGCATAACAGATACGCCAAGGCTCTGCCCCTTCTGGAGTTGGGCGGGAAGTTGCAGCTCATTTACATGTAAGGGAACACACCCCTAAAACAGCACTTTTTAGACCCGCCCCAAAAATGACACTTTTCAACACATTATAATAAACAATCTGTATTGTATTTGGATCTGAAACTTCACAGGCACATTCAGGAGAGCCATAAGATTAATATTATATCTTGTAAAAAGCAGCATAATAAACTCTCATAACTGATGCTATACAGTGAACATTTGGTACATTACTATTAAAGTTAAAATTAATAACAGAGCCCACACTGTTATATTCACCTGCTCTTTATTTTCAGATATAATAATCACACTCAAATAAAGAGCTATATTCAAACATTTCCGTTGCATGTAAGATAGTTATTGTCTTTGTGACAGATTTATTCAAACATACATAACTAATTAACAGTAAATAAGCACCTGTCTAGTGTTTTTTATAGATAATTAATGAACTGGATAATATTCCTGATGTAAATGTACATAAGTGACATGTTTACAGGCTGTTTTATTATTAAATTTCTTATTATTATTATTTTCATGATTTAAACACTGGTTGAGAGATTGCATCAGACCATGTCCATTAGCGCAGATACCTGTAACTGCTTTTATCAGCTGACACCAATTATTGGCTGAAACATTGGTGTTTGAAATTTTAAATAAATAAATAAATAAATACAAAAATGAAAAAAAAAAAAAAAAATAAATAAATAAATAAAAATAAAACAAAATTTTACTACATTTCTAGGCACAAATGCAGACAGTGACATAATACTCCTAAAGACAAAGTCTGAGGTGATTTTATGCTACAAATTTCAAAGAAAGAACATTTTGCTAACATTCCCATTAAGTTGTGAAAACATTTCTGAATAAATGGCTGAATAAAAGCTGTGTCAACATTTTGCAAATGTTATTTAAAGACCAGATAACATCAAGCCAATGTTTTATTAACATTACTGGAAGAATGTTTGTTTATAACCTTGCCAGAACGTTAGCCAAACTTCTGAGAATGTTCCCTGGGTTAAAGTTAAATTGTGGCCAGGGTTTTACTGGATTTAAATGAGGGAATGAATTAGTACAAGTAGCCAACATTTAACTAAAATATTGAATCAAATTATTAAAACATGGCCATAATAATTTAGAAGAATAAGTATTTTACACGTCATGTGCATTTTCAAATCATGAGGTTTTAAATTGAATTAAATTGGCTCTCAAAAATGTATTTATAATTTACTTTAAATTATTTTTTATTTACATTATTTATTATTTAATTTACTACATTATTTACTTTCTAGTTAAAAACACTAATTTGATTTGATTTTACTTCCTCACCCTGTTTTTGTGCAATGTGAGAAGTATTTATCAGATTGTTTGACCTTTCTTTATTCAAGTTTACACTAAGTTTATATATATAATGTTTGTATATGATCATAGGTGTATTGTTTAGACAGTTATGTACTGCAACATTTTAAGATGTGGCTTATTGAGTGCAAAATGTGGGTGTTGAAGTGGTTTATGTTGGAGGTGACAGAATGGGGCCAGATGGCAGATAAGAGGGTTGCTTGATGGGAAAAGGTGTCTTTAGATCATATTGCTTACTAAAAAGAACATACTGCCACTAGATTTGTAAATGCAGAATCTTTACCTGCTCCGCTGTGCTTAAATGTTTAGAAACAATTTGAAAACATTTTTTTTTTTTTTTTTTTTTTTTTTTTTAAATGTATTTCTAGGCACACATGCAGACTTTGAAAGTAACTTAATTAATGCTGTTAAAGATATTCTTTGAGCTGATTTGATGCTATGAAATAGTTTCTTTTAGAAGTTTGAATTGGCATCTTGGGGGAACTAAAACTGTTTTATGATCAAATATTACATTTTGCAAGATTTAATGGAATATCACAGTGTGAAATCATTTCAGAGCAACTTTTTCAACAGCATGCATCGGTTAACTTGGAGTTTCGTAATTGTAAAACATTTTAAAACTTTCAGGAAGGGTTTATTTGCATGTGGAAAGCTGGCTCAGTTTGAGCATGAGGAAAATCTGCTGTAATGTCAGAGGGAGATCCATTTTGGAAGCTCATTCACTGAAATCTTTATGCTGGATTTCTCTGCTGGAGAACAATGACAATGAAATATTGAGCAGAAAACCGCAGCTCGCTCTGGAAATCATTTTGTTACTTTTGCACGCTGTCATGTTAATGGTCCTGAGAGTTTAGCAATAGATTGAGCCAAGCTCAGGTATATGAGGTTTCAACTGTGAACAATTAGACAAAGCAAAATTCGAATAAGGAACATGGATTTTCTAAGCCTAGAATATTGTATGGGCCATTCATGGTATCTCTGTTCCTGGAATTCTCATTTTTATGAAATGCACAATAGGTTATTATGCTATCACAATTCTGGCTGCTCAGGACCGCATAATTGGTTGTTCGCCTGGGGTCTGTGTCACAGCCTTTCAACTACTCAAGTGAGTTTCTCAGTTGTGACTT